>CM054057.1:118347992-118774868 GCA_028641055.1 Alopecurus myosuroides
GGGGCACTCAACACAACCCAACCCTTCTTCGCATCAAGCCCAAAGCACCTTGGGCGCACGGCTAATCGAGTCCCTAAGAAAAGGGACCCTCATAGCACTCTAAGACCGTGTCCCCCTATATGCCGACTACAAAAGTTCCACCCTGCGCTGGGCTTGCAAAAACATGCATGCGGCAAATGGAAAACACGAACTAAATGAGGCGATTTGGACGAGATGCGAATCGAGTCAAATTGAGGGGGGCGCCCATACTCGTTTCCCACATGCGGGTAGTGCGCTCATCATGGATCAGTAGACAAGACTCTTTTCCTAATTAGGGGTCGACACTAGAAGGCCTCAAAACCACTCATGGGCCTCCTGCCGGTGCCTTATCATCAAGTTATTATCATTATCCATAGCATTAACAGGTTGATTGATTTAACCCGAGCCCAAGAACATAAATAAGTACGATAAAATAAGTAACCGACAACAGACTCGAGCACAAGCAACCCTAAGCATGCTAGTAGGACTAAGGCAACAAGCAAGGGCTATAGGTGTGGAGGTGAGGCAATATCAGGTTTCAGGATATCATGTGATGGGTTCGGAGAACAAGCAACGACACATAGGGCTAGCAAAAGTAGACAATGGATAGTATCGGTAACAAGTGTGGAAAGGAACTCGATGGTTCATGTGAGTGATAACTTGCCTGCAAACCCAGTAGCCTGGTACTGAGCTAAGTCCTGGGTAGTGGTGTCGTAAAGCTCGTCGGTCTCAACGTCGTCGTCTAATCGAGAAGAAGCAAGAACGAACAACGAAGGAAGACGGGCAATCAATATCATGGCATAGTGCACAAACATGGGATGATGCATGTCAATTTAATTGATGCATCAGAATAAAACTAGTTGACAGGTTAACACAATTTAAATGGGCCCATATGCAATGTGAGTTGCATATGGATGCACATGGTTAAGGTTGAACAAATGATCTACAATTGATTAACATGTGTAAGTGGTTTATCATGATGCATGCATGATGAAAACAATAAGGTAACAACATTATATGCAAGTGGAAATGAAATTTACCAAGTGTGGAATTTTATTTAACAAGTTAAGAATTTTGGCTTCTTAATGATGTGGCACAAGCATTGGTTGTTTTCATCAAGTTTTATTTCTCAAAACAGATGGCAAAGTTTATATTTGAAAAGAGCAAAACATTTTGGGTGGATTACATGTTTCAATTATTGCAAAAGGAAATAGAATGATTTAATGATGAATTAAACAAGTTAAACAAGATTAAAATTGGAATTAATTCAAGTAGGAAAATTAATTAAATTTTATTTGTTCAAAACATTAATTAGAATTCATATTTGAAAAGGTTATGTTTTTCTGGTTTGAAAACATATTTTACATGTTCAAGAATAATTTAATTTGAGCAAGTTATGAATTTGGCCAATTTAAATGATTTAAACAAGGTTTAAATTATTTAAGCAATTTTAATTATTAAAAACATGAAACAAAATTTATATTGGGAAATATGGTTCAAAATGGTATGGAAAACATATTTTATTTGCATTATTTGGATTAATTATGAATTAGTTATGGATTTTAGAAAATTGCAATTGAATTATTTAAATTTGAATTTTGGATGCATTTGGAAAATTCAAAACAGTACACAAATAGTTTAAATGGATAGGTAATTGAATTTAGAGCAGTGCACATATTTAGATTTTATTATTTGGAGTTATAATTTGAAAGTTATTAAGGTTTTAGTTTTAGGGATCATTCTGCAATTTTAATGGACTTGGATTTAAAAAGAAACGTGCTGAAATTTTTGTGTACCGCGCAGTAATCTAACCACAGGCACTGCCAGTGGGCCTGGGGCCAGCGTGGCACTGCAAGCGTGGCAGTTTTGCCATACAGCCGCTGACAGGGGGGGCACCCTGTCAGCGCTATATGCAAAAGGGTGGGTTTTATTCGCGGATGCCAGGGTTTGAACCCGTGCCGTGCGCGAGCGAGGGGGGCAGTGCTACCACTGCGGTGAGTTTCAGTGTTTGACAGATACGGAGTCGCAGTGAGGTTAAGGTTCCACTGCGCGTTAACTGAATTTACTGACGACCGAACGCAACTGCACTTCGTCAGAGAAGAAAACACCGGCGGCGATCGCCGTTGCTGTCGTGCTCGTGCTGCTGCTGGGGTGCAGATCGAGTGCGTGAGTTGGTGATGCGGTGTGCACATGCTTGCGAGCAGATAAAGAGGAGGGGAAGCACGGTAGCGTGCTCACCGGCGCGGTAGACGTGGCAGAGGCTCGCTGCAGTCGGCGGCGTCGACGACGGCGGCGGTGATCCAGATCGTCCCCGGGCTCGAGTAGGTGTCTGGGAGGTCGAGGAAGGAGAGGTGGATCGATTCCCGTAGCTAGGTGGGGTGGAGGAGGACGGCAGCGGCGGCGGCCATCGAAGTTTCAGGCGACGGCGCTCCGGTGATGATACAAAGAGGTGGGGATCGGCCGCGAGAGAGGAAAAACGGCGGCGATCTCGAGGGGCTAGGTGGGTGGCTAGGTTAGGGCTGCGCAGGGCTAGGGTAGGGGGGTAGATATAGGCCACTAGGGCGCTGGATGGCCGTCGGAGATGTACTGCCGGCGACGTGGCATGCATGGATGCTGCGCCGTACGCAGAGAAGAAAGGGAGGGGGTGAGCGAACCGGTACCAGGCCGTGGCGCTGGGCTGGGCCGTGCCCACTGGCCTGGCCACCCCCTCCGAAACGTTTTCCTTTTCTATTTTTTCTTCTGTTTTATTTTTTTTTGCAGAAAAGAATTTGGAAGAAAAAGAGGGTTTTTAAGTTAGTAAAAATTTCAGAAAAATTAGGGTGAGTAGGTTAGGTCAAAGCAACCAATTGCCAAGTTTGGTTTTTTCAAAAGTTCACTTTTAAATTACTGTTTTGTAATTTAATGCATTATTTGAAAGAATTGCTTATTAATTGATTATAATTGAAAGCAACATTTTTAATAGGGTGAACCCTATTGTTTAATTGGAACAATGTTTAGGGTTATTTTGTAGATTTTCATGAGTTAAATTTGGGTACTGTTTGTGAAAGATTTGAATTTGAAATAACATTTGGATTAGTTGAATTATTCAAAGCCATAATTTAATGGTTGAAACTTATTGTTTAGTTAGAACAAAAATGGTTGTTTTTATTTGAACTCTTTATTTAAAAGGTTGTAACATAACAAGTATGAAATAAGTGTTTGAAAAATGTTTGAATTTCAAAAAGAAAACAACTGAAAACAAATGCAAACAACAGGAAAACAAATGCAATGGGTATGATGACATGATGCAAAACTTTAATTAACAAGAAACAAAACATTCTAGGGGTGGTTTTTCATACTTGGGATGTTACAAAACGCCCCCCTTGAAGGAATCGCGCCCCGAGATTCCTTACTGAGAAGAGAAAAGGTCCGGGTACTTCTTGCGAAGATCCTCTTCGGTCTCCCACGTTGCCTGTTTATCGGAATGATGCGACCATTGCACTTTCAAGAACTTGGTGCTCTTGTTGCGAGTCTTACGAACGGTCTCATCGAGAATTTGAATAGGGTGCTCCTCATAAGAGAGATCATCTTGCAGTTCAATAGAATCATGATCAACTGCACGATTTGGATCTTTGAAACACTTCTTGAGCTGTGACACGTGAAACACATCGTGCACCTTGGATAGTTTTTATGGAAGTTCAAGACGATAGGCATTTTCCGCACGCCTTGAAATAATGTTGAAAGGACCAATGTATCTTGGTGCAAGTTTTCCTTTCACACCAAAACGATGAGTGCCTCTTAGGGGAGTTACACGGAGATATGCTTTGTCACCAGGTGCATAGATCATATCCCGGTGCTTGCTGTCATAGTAGCTCTTCTGACGAGACTGAGCAATCTTGAGATTGTCACGAATGATGCGAACTTTCTCTTCGGCCTCCTTAACAATGTCAGGGCCTAAGAGTGAACGTTCACCAGCTCCAGACCAATTGATTGGACTCCTGCCTCTGCGGCCATAGAGTGCTTCAAATGGTGCCATGCCTAGGCTTGCCTGGAAGCTGTTGTTGTAGGAGAATTCAGCATATGGAAGGCAATCCTCCCATTTCATGCCAAAGGAGAGACCACATGCTCTGAGCATATCCTCAAGAATCTGATTGACTCTTTCGACTTGCCCTTGAGACTGAGGATGATAGGCTATGCTGAACAGAAGTTTGGTGCCCAATGCATCTTGGAAACTCTTCCAGAAATGAGAAGTGAATATGCTTCCACGGTCTGAGGTTATTTCCAATGGAACACCATGAAGAGGAACAATCTTTGTTGCATAGAGCTCTGCTAACTGACTAGCTGATATTTTCTCTTTGACAGCAAAGAAGTGAGCTACTTTAGTGAGACGATCAATGACAACGAAGATTGCATCGTTGCCCTTCTTGGACTTTGGAAAACCAGTAACGAAGTCCATTTCAATCATGTACCACTTCCACTCGGGGATTTTGAGAGGTTGGAGAAGACCGGCTGTTTTCTGATGAACTGCCTTAACACGTTGACAAACGTCGCATTTAGAAACGTATTGAGCAATTTCACGTTTCATGCTAGGCCACCAATACAGTGTTTTGAGATCCTGGTACATCTTTGTACTTCCAGGGTGGATGGAGAGAAGAGTTTCATGCGCCTCCTTGAGAATGATATCTTTGAGACTTTGAATTTGAGGAACTGCAATGCGTCCTTCGAAGAACACAGTTCCCTTGTCATCAATTGAGAAGGATTTATCTTTGCCTTCTCTGATGTGCTCTACAATCTTCTTGATTTCATCATCACGAAGTTGTTCAGAACGAATCTTGTTCTCGAGAGTTGGACTGGCTGTCAAGTTTGCAAGATAGCCTTGATGAACAAGACCAAGGTTCAGCTTCTGGAATTCTTCATGAAGAGGAGGTTGGCTTTCCATGATCATGAGATTATTGCAATAGGATTTGCGACTGAGAGCATCGGCCATAACATTAGCCTTGCCTGGAGTGTAAGAAATGGTAAGATCGAAGTCTTTGATCTTTTCAATCCATCTCCTTTGCCTGAGGTTTCGATCTGTTTGAGTGAAGATGTATTTCAGACTCTTATGATCGGAAAAGATTTCAGTGCGGTTACCCAACAAGTATTGTCTCCATTTCTTGAGGGCAAACACAACTGCTGCGAGTTCAAGTTCATGAGTGGGATAGTTTTTCTCATGTGGGTTCAACTGACGTGAAGCATAAGCCACAACTTGACGTTCTTTCATAAGAACTGCTCCTAGGCCTTGGAGAGATGCATCACAAAATATCTGGAAAGGTTTGGTAGTATCTGCGCCAACCAAAACTGGAGTAGAAGTGAGTTTAGTTTTGAGGAGATTGAAACTTTCATCACATTGTGGAGACCAAGCGAACTTCTTGTCCTTCTTTGTGAGGTCAGTGAGAGGTTTGGCAATTTTGGAGAAGTTTTGGACGAAACGACGGCAATAGCTAGCCAGGCCAAGAAAACTTCTGACTTGCTTCACCGTCTTAGGAGGTTTCCAGTCAACAATTGCTCTAACCTTTTCTGGGTCAATGGCTATGCCCTTGGAAGAGATGATATGACCAAGGTAAGCAACTTCTGAAATCCAGAATTCACATTTGGAGTATTTGGCATAAAGACGATGCTCGCGGAGTTTCATGAGAGTGAGACGAAGATGTTCTTCATGCTCTTCCTCGGATTTTGAGTAGACAAGAATATCATCAAGATATACCACAACGAACTTGTCGAGGTATTCATGGAAGACAGAATTCATGAGTCGAGAGAAGGTCGCCGGTGCATTGGTGAGACCAAAGGACATGACGGTGTATTCATATAGACCGTAGCGAGTGGTGAAGGCTGTCGTTGGAATATCTTCCTTTCTGATCTTTATTTGATGCTAACCCATCCTCAAGTCCAACTTTGAGAATATTGAGGCTCCAGCAAGTTGATCAAAAATATCATCGATACGAGGAATTGGATATTTGTTCTTGATTGTTTTCTCGTTAAGAGGACGATAGTCAACAACGAGTCTCTTTGTTTGGTCCTTCTTGGCAACGAACAGAGTTGGGAAACCCCAAGCGGAGGAACTAGGTTGAATGTAACCTTTCTCCATGTACATATCGATTTGCTCCTTCAACAACTTCAGTTCAGGAGGAGCTATCTTGTATGGATGCTTGGAGCAGTACCTGGTTCAAGCTCGATCACGAACTCAACTGCTCTGTCCGGAGGCATTCCTGGCAATTCTTCTGGAAAGACGTCAGGGAATTCACAAACCACCGGAACATTTTCGAGTAGAGGTAGAGGTTTTGCATCGAGTGTGTAAAGCTGAGTGGAATTTGATTCATGTGGAGAATAGACTATCTGGAATGTGGTGCTTCAGGAATGCTTCCTCGAAACAACCCCAGGTGATAGGAATGCCAGCTCTCATAGCCTGGTAGTTTTCCCACCACGAAGCTGCCCGACCCTTCAGTAGGTAGGAGGCATACTAAAATCAACAACAACAACAACAACCTTTCTGGCCAGATAGACTTGATATTTGGGAAGTTGATTAGACGCCGGTAGAAGAATTGAAGTGGAAAACAACAACAAGATTTCAACGGATGAAAGGGATGTTGAGAAAAACAGGATATCGAAGCAACATCGGGAAACACTAGACCAAAACTCCTAAGGTACTACGGAAGAACCCATCCGGGCTTCTAAAGGATCACTATCTACTGCTTAAGGAACAGAGGATCTGCTTCCGGGGCTTACACGCCTCCGTTCTCAACCGTGAGTAGGCAACATGATAAATCATGTCACAACCACCTCCATTCCTATGGTCTAGTAGATATAAACATCCTAGAGAAACCAGGATACGTGAAATCCTAACTTTAAAGTTTAGATGAGAAGGGAAAATCAACGTTGCACTTCCTTACCAGAAAAAGGGAGGGTGGGTGCGGAAAATAAAAAAAAGAACAGAATTCCTACTCTCACGTTTCATTTTTCCTATATAGCTACAAAATAGTTTCTAGACTCAAACTGCGACCAGTAAAAGGGATCCTACGGGCAGACATGCTCTGATACCATTTGTCGCACCCTGACGTCTAGGGGATACTCACCGGGCCGAACTGGCAAGCAGATGTTTGGATTACGGGGCCTATCTGCTCCCGCATCCTCTTCCGAGTAGGCCAGCACTTATGTGCGACAACCAAACTCTGCTTTCCCATCGTCGATGTAAACTATACCATAGAGATCAAGATACTACCATCGACGTACTTCATACCATTCACACATGGTACGTCGACGGCGTTAAACGGAATGATACCACAACATATCTCTAAGACACAAAAGATTGAAATAAGTTGCAACTGGCCCTCACTAGTGCAGAGAATAGCAAATGCAATCATCCAGAGGACACATGTCCCAACATAACATTCATTACATCACAGCGGAAGCAATCAAGCGTCTGAGTACATACAAATCCAAATAGGCTTAAGAAGCCGAGAAAGAAAGAAGACGAAGCCCATCCACGTAGTCTTCGGATCCTGCCCGGGTCCGCTATCTACTCGTCTGCAGTATCGTCGAACTCCACGAAGTAGCCATCCTGGGGATCCTCGTAATCGTAGTCTGCGTAAACCACAGCCCCAACGGGGTCAGTACATCCGAGTACTGGCAAGCAAGACTCACACTTCACCAAAGAGTTACCCGTCAACACAAGCACGGATGCTTTGGGTTCAACGGAAGAAATATGTGATATAAAAGCTGCAGCGGGCTGCTCTAACCAGCTACAGATATATACTACAAGTTCCGACTAACAGAAAGAAGATAAGATCGCGTATAGTAACCAACTGAAAGATAACTTCAAACAAACCCGTCCAATGTTACCCCCTTCTAAGGAAGCAACCCAAGGACAACTCACATAGTTGGATTAAGGGTGATTCAAGTTATTGTGGCAATAATGCTATTACTAGTCAGGATTAGTATTTGTTGGGTGATTACCATTAGTTAGGTGTAAGTTGTTCTGAGTACTTGTTAGCCAGTACTTTCACCAAGTCAACCATAACCGCGGAAAACACGGCTTCTCGAGAAGATTTAACCCTGCAGGGATGCACCAATTTAGCCGTACACGTATGAATAACCCGCCAGATGGAACGGCCATTCCACCAAGCGGGGCACTCAACACAACCCAACTCTTCTTCGCATCAAGCCCAAAGCACCTTGGGCGCACGGCTAATCGAGCCCCGAAGAAAAGGGACCCTCATAGCACTCTAAGACCGTGTCCCCCTATATGCCGACTACAAAAGTTCCACCCTGCGCTGGGCTCGCAAAAACATGCATGCGGCAAATGGAAAACACGAACTAAATGAGGCGATTTGGCCGAGATGCTAATCGAGTCAAATTGAGGGGGGCGCCCATACTCGCTTCCCACATGCGGGTAGTGCGCTCATCATGGATCAGTGGACAAGACTCTTTTCCTAATTAGGGGTCGACACTAGCAGGCCTCAAAACCACTCATGGGCCTCCTTCCGGTGCCTTATCATCAAGTTATTATCATTATCCATAGCATTAACAGGTTGATTGATTTAACCCGAGCCCAAGAACATAAATAAGTACGATAAAAGAAGTAACCGACAACAGACTCGAGCACAAGCAACCCTAAGCATGCTAGTAGGACTAAGGCAACAAGCAAGGGCTATAGGTGTGGAGGTGAGGCAATATCAGGTTTCAGGATATCATGTGATGGGTTCGGAGAACAAGCAACGACACATAGGGCTAGCAAAAGTAGACAATGGATAGTATCGGTAACAAGTGTGGAAAGGAACTCGATGGTTCATGTGAGTGATAACTTGCCTGCAAACCCAGTAGCCTGGTACTGAGCTAAGTCCTGGGTAGTGGTGTCGTAAAGCTCGTCGGTCTCAACGTCGTCGTCTAATCGAGAAGAAGCAAGAACGAACAACGAAGGAAGACGGGCAATCAATATCATGGCATAGTGCACAAACATGGGATGATGCATGTCAATTTAATTGATGCATCAGAATAAAACTAGTTGACAGGTTAACACAATTTAAATGGACCCATATGCAATGTGAGTTGCATATGGATGCACATGGTTAAGGTTGAACAAATGATCTACAATTGATTAACATGTGTAAGTGGTTTAGCATGATGCATTCATGATGAAAACAATAAGGTAACAACATTATATGCAAGTGGAAATGAAATTTACCAAGTGTGGAATTTTATTTAACAAGTTAAGAATTTTGGCTTCTTAATGATGTGGCACAAGCATTGGTTGTTTTCATCAAGTTTTATTTCTCAAAACAGATGGCAAAGTTTATATTTGAAAAGAGAAAAACATTTTGGGTGGATTACATGTTTCAATTATTGCAAAAGGAAATAGAATGATTTAATGATGAATTAAACAAGTTAAAAAAGATTTAAATTGGAATTAATTCAAGTAGGAAAATTAATTAAATTTTATTTGTTCAAAACATTAATTAGAATTCATATTTGAAAAGGTTATGTTTTTCTGGTTTGAAAACATATTTTACATGTTCAAGAATAATTTAATTTGAGCAAGTTATGAATTTAGCCAATTTAAATGATTTAAACAAGGTTTAAATTATTTAAGCAATTTTAATTATTCAAAACATGAAACAAAATTTATATTTGGAAAGATGGTTCAAAATGGTATGGAAAACATATTTTATTTGCATTATTTGGATTAATTATGAATTAGTTATGGATTTTAGCAAATTGCAATTGAATTATTTAAATTTGAATTTTGGATGCATTTGGAAAATTCAAAACAGTACACAAATAGTTTAAATGGATAGGTAATTGAATTTAGAGCAGTGCACATATTTAGATTTTATTATTTGGAGTTATAATTTGAAAGTTATTAAGGTTTTAGTTTTAGGGATCATTCTGCAATTTTAAAGGACTTGGATTTAAAAAGAAACGTGCTGAAATTTTTGTGTACCGCGCAGTAATCTAACCACAGGCACTGCCAGTGGGCCTGGGGCCAGCGTGGCACTGCAAGCGTGGCAGCTGTGCCATACAGCCGCTGACAGGGCGGGGGCCACCCTGTCAGCGCTATATGCAAAAGGGTGGGTTTTATTCGCGGATGCCAGGGTTCGAACCCGTGCCGTGCGCGAGCAAGGGGGGCAGTGCTACCACTGCGGTGAGTTTCAGTGTTTGACAGATACGGAGTCGCAGTGAGGTTAAGGTTCCACTGCGCGTTAACTGAATTTACTGACGACCGAACGCAACTGCACTTCGTCAGAGAAGAAAATACCGGCGGCGATCGCCGTTGCTGTCGTGCTCGTGCTGCTGCTGGGGTGCAGATCGGGTGCGTGAGTTGGTGCTGCGGTGTGCACATGCTTGCGAGCAGATAAAGAGGAGGGGAAGCACGGTGGCGTGCTCACCGGCGCGGTAGACGTGGCAGAGGCTCGCTGCAGTCGGCGGTGTCGACGACGGCGGCGGTGATCCAGATCGTCCCCGGGCTCAAGTAGGTGTCCGGGAGGTCGAGGAAGGAGAGGTGGATCGATTCCCGTAGCTAGGTGGGGTGGAGGAGGACGGCAGCGGCGGCGGCCATCGAAGTTTCAGGCGACGGCGCTCCGGTGATGATACATAGAGGTGGGGATCGGCCGCGAGAGAGGAAAAACGGCGGCGATCTCGAGGGGCTAGGTGGGTGGCTAGGTTAGGGCTGCGCAGGGCTAGGGTAGGGGGGTAGATATAGGCCACTATGGCGCTAGATGGCCGTCGGAGATGTACTGCCGGCGACGTGGCATGCGTGGATGCTGCGCCGTACGCAGAGAAGAAAGGGAGGGGGTGAGCGAACCGGTACCAGGCCGTGGCGCTGGGCTGGGCCGTGCCCACTGGCCTGGCCACCCCCTCCGAAGCGTTTTCCCTTTCTATTTTTTCTTCTGTTTTATTTTTTTTGCAGAAAAGAATTTGGAAGAAAAAGAGGGTTTTTAAGTTAGTAAAAATTTCAGAAAAATTAGGGTGAGTTGGTTAGGTCAAAGCAACCAATTGCCAAGTTTGGTTTTTTCAAAAGTTCACTTTTAAATTACTGTTTTGTAATTTAATGCATTATTTGAAAGAATTGCTTATTAATTGATTATAATTGAAAGCAACATTTTTAATAGGGTGAACCCTATTGTTTAATTGGAACAATGTTTAGGGTTATTTTGTAGATTTTCATGAGTTAAATTTGGGCACTGTTTGTGAAAGATTTGAATTTGAAATAACATTTGGATTAGTTGAATTATTCAAAGCCATAATTTAATGGTTGAAACTTATTGTTTAGTTAGAACAAAAATGGTTGTTTTTATTTGAACTCTTTATTTAAAAGGTTGTAACATAACAAGTATGAAATAAGTGTTTGAAAAATGTTTGAATTTCAAAAAGAAAACAACTGAAAACAAATGCAAACAACAGGAAAACAAATGCAATGGGTATGATGACATGATGCAAAACTTTAATTAACAAGAAACAAAACATTCTAGGGGTGGTTTTCCATACTTGGGATGTTACAGAATTGCTGAATCCAAGGCTTCCGAATAGGTGGAAAAGGACAAGTCCACTATCCAGGACTTGGAGAATGCCTTAAACCTGCGCCTGGAGGAAGGCTCCGAAATCGACAAGATTCTGGGTAAGTTTATTTCATTTACCGGTTTTTTCCATGTTTGATTTCTTTCTCTACTTTTTCACTTAACCTTTTGACTGTTTGTCTGAAAAAACAGGAGATAACCCAGATCTTACTCGGATTGAGAGAATCCGAGCCTTTGGGAAGATGTGGACTGCGATCAAAGCTGCTGGCCTGCAGCTGGTCAATAAGTTCCTTCCCACAAGGACTGGGGAATTCTCAGAAGTTTATAAACTTCTGGGAGCTATCCTGGAGGTGGCGGAGTCCAAGGAGTCCACCTTGCGCTCCGCAGCACGGGGTGGTGCACGCATGGCTCTAGGCCTTATGCGTATGCATTACCCTGGTGCCAAATCTTGGCGCGTGGCGTCCAGTATCCCTCAAGGATACACGGAAACTCAGCGAACCACCATCTTTGATGAAATCAAAGGTCACGCCACCAAGATCGCCTCCATGGTGAACATATCCATCACCTATCCATAAGAGGAGATCCCCGAAGCCCTCGAGAATGACAGCAGCGAAGAAGACTCGGATGCTTGAAGGGCTGTCCTTAACCTGGATGGTGGAAGTAGGAAATAGGAGCATTACTGCACTTTTACAATGTAATTTATATTGTAATGCTTCTATTCTTTTGTATAAACAAGAACTCCGCCTTTTGCAGTTTAATTATGAAATCCTTTGCAAGTTTCCCGGGTTCTAATATTCCTTTATCTTCTAAGTTCTCTGGTTTACATGTTTTAACTGTCCTTAGTGTTTGAAATGGCTCAATAGTATTATGAATCTTCATGCCGAGTTTCTGGGTAATACCAATCAGTTCAAACTCGGAAACATGGACCATACTAAGGGCATTTTTACTAACTAGCTCCAGTGACCCAACACATAAACGATCAGATAATACTTAGAGAAAAGTAAGGAATTTTTTGAATGAAACTTGGGCACTCAGGCACAATCCGAGTTTCCTTTAGCCGTTAGTAGGCTGAAAATCATTCAGTTTTTAAACACCGAGCACGCAGGCACAATTCGGGTTAACATTGAGTATTTTGTAAGATCGTTGGGAAATAGATAGGGTGGAATCATGCTTTGTACTATAATAAACTTCTAAAAACATGGATATGAGAATTCCGACAACTTTATTTCATGATCTCAAAGATGTTTACATAGAAATTGAACTAAGTATAGAAGGGACGTAACTGCTGGATACTCCAGGGCCTCTTTGTCTCTCCAAGTTCATCATCTATCTTTCTCTTTCTTTTGCGATTCGGCTTCTCGGGATCGTCTTCCGTGTCCCGAATGTCGACAAGATAATATGATCCATTCTTCATGGCTTTACTGATGACAAATGGTCCTTCCCATACTGGGGCAAGTTTGTGCTTCCTTTGCTGCACCAATCTTAGCACTAGGTCACTTTCTTTCAAAGAACGATGCCTGATTTTCCGACTATGGTAACGGCGTAAGCCTTGCTGGTAAATGGCGGATCTTTGAAGCACAAGCTCTCGTTCCTCTTCTAAGAGATCGACGGCATCCTCTCGTGCTTCTTCGGCATCCGAGTCATCGAAATCCCGCACTCTTGGGCTATCATGGATCATGTCCGTTGGAAGGATTGCTTTCGCACCATAAACTAGGAAAAACGGGGTTTGCCCAGTTGACTTGTTTGGTGATGTTCGAATACTCCAAAGCACAGAAGGTAACTCTTCTACCCATGCTCCAGCTGCTCTATGAAGAGGAGATTCGAGTCTTGGGTGTATTCCTTGCAGGATTCAGCTATTCATTCTTTCAACCTGTCCATTGGATTGCGGGTGTGCCACAGATGAGAGATCTAGGCGAATTCCCGTTTGTCGGCAATATTTTGCCAACTCTCCAATGGAGAAATTTGTCCCGTTGTCGGTTATTATGCTGTGTGGAACGCCGTATCTCATGACTATGTCAATGATGAAATTTCTGGCAGTTACACCGTCAAGCTTTTTGATGGGTTTAGCCTCCACCCACTTGGTATATTTGTCCACAGCTACAAGTAGATGTGTTAGTCCACCTCGTGCAGTTTTGAATGGTCCCATCATATCTAGCCCCCATACCGCAAACGGCCATGTAATGGGGATAGTTTTGAGTGCTTGGGCCGTAATATTAGTCTGTTTGGTGTAATATTGACACCCTGCACATGTATTCACTATGTACTCAGCATCTGTCTTGGCTGTTAGCTAGCAAAACCCGGCACGGAATGCTTTTTTAACTATGCTTTTTGATTGAGCATGATGTCCGCAATCTCCGGCATGGATTTCTTGCAGGATTTCTCGCCCTTCTTCTGGCGAAATACATCGCATAAAAATTCCGGAAGTACTGCGTTTATACAGGCAATTGTCAATTACCGTGTATCCTTTGTATCGACGCTGGATTTGTCTCTGCAAGACTTCCTCTGCTCCTTCCGGGTACTTCTGATTAACTAAGAAGTTTAAATATGGAATTGTCCAATCCGGGTTGACGAGCATAACTTCAGTTGACTCGGAAGCCAGAGGATAATCAGTATCTCCACCTTTTATGGATGGCTCGTGCACATGCTGGACGAATACACCTGGTGGTAGGATTTTTACCCTTTCTGACCCCATGCGGGCTAACGCATCCGCGTTCCAATTTTCCTCCCTTTTAACATGGAGTACTTAGAATCCGAAAAAACAAATGGCAAACTCGTCCACCGTTCTCCGGTATTCGGCCATTATAGGGCTTTTTGCGTTCCAGGTTTGGTTAAACTGATGATGTACCAAATCCGAGTCGCCGTAGCACAAGATGCGCTTGACACCTATTTATTTTGCAATATGCAAGCCATGAAGCAAAGCTTCGTATTTTGCCACATTATTGCTGGCATTGAAGTGTATTTGTAATTCGTACTCCATTGTGTCTCCTTTAGGGGATTTTAAAACTACACCAGCTCCAGCGCCCTCCTTCATCTTGGATCCGTCAAAGTGCATGATCCAGTACCCGAACTCCGGCATTGGTGTTTTCTCCATTGCTTCCGTCCAGTCGGCGACAAAATCTGCCAAAACCTGGGATTTTATTGCTGTCCTCGGCTGATACTTAATGTCAAAGGCTGCTAGCTCGATGCCCCATTTGGCTACTCGGCCAGTTGCCTCCGCATTGTTTATTATATCCCCTGGTGGTGATTTACATACCACTGTTATGGAATGTCCGTGGAAGTAATGGCGCAATTTTCTAGATGCGAAAAATACATCATATGCCAGTTTTTGATAGTGCGGGTACCTTTGTTTGGACTCGGAGAAAATTTCACTTATATAATATACCGGATGCTGGTCTGGTATGATCTGTTCGTCTTTCTTCCGTTCCACCACAATTACTGCGCTAATAACCCGGTTTGTAGCCGTGAGGTACAATAACATAGGTTCTTCGTCTTTTGGAGACGCCAAAATCGGAGCTTTCATCAAAGTTTCTTTCAACTGGGTTAATGCTGCATCTGCCTCTTCTGTCCACTCGAATTTGTCGGATTTTTTCAGCAACTTGTAGAGTGGTAAGGCTTTATCCCCCACCCGACTAATAAATCTATTGACGGCTGCAGCAGAACCCGTCAATGTTTGGACATCTTTTACACACGTAGGTTTGGAGATGTTCAAGATTGCTTTGATCTTTTCTGGGTTAACTTCTATTCCTCTGTGAGAAACGATGAAACCAAGAAGTTTTCCTGAGGGGACCCCGAATACACACTTTGATGGATTTAACTTCATCTCGTAAGTGCGCAAATTTTCGACGGTTTCTCGCAAATCTTCAAGGAGCGTATCTTTTTCCTTGGTAACGATAGCAATATTGTCCACGTAAACGTGGACATTTTTGCCAATCTGACTATGCAAACAACGTTGCATGCAACGCTGGTAAGTTGCACCTGCGTTCTTCAGGCCAAATGGCATGGTTACGTAATAGTACGTCCCGTAAGGGTTATAAAAGAAGTCTTAATTTGATCTTCCTTTTTCATGCGTATTTGGTGATACCCGGAATATGCATCCAAAAAGCATAAAAGCTCAGAGCCTGTAGTGGCATCTATTATTTGATCGATTCGCGGTAACGCGAACCTATCTTTTGGACACAATTTGTTCAAGCCGGTGTAATCTATACACATTCTAAGAGCAGTAGTGTCTTCTTCGGTACTAATACCGGATTTGTGGACCATTCAGTGTGTATTACTTCCTGGATGAAATCTGCTGCTAAAAGCCGGATAATTTTCTTGCCAATAGCCTTCCGTCTTCTTCCGTCAAATCAACGGAGACCTTGTTTGACGGGTTTGGAGCTTGGAATTACCTTAAGTTGATGCTCAGCAAGTTCCCTGGGTACGCCTGGCATGTCAGCCGGACACCAGGCGAAAATATCCCAGTTCTCACGGAGGAACTTGATGAGAGCGCTTTCCTATTTGTCGGTCATCCCAGTTCCTACTACGACAATATTTGTCGGATCTTTGGGATCTAGGATTACCTGTCTTGTCTTCTCGGATGCCTTGAAGCTATCTGCTGGCTTCCGGGTTTCTTTTCCTGACGGCATTTCTGTCGGCGATACCTCCTTAGCCAGCTCCTTCAGCTCTTCCTTTGCTATGATCTTCTCAGCGCAAAGGGCGTTTTCTTTTTCCAGCTTGTTGGCCAGCTTGAAGTCTCCAGTTATGGTGATTACTCCTCCTTTCGGCCCTGGCATCTTCAGCTTGTTATAGATATAACGTGATATTGCCATAAATTTGGCGAAAGCTGGACGTCCGAGTAGTGGGTGATACACGCTTTCGAACGGCACCACTTCGAAGGATACTTTTTCCTGACGGAAGTGATCTTTTTCTCCGAAAGTGACATCTAGGGAAATTTCTCCTAGGGATCGTGCTTGCCTGCCAGGAACAATGCCATGGAAGCGTATGTTGCTGTAATTGAGCTGGGTCTCGGAGATTTTCAGATGCCTCAGCGTATCCAGATACATTATGTTAATGCTGGATCCTCCGTCCATCAGCACTCTTTTTAGCCTAGTGTTCTGGACAATAGGGCTTACAACAAGAGCTTGTGTGCCGGGTTCAGGGATATTCCCGGGATGATCAGTCTGATCCCAGGTGATTGGCGTGTTTGAATACTTCAAGAATTTGGGGGTTGCTGGAACAACCGCGTTTATTTCTCGAAGCATTCTTTTAGCCTCTTTTGCTGATGGAGTTGCTAGGAAAGTTAGAGCACATTCTCCGTCAACTCTCGGAAATTTGGGTTCGCCTTTTCGCTGTTGTTCCTGGATTTTTTCGTCAGTGTCCGATTCACTGTCTTCTTTCTCAGCTTCTGGCTTTTGCTTAGAGAATTTCCTTTTGGAATTCCGGATCCTGCACTGCCTTTCATGTGCTTGTTCAGCTGGCATTTACGTTCGTATGGGTGGGTTTCCCAAATTGCGAATGGTGGACGCAGGGTTCCGACTTAATCTTTTCCCACTCTTATTTAGTGTAATTGATTGGTTCTGAACTGCGTCCTTTCCACATGTTCCCTTTTTCACTTACAAAGGCTATGTTGACCTCTTTGGGTTTTTGTGCTGCATCTGGAGTTCCTTTTTTCTCAGGGCAAGGGTTTTTCTTGGCCTATATCAATGTATCGATATTGCCTCCTGTTGCTCTGATGTCGTCCTCGGCTGCAGCGTGTTCATTGGCGGTGGTAAGCATAGATCCAAGATCTTTGTGCTGTCTGGAACCAACCATGAACGGTACAAGTCCGGGTTTTAGGCCATTCACGAAAGCATGCATTGCTTGTACGTCAGTTACTCCAGAGCAGATGTTCTTCATTGCAGTCCATCTGGAGATGAAATCCACGTATGGTTCATCCTCGAACTGGGTGCAACGGTTTAGCTGGTTGATGCTATTCGGGCGTTTATAAGTTCCCCGGAAATGCTGAGTAAACACTCGAGCCATATCATCCCAGCTGTCGACAGTTCCTGATGGTAATCCATTGATCCAATCTCTGGCTCCATCCAGTAACATTAGGGTAAGGAACTTTACAGCTTCCAGGTCTGTCCCATTGTTAAGTTGGACGGCTGTATAGTAGTCTGAGAGCCAGGTATCCAGGTTTGTACTGCCGGTATATTTTTGGTACATTGGACCAACTTTGGCAAAGCCAGAATGCAGGATTATCCTTCGGATCCTATCAGTGAAACACTTAGGTCCAAAGTAGAGATCATCCTTTTCCTCCCTATCCATGTATGCGGAGTACCTGCCGGCTGAATGGACAGAAGGGGATCTACTCCTTTCTTTTCCATTGTTGCGCGGACGCGCTTTTCCAGGGTCATCTCTATTTCTTCCGAGTTCACGCCCTTTTGGATGAGGTGGAGTTCTACTCCTGTGTCTTTGCTTATCCCTGGGGGGTGTTCGAGATCTCTCACGTCTGTGAGGTATAATCTGTCTTCCAACTTTTTCAGCTGGGTGTCTCGGAGGTGGCATTGCTTTGCCGTCATTCCGGTGTTTTTTTTCCCGATCGTGGGGGTTGAGTCCACCTTTCGGGAGATGGGATCCGGTTCTAGACGCTTCATCCCTATTGTCGGTATTTTTCTTGTCTTTTCTCGGATCCGCTTTTTTATCTTTTGAATTGTTTGAATCTCCAGGTTCTTCCGGTCCGGGTGCTCCAGCGGCGCAAGTAGCTGTTTTGCATAGGGCGGAGTCATCATGCAACTTCCCTGATCGCTCTTGGCCCCGCTGTTGTTGTTGCAATGCTTTTCCTAGGAAAGCATACACCCCTTGGAGTTTTTCACCGTTGGAGTACATGTCGTTGTTGAGGATTGCGAACGCTGCTTCCGCGTTTTCTGCTGCGGTTTTGTATATTGGTTCAGCTCTGGTATCCTTGTCGTTTACCTGCTTTTGCCAAGATGGATTATGAAACCTTTCTTTTGGCGGCAGTACTTCCGGTCTTACGATTCCGGGAAACCTTGTAGGTTTTATGGCAGATCTATTCTTTTTCTCGTACTCCTCTATTTCTTCCTTCATGAGCTTGATGTTATCCTGGGTTTTTGGAGGTGTTCCCGAGATCTGAGTAGATGTTGTTGTTGCCTTTGGAAAGCTCGTCTCCTGGCTTCTAGCATCCCAGGGGGTTCATTTAGTCCCACTGGCATTTGTAACAGATCATGTTCTTCTTGTTCTGTCATTGGCAGAACAAGGATTTCCTTGGTTTTCTTCTCCGCGGGCTTTATTCCGCTTGCATCTCCTACTTCTGGGCTTTCATCAGCTGGATGAGCCGGCTTTTTCTTCTGGAGTTTGTACTGGAGCTTTTTAGCGGCCTTGTGCTTTTTCATGGAGGAGGGAGGTTTTTTGGCAGGTTCATCCTCTGTCAATTCCTTGACGTTGGGAAATATCGGAGAAGTTTCTCCATCTTCTCTCTCTTCCTCTGGCGGAGGAGTTTTAGGGCTTTCCTGACTGCCGGCATCCGTGTTTTCAGCCGGTTTTGCCATTAGTACTTCGTGGAATCCCTCTTGAAGAGATTTTGCCTTTCTTTCGAAGGTGTCCTCATCTTCATCTTCGGAATCAAAATCGTCTGATCCGGTTTCTGACTCTAATCTCGCCTCGATGGCGGCTAGAACAGAGTCAGCTTCCGAGTTCATCGCCATATTGACAGATGTCGGATCTTCCACCTCTGTACTGGGTGTGCTGTTTTCTGCCTACTGCACGGGGTTTCCGTCATCCGTGTTTTTGGTGACTTTGGATTGCACCATACCGATAAAGTGTGTATCACTTTCGTATCGGCCATCTGAGCAAAACCAGGTATCATAGTCATCTTCGACTGGGTATAGGGCGGGTGGGAAAAATTTGCTTCCACCCCAAAACCCCATGGCCTCTGCAGTTAGTCTGATAAAGATATTTGCAGATCCGATCGGTAACACGCAGGCACTTACCAGATGATTTTGCGCCGGTATGTAAGATCCATTGTCGAGGAAGCGTCCGACGTCATCGTCGAACTCCAAGCTTCCGACAGTTATGGAACTTCTGATTCCGCCGAGTATCCCAGATCGTAACTTAACGCCTGACGTCGTTTGCCCCACGGTGGGCGCCAACTGTCGAGACATCGTAGTAGTTTTCATAGACGGGGGTGCCATGAGACTATGGGTAGAGACGTGGGGAGACGTGGTTGTGAGAACGACAGAAACACAGGGTTTACCCAGGTTCGGCACGTCGCAGTAATGCGGCGTTCCTACTCCTGCAATCTCACTAATCAGGGCTAAAGCCTGTGTATATAAGTACAACATGAGGTTATGTTTAGCTATTCGCTGAGGATCAACTTATCGGCGAGTTAGCCTGTAGCTTCTTGTCTATCTATCTTATCTCCCGTCCGGCTTTATATAATAGCCGGGTTAGGGCATACAGAGTAAGAAACCTAGAAGACTACAGTAACTATTAACTTGGAAAGTAAGGAATCCGCCTTCTACTCCAAGCCAGATCACGTGAACCGTGATCCGGGTTCTTCTAGAATCCGGCTTCTGCGCGTCAGCTTACTGGGCCGCCCAATGGACCGTAGCCCACTACCATTTGGGCCACCCTGGTAATCCGGCCTTTTGACTACCATCTGATGTACCCCTATTCGGTATATATCCGACAACGTCCTAGCATAGAGATCTCTACGGTCATATTGATCCCTCTTATACTCCACCAAGATGCGAAATAAATCATAACACCTCGATAATTAAGGAAAACCAGAGTATAGCTTTAAACAATGTGACATGAAGTTGAAGTAAGAACTTTCTAGATCTAGTCATGGAGATTGATTAGTGTCACTTCAAATCCCCGGTAACAAGGTACTCCTTTTTATCCCTAGTAAGGTAACTAAGAAAGGTTTAACAAAACCTAAGTGGATCGCTGAACTTCTGTCACTTTCACAGCACTAGCCACCCCCCGTTACTCCAACTAATGCACCCATCACCCCACACACGCTCTCAAGAACTAGATTGATCAAAGCTAGAAAATAAGAACGGGGTACATAAGATACATCTACTCAAATAACTGAAGAAAAATAATTGCAATATCAGATTCAATAACTCATAGAAAAGATCCACCACATAGGAATTACAACGGTGCCCGTAATCATGTGAGGCAGCTCATACGGATCTAATTAGTGAATCACATAGAGAGAGAGATACAAGTGCTACTTCCACAAACCCATAGCCCTGGGGTGGACTACTCCCTCTTCATGGAGATGGCGATGGAGATGACGTTGGAGGGGTAGGAGATCACACCGGCGGCGCCCCACCGGAGTTTTCCCCCTCCAATATGGAATTCCAGGTCTCTGTTTCGGTGTTTCGGTGTTTCGGTGGCGCTCTCTCTGTAATGGTCCCGGTGACCCTTTTTATAGTCGGTTTTAGGTCAAGACGGAGTCGGTAAGTCGAAGATGGAAGGAATTGGGGCCACAGGGGCCAAAAGGGGGCCTCTCACGCGGCCAAGGAATCTGGCCGCGTGGAGGGTCCTCTTTTGGGCCTCCTTGCCCAATTCTCGTGGATCCTTCGCCAGCAAGTTTCTCCTTCCAAGAAAATGATCCCCGCAGATTTTCAGGTGATTTCGCGGAAGTTTGCCCCCTGAAACGTCAAAAATATAGAAAACGGGGTTTCTGACAGGCAGGGTTAATTCCATAAAAGTTGGGGGACTTTGTAATTTAACCCCTAAATACTATAAAACATTGAATTATACCCTTATATGATGCAATAGGTAATAGAAAACCATGTGAAAATATGCAAAATTCATCTATGCATTTTACATGCATCAACATCCCCAAGCTTAACCCATGCTCGTCCTCGAGTATGAAGGTGATAAAACTAAGATGGGTTTTGCATATTGAAACAATCATGGGATATCAAGGAGGATTATTCATGCTACATATAATCAAATTATTAATACTAGAAGTGAATAGCAATATACATTTCATGTTGTAAGAAATATCAAATATGCAAGCAAAGATGCTTCATGAAAATTCACAAAGTGTATAATGACATAAAAGCACTATGGACCAAATGCATACACAAAATGAAAAATAAAATCCTATATTGGTCAAAGAATAGCATAATGGAGAATAGAAAATATGGTGGACACTTTGGAGAAAATTGAGTAGAGGTAAAACATGATCAAGTCTTATTTAGCCTCTAAATTATTCAACTAAAATTACTAATTGAAATGTGGTATCCATTGATCTAGGACTCTCCTTGCCCATTTATCACTAGCAACTTAAAATTGTGAGTATTGAAGTAATGAGAATGACAAGGTGGTTGAAAGCCTCATGCCCCGTGAGTGTGAAAACCTACTCCATGATTACTCAACTTAAGATTCCTAATAAGCTTTGTACAATCATAATAAGTATTAATGACATCATAGAGAACCGCAAAGAGGTACCTCTTGCCCCATGACATGGAAACAAGCCCATGTTACAATGACAAGATGAACAAACGGAGTATACTCATCATCCTTTTTATTTTCATTCACTATTATGCATAGCTTCTTATTTTATTATAATATGTGTTGTAGAGTCACTCAAGCTGTAAGTAAATTTCCACCATGATAAAGCATGGCTTGGGTTAGCGGCCCAATGTGTTTCTCTAGTCATATAGATACTTACTCATCAAAACTTACTATTCCTCTATTTCATTTCGGCATGGAAGGAGTCCAAAAACAAAAGTACATCATATCAACCAAATGTAAATTTTTTGTGCAATGTTGAAAGCTTTCCGGTGATACACGTTTATAGCTAGCTCCCAACCACACACTTGTCAAACGCAAAACTTGTGGCTCCCATTATTGGGTCATGTTTATTAGATGCATAAATAGTAAAGTGTGCCTTCAATAGTTCGTGAGAGTCCTATCCCAAGTTCAACCCATGACAATTAATAAAGTGAATATCTTAATTTAGAACATAAGTAACACAATAACATGGTGAACATACTCGGAATAGCAATGAGGCTAATGGGAAGATATGGTGGATTCACTGGAAATACTTTGCTAAGGAGTGTTGGAAACAAGTTTTTACTTGTTGGAATTTTTAAATTTTTGGGCTAGCAAGAGGGAGATAGTTGACCAGATACTATGCATGCATATGTCCATAGAACTACTCATTTCATGACAAACTAAATAAACCAGCAATTAACATGAAGGACATGAATAAGAGATAGCTCATGACAACATTATTGCAAATTTCTACATAAAAAGCCTATAAATCATGCAAACATATGTAGCTCTTCAAATCAACCATGGCATCCCTATTCCAAGTCATAATACTAGCATCCAATAAATTCCAACCCCAAACTCCAGTAGCTCAATCTCATATAAAATGATGGTGGTGGGTCTTATCAAAACAAAAATAAAAACAAAAACTAGACGCTTGAAGTCTCTACGGTAAATGCTTTGCTTAGAAAAACAGAAAGTAGACGTGTGCTAACCAAAAGAGTGTAGCTCCAGTGGGGTGTTAATCACATCCCCAAGCTTATGGCTTTCATCATTCTTGGATGTCTTGAGGCGCAGCTCCTCTATTCCCTATGAAAAAACTTCACGAAACATGTTTCTCCCATTCTTTTTCTGTGGGGTGAGATTAGCAAGGACAAACAAATCACATGCTTGCTGTGCAAAATTCCAAATCAAATGCTCCAGTAGATAGAGAACAAGGTTCATTATGTTTTATTTTCACTCTCTTTCTTGAAAGAATCATGAAAATTCGATTCCCAAGCCCAAAGAGTGCATAAAATAAAAGAAGGCAGAATCTGTCCAGAAAAGCAACAGAAGAAAAACGAACGTTTTTCCCTAAGCTAGACTCGTCAAAACATTAAGAAATTTTTTGTGCTTACAGAGAACGAAAAGTTGCACAACATACTAAAAAATTAGCTCAATCCAACATACCAATAAAAAATGTAAAATAATACGGTGAGCAGACTCGTGCTGAAACAGAAATTTCATGCACTAGGATAGCAACTTATAAGTCCAAATGGGTTTGACTTGACTCTTTATAGAAAACTCCAGAATTAACACAAAAAAAACTAATCTCTTGAGACAGCAATAGGACACTAGGAAAATCCAAACGAAAACAACTGGGTTGTCTCCCGTAAATCGTTTTCTTTATACCCATATAGCTAGGCTTTACTTACTTGATAATCAAGAGGGATAAAGCTCATGAGGGAGCTTGTTCTTCAGCGTGCCCCTCTTCCTTGGGAAGTGCTCCATGCTTTTCTTGTGAGGGAACTGAAACTTTACATTCCCTTCCTTGGAGTCTATGATTGCACCTGTAGTACGAAGAAAAGGTCTACCCAAAATAATAGGACTAGGGGGTTTATCCCCCATATCCATAATAATGAAACCAACGGGTACGAAAGTCATGTGCAATTAAATCATAACATCTTTTACTTGTCCTACAGCATGTTTAGTAGAGTTATCAGAAAGTACAAATTCACTTGAGCACTTTTCTAAATTTTCTAGTTCAAGCAATTCATATAATTCTTTAGAGAGTACCGATACACTAGAACCTAGATCTAACATAGCATGGTGAATTTATTTTCCAATTGAAACTAGCACCTTGGGGATCCATGCATCCCCAAGCTTAGGAGGTATCATGGCCTCATTCTTGTACCTAGCAATTTTTTCTTGCAAGACATGATTAGCAATATAAGATCCAAACCCAGGTTGATTAACATTTATAGTGGGATCACTAGCAAATTTTTGTAAAGTAGCAATAAGTTCTTGCAAGCTTCTTTTTTCTAAATCAAGCAATGGATCCTTAATTTCAGTAAGCATCATAATTTCCTCTACTTTTCATTTTCTATTATGCATATTAAAAATCTCATAGCGATCATCAAAAATATCCTCGGGTACTTCATCCTTTTTTAAGATTTATTTAATTTTAACCTCTAAGAGCAAACTTTCAAGCAAAACATGGGTATTTGCAGAATTAGTACTAGTAAAAGATCCCCCACATTAATTATCTAAAAAGGCTCTAGAAGTTTCAGAAAGTCCCTTATAAAACATATGCATAAGTATCCAATCTCTAAAGCCATGCCCTATTCCATATGCTCTACTTGTAAATCTCTCCCATGCTTGTATCATTGATTCATCTTTTTCTTGTTTAAATGTAATGAGCAATTGTTTAACATTGTAATTCTTTTCAGCATGACAAAACCTTTCAATGAATGCAGCCCTTAAGTTGAACCAAGTAGTAAAATTTCTAGGAGGCCATCTTAATATCCAATCTAATGCTTTGCCTCCTAGTGAGTAGGGAAAGAGTTTAACTTTAGTAGTGTTGATGTTTGCATGATTCAAGTTCAAAGTTTTACATCTTTCATCGAATTTCTTAAGATGGAACAAAGGGTCTTCTTTAGGCTTTCCATACAAACGAGATTCATAAATCATTTTAATAACACTAGGATCTACCTCTAATTTTTCAACGGGAATATTTAGCTCTTGAGGGAAATTCCTAACACTGAATGGCCAATAAGTTCTCTGCTCCATTTTCCAAGTTTTTATGTAGTTTTTAATTTTTTATGCAAAAAATAAGTAACGTAACTAAGCAAATTCGAAATACTAAAATAATCTAGATAACTAAATGCAAACCTAAAATGAAAACAAAAAATAAAATATGCAAGACAAAACAAAAACAAGAACAAAAACAAAAACAAGACAAGAAACAAAACAATCTACTTGAAAGAAGGTGGAGATAGAAAGGACGGTACTCACGTAGGTGCAACCTCCCCAAGCTTAGGTGTTTGCACACCTTGTTGGTGATGAAGACTTCTTGTGAACTCCTTGGACAACTCCTTCACCTATGGCTCCCCGGCAACGGCGCCAGAAAAACGCTTGATGGCTAGGTTGAGACTCGAAGTGCAGAGTGTGTAGCTAGTGGCAAGCCTTCTTCCCCACGAGGGTGACTCGAGGGTTTATATCGAACTCTTGGGGAGCCAGTATTTCAGCAGTTGTCTTCCAAGCTTCCTCCAGGATCCTGCAAACAAATAGAGAGTTTTGTGCCCTCAACCTCACCAAGTGGTTGTCAAGCACAAGATTTATTTACAAACAAACACACAAGATTTAAAATAAACAGAAAAGTGATCTTTTCTAAAAAATTCACACCAAAAATAATATAGAGATCTAAAACTTATGTAAAGCTAGGATTACATAGATCTAATCACACACAAGCTCATCCAATTGGATTCACATCAAAATAATTTTTGAACTCTCTCTAAAAATCCTAGAAATGGCTACTGGTTTTTTTACCCAAATGGATGGCATTTCCAAATGGTAGGTCACCTTGATGCAAGGTAAACTCTCACAGATAGATCTATCCAAGGGCTACTCAAAACAGTTTGGTTTGCAAGATTTGGCCACTTAAAACTCAAGTTATGATTAAAATGGTGAAACAGAGTGCCTCTGCCATTTTTATTAGTTCTCTCAAAATATAGCACAAAATACATTTCTTCAAGTTGGAGGTGGTTAAGAATTTGTAGGTCCATCTCTGGGATTTTTTGTTTGGCAAATTTTCCTCGTTTACATTTTCATTTCGAATTAAAGTAACATGCTGAAATAGATCTGCAGGAAAAAATAAAAAACAGCAACCTGCAGGGTCAATGGGTTATCGGGCCAGTTCTGCTGCGGGTGCTGCGCCGAGGCCGGTTTCGAGGAGTTGGGCCTGCCCACGAGCGTTTCCCGCGCTGGACGCGAAGTCAAACGGCTTACAAGCGGGGCCAGCGGTCCCAGCCTCCAGCTGCCGCGGATCGAAGGGGTACACCCCCGTCCGATCCAGATCGGACGGCCAGGAGGCGTCCACGCAGGAGGGGGTCGAATGTGACCAAAGAAGACGGCGGAGTCCTCTCCGGCCGCCGCTGCAAAGGTCCGTCCTCGCCGCCGGTGCCTCCCATGGTTCCCTGGAAGCGAGAGGAGCACCTGGAGGACCAGAGAGATTAGGCGCACCCGATGCCCACCTTTATTTCAGAAGGAGGGGGTCGGAACGGGGAGTTCGTCGGGCGCGTCGGTCACGGACGATGATGGGGAGGTGATTCCGAGGGGTTGAACTCCAAATTAGAGGGGGCATGAGCACCAAGGGGGTTCAAGGAAGGTATGGAGGGAGAGGGGACTCCCGGAAACGGCCCGTATCAGAGGATTGCCGCGGAGCTCGCCGGCGGGTTGGGGAGCCCGATTTCGGCGGTGGTGGATAAAAAGAGAGGGGTTTTGGATGTCGTGCATCGATTAATATGAGAAGGAGGGGGACTGGCAAGGTGGCGCGCAAGAGGAGAGGCACAGAGGGGGTCTAGCCGCAGAGCTCGTCCACACGGCGTCCACGGCGGTCACCGCGGCGAGGGCGAGCAGGCCAGAGAGAATCTCCTCGAGGGAGACCTTGCCAGGCAGGCTTGCCGTGGAGAGGAGATGCAAAGGCCACAAGGGCTCAGGCATAGGAGGTCTAGGGAGGTGGGGGAGGTATGAGATCTCACAGCACCCGAAGGTGTTTGATAAGGAAAATAGGGGAAGGAGAGGGTCCAGGGGGTGGGGGAATGGCTCTTCGAGCTAGTGGAAGTCAATGCTTCTAGAATGTGGGCCCTGGAGGCAGCAAGGTATGGTGGAGGGTATGGGGATGTCAGCCCATGCCAAAGCTTAGTGTCTAAGCCATGTGGGATGATGTGGAGGGGTATGGGCAGTGTCATTTCATCCAGGAAGTCAAGGGGGTGGGGTCCAGGTGACTAGGCAGCTAGGCGATCCAAGGTGAGTGAAGAAGGAGGAAAAATCTCACCTAATGATCACTTTTAAAAATTGAGCAGAAAGTGTTTGTGGTTATTTTCTCCAAAAACTTGAACACAACTTATGCAAGAAAATATTTCTATGAGGTAGGAAATGAAAATTGAAGTAGGGTAGTGGTGGTCTCCTATTTTTCTTAAATTTTTTTGTGTGAAAACTTTCAATTTTCCAAAAACTGCTGTTTCTGCTTTTGAATGTTTTCTCTAAAATTGTGAATATAAGATATGTTTGAAAACATGTTTAATGGATAGATAATCGAAAATTGAGTCTAGGGGTGGTGATCCCCAAATTTTCTGAAAATGTTTGTTTCACAAAATTTTGAAAATTCAAAAAGTGTTGAAACTGTTTTTGGATGTTTTCTTCAAATATTTGAAAAGGACAAGCAAATGCTTTCGGATAACTAGTTCACATATGACCATAGGAATGTTGGGGAATTTTCCCAAAAATTTTAGAAATACTTTTATTAACAAAAACATTAAAAGCTCATTTCTGGCCTTTTGGAAAATAGCATTTAATAAATAGGAAAATGTTTATAAATCAAGTATTTTTGAGTTGGTGTGGAAGGGTATATAATATAGGTCACAAAGGAGATTTTTGTTAGACGACTCCTTTAGAAAAATATTGGAGATGCCAAGTGTAAAATGATAATAACAGGAATTTTATTAATAGGCCAAAAACCTAAGAGAGGAATAATCACATGGTCATGGGAAGAAAATTGGATCACATGAATATTATGTATAAGTCATTAAGATGACAAGGGAAGGATGATTTAGCTCAAAAAGGATAGGAGGGATTTTTAGGAAGTCTTAACAAAAGCGTCATGATAGCAGGGACATGATCCTATTTGTTGGGAAGACCTCAAGAGGGCTTTGGAAGAAAATGAATGGGCTTAATATTCAAATATAAACATAAGGATAGGGCCCATAGATAGGTACCATCATACCCATGATGGTACATTGGTCAAAGATCAAGATTTCTCCTTATGGCAGGAGGCCAAACTAGAGAAGTTAAAGAGGACATAAGATGAGACAGAAATAGGATATAGCATGCTACTTATGTATGGGCTTTGTTATTTATAGATCTCATTAATTGAAACAACTCACAATCCTCACAACAGTTATAAATACTTTGAGGCAAAAACAAGATGAGGTCACCTCACAAGCATATAATAACAAGACCTAAAAAGTTCACTCAAGCAAGAGATTTCTATAATTTAAATTATTGGAGTTTTTCCCTCAATTGTTTTAAAGAAAGTTAGTGATCAAGACAAACCATTAAAGTAGGGTTTTTATAAAGGAGGTTCATATTAATTCTTGTTATTTATGGAACCATTTTGTTTTGGTTGGTTCCAACACCAACACTCAAGGTCAAACATGGCAGAGAGAGGTGAAACAGGATTAATAGTTAAGCATTTTAAAAAGTTTTTGTGGGCCCTAATTTTTGACTCTCCAACAACTGCATTTTGTTGGTTTCCAAAAAGTGGGGTGTGACACGGTGCCTCCATGATCGGTCACACGTACGGTTGATGAAGACCTCCATTCCCTCGATCCAGTGGGGCACGGAAGTAGAGGATCCCTCAGAACTTTAGCAGCACGACGGCGTGGTGGTGAAGAAGAATCCCACGGTCATGGCTTCTCCAAGCCGGAGACCATGGAATGGAGCAGCGGGTGGAAGGAAAACGAAGTGGGCAAGTGTGTGAAGGAGGGAGAGCTCTCACCCTCCTTTTATAGGAGAGGGGGTGCGGGCAGCCCCATGGTGTGCCCCCACCTCTTCCCTCATGACGTGAGTCGACACTCCACTCACACCCACTCATTTTCCCTTAAAACCCCACTTAGAAAATCAAGGAGTTTTTCTTTAATAAATAAATAAAACAGTTTTATTTCTTTATTTCAGCATTTATTAATTCTATTGACAAACATTTGCATATAGCACCTCGAATCATTTGTTAATTCTATTAACAACCATTCGATGAAAATACCCTTGAACTATTTCAATTTTCCCCGTAACAATTTCGGTGCTGCCCAAAATATTCTTCGATATTTTGTATCCTCTCAAACGTGTCATCGAACCTTAAGTGTGTCACCCTACGGTTCGCGAATAAGATAGACATGATCGAGACTCTTCTCCGATCAATAATCAACAGCGGGATCTGGATATCCGTGATGACTCCTATATATTCAACGATGATTCTCGTGATCGTGTGAACCAACAACGTCGTGAACTATTCCCTTTGTCTCGCGATATTTTACTTGTCCGAGATTCGATCATTGGTTTCAACCATACCTTGTTCAATCTCGTTACCGACGAGTACTCTTTTCTCAATCCCATGATATAACATCCTTGTGATCATATCACCTGCTTGCAAGAGGTTTCAATGTGATATCACCGAGAGGGCCCAGAGTATATATCTCCATCATTTTGGATGGACAAATCCCGCTCTTGATCCATGATCCTCAACTAATACTTTCCGAATACCTAACGGCACCTTTATAGTCACCCTGTTACAGTGTGACGTTTGATGACATCAAAGCACCCTTCGAGTATCAGTGATTGACATGATCTCATGGTCTAAGGAATAAGTTACTCCGTATGTTTGATATAAAAATGTAAACTTAATGACTTGATCGCATTGCTATATTCACTTTGGGTATATGTTCATCACATCATTCTTCTAATGACATGACCCTGTTATTAACAACATCCAATGTTCATGATCAGGAAACCTTGATCATCTATTAATCAACAAGTTAGTTAAAATAGAGGCTTTACTAGGAACCATTATTTGTTTATTAAGCACACATCTATCAACGTTTCCGGTTAATACAATTCTAGCATGAGAAATAAACATTCATCATAAACAAGGAACAATATATCTTTCACTTGATTGTTTCTGAAAAAACTCTTTTCACTTCCTAAATCACCTTGATCAACAAAACATTCTTTTGAAGATAAAGTAATATGGAAGCAATCATGACTCTGGATTCTAAGTAGGAATTGGTTGCTCTCTAGATCAATCAATCATTAATCACATGAAGCTAGGTAGGTAATACCGAAAATCTACAATAGGATTAAATTTTAAATTTCACTAATACGGTACCAATCTTAAATGGTATTTACCAGATCATAACAGTTATATCTCAATTAACAATCTAAGTGTAAGGTAGTCATGTGGATGCCAATGAATACTACAATTTGTGCAAATTCACTTTGATTTGTTGTTCATGATAAATAAGTTCAAGTTAGTTCAAAATTATACCATGAACTCCCACTCAAAAACAACATCCCTCTTAGTCGTCTTTAGTGATTACACGAACCAATTTCAGTACACGAAAACCGATCATCACGTGACATGATGTAGCTTCAAAGGAGAACATCGACATGTTCATCATATCATCCATATGACTCATGCTTTACCTTTCGGTTACGTGTTCCGAGGCCATGTCTGTACATGCTAGGCTCACCAAGTGGAATTGTAGTATTGCGTGTGTTTCAAGGCCATGTCTGTACATGCTAGGCTTGAAAACACCCGTTGCATGCGAACGTTGAGTCTGTCACACCCGATCATCACGTGGTGTCTCGAAACGACGAACTTTCTTAACGGTGCATACTTAAGGAAGAACACATTATTATCTTGATATTAAGTCATAGGGATCATCTTATAATGCTATTGTCACTATCTAAGCAAAACAAGATGCATAAAAGGATTAACATCACAGACATCACATGTAAGGATAACGTGATATGATATGGCCCTTCTTGCAATTGATCTCCATCATGTGCATCATGGTATGATCTCCGTCATTCCACCGGCGTGGTACCAAGTACCATGGCACCCCAATCTTGATTGTCCATAAATAATAATATAAACCTTTGGATACCTTTCGGTATATCAATAATTTACAAAATAAATGATCTCATAATCAAATTTGTAATATTGATCATATCACATCACATGCCCGGCAAAAACTAGTTAGACGCCTCTAATTTATTTTTGCGTATTTTACGTGGCTTAGGGCTTTCGAGGATAGAACCGTTAATATCTACGAACATCAACCACAACGTTAATAAACATATTTTTAACAACCCCTCGTAGATTAGATCTTAACTATAGTAGGAGAAACGGACACCCCCTTAGCCACAAGTGAGACAACTCGCGTGTACATAGTACATGTAAACTTAGTCTGGGGCAGCTTCATCCTAACACTAGTAGGAAATAGGCTATAGCCACCACTTTAACGCTGGCAAACAGAGATAAACGTTCGCTAGCGCTATTACCGCTGGCCAACAGGAAATCGTGTTCGCCAGCACTACGCATGTTACCGCTGGCGAACATGACACTTTGTTCGCCAGCAGTAACGTTGGGCGTGAGGGTGCGGGCATCCATATTTACCGCTGGCGAAGAGGGGTGCTGGTTCGCCAGCGGTATGGCAGCGGTATGGTTACTGTTGAGCAACATTTTGGTTCACCAGCGCTAACTATACCGCTGGCGTTTTGAAAAAATTTCCCTCCACCCCCCCCCCCCCCCGTGGACCGCCTTTTTTACTTTTCTAAAGCAGAAACGAAGATGATACAACGTTCAAAAAATGAATTCCTTGGATATGTGGGTAGAGTGCACTCTCTAGTTGATATAGAAAATTTGAAATACTCCATTTGACCTTTTATGCAAAATTCAAAAATAAAACGTAAAACGGCCATAATTTTTGCATGCGACATCGAAAAAACGCGTTCAATATATCAAAAGAAACGTGAGCAAATTCCAGATCCAACCTCACCGGCCTTCGGCCCGTGAGGTTTTTTCAGAATCGCCAAAATCCAAAAGGAAAAAAAGTTATTTGAGACAGACTAAATTTTCTACATAATCAATTTAATTAAATAAATTCAAAATTCAAAAAATATAAAAAATGTTTTTTTTTCAGAAAAGATAATAAGGATGTCATTTTTGGATTCCTCGTATTCTTCTGATCATTTTAGACATATCATTTGTCAAACTTGGAATTACGGATTTGTAGATATGGTATAATAGTTAAGAGGATTGATATTACTATACTAACAAGAAAGAATGAGTGAGTCATAGGTAGAGTAGTGGGATAGAACTAAGAAGTTAAGCATGCTCGGGCTAGAGTAGTGGGAGGATGGATGACCGAGCGGGAAGTGGGCATTCAAAGTTGAAAAAAAAAGAAAAAAAAAGGAAAAAAATTCTATAGCGTGGTTAAAGGTTCCCCAAATTCAATTGTTTTGAAAATTTGAAAAAAAAAATGCGAAAAAAATTATTTAGGAAATTTCAAAATTTCAAACTTACCGCTGGCGAACATGACTGGTGTTCGCCAGCAGTAACTAGATAGCGCTGGCGAACAAGACTGGTTCGCCAGCGGTAACCTCTTACCACTAGCGGTGTACTGCTGGCGAACACTTGTTCCACAGCAGTAACTCGATTTTGTTCGTCACTAGTAAGCATTTTCCTACTAGTGTAATAGGCCACTAAGATCATAAAATACTCAAGGAGGCAATAAAATGATCATCAACTCCCACATAGGCCTTTGTATTCTACCTGTACAAAACATCTACGCATAAATCCGACTCTGATACCACTAAAGGGGTCGTTGCATAGAAAAACAAAAAAAATTCTACGCGAGAGACACCCGAAAGGCCAAGATCTAATCTAGGAGACGAAGTGCAACGGGTAAAGAGAGGGTTAAGGAGAACACATACCCTCGAAGACACAAAGCGTTACGAGATCAAATCTCGTTGTTGGCATAATCGTACTCACACCGATCCCGATAGCGAGAAGATGTGCACCGCAATCCGGTGGTGCCTCCGTGATCGGTCACACGTATGGTTGATGACGACCTCTGTTCCCTCAATCCAGTGGGGCACGGAAGTAGAGTATCCCTCGGAACTTCAGCAGCACGACGGCGTGGTGGTGAAGAAGAATCCCACGGTCAGGGCTTCGCCAAGCCGGAGACCATGGAATGGAGCAGCGGGTGGAAGGAAAATGAAGTGGGCAAGTGTATGAAGGAGGGCGAGCTCACACCCTCCTTTTGTAGGAGAGGGGGGAGGCAGCACAAGGGGATTGTGGCCAGCCCCATGGTGTGCCCCCACCTCTTCCCTCATGATGTGAGTGGACACTCCACTCACACCCACTCATTTTCCCTTTAAACCCCACTTAGAAAATCCAAGAGTTTTTCTTTAATTAATAAAACATTTTTATTTCTTTATTTCAGCATTTTTTAATTTTATTAACAAACATTTGCATATAGCATCTCGAATCATTTGTTAATTCTATTATCAACCATTCAACGAAAAACCCCTTGAACTATTTAAATTTTCCGCGAAACAATTTCTGTGCTGCCCAAAATATTATTCGATATTTCGTATCCTCTCAAACGCGTCATCGAACTTTATGTGTGTCACCCTACGGCTCGCGAATAATATAGACATGATCGATACTCCTCTCCGATCAATAATCAATAGCGTGATCTGGATATCTGTTATGACTCCTACACATTCAACGATGACTCTCGTGATCGTGTGAACCAACAACGTCGTGAACTATTCCCTTTGTCTCGCGATATTTTACTTGTCCGAGATTCGATCATTGGTATCAACCATACCTTGTTCAATATCGTTACCGACAAGTTTTCTTTTCTTGTTCCCGTGATATAACATCCTTGTGATCATATCACGTGCTTGCAAGCGGTTTCAATGTGATATCACCGAGAGGGCCCAGAGTATATCTCTCCGTCATTTTGGATGGACAAATCCCACTCTTGATCCATGATCCTCAAATAATACTTTGTAAATACATAACGACACCTTTATATTCACCCTGTTATGGTGTGACGTTTGATGACATCAAAGCACCCTTACGGTATCAGTGATTGACATGATCTCATGGTCTAAGGAATAAGTTACTTCGTATGTTTGATATAACAATGTAAACTTAATGAATTGATCGCATTGCTATATTCACTTTGGGTATATGTTCATCACATCAATCTTCTAATGACATGACCCCGTTTTAACAACATCCAATGTTCATGATCAGGAAACCTTGATCATCTATTAATCAACGAGCTAGTTAAAAGAGAGGATTTACTAGGAACCATTGTTTGTTTATTAAGCACACATGTATCAACGTTTCCATTTAATACAATTCTAGCATGAGAAATAAACATTCATCATAAACAAGGAATAATATAAAAACGATTTTATTATTGCCTCTCGGGCATATTCCCTGCATGCCTATGGTTAACCTAGAACTTGGATGCTTTATTAACCTGCAATGTTCATGCTATTATTGCTACATGACCTATGGTATCCATGCAACGCTCGTTCATCCATTCCCTCTATGCCTACGGTACTCCCATCCTACTGTTTTCTGTGATTCCTATTGTTGTTACTATTTTACTCATGATGTTATTTTACTACTACTGCTGCTATAAAACAGTTACCACTGATAAATTGTTGCGATCAAGTCTAATTTCAGGTGCATCTCAATTGACAACTCAGTTGTTAAGGCCAATAAATATTCTTTGGCTCCCCTTGTGTTGAATCAATAAATTTGGGTTTTACTTCCCTCGAAGACTGTTGTGATCCTCTATACTTGTGGGTCATCAGCGGCCTCGGGTGTTTCTCGGGAAAAAGTGCTATATCTTTAGGGTTGATGCATCGGGGGGATTCAATAGGTGAAAGGGCGATTGCGGTGGATGCCCGAGGGGCCCACCCCACCCCACGGTGCGGCCAGGGGCGCGCCGCCTTATGGTGTGGCCCCCCTCCGGGCCTCTTCGGGACTCCGTGGAACCTTCGGGATTTCTAATACTTTCAGGCTTCGAATTTTCCAATTCCAAGAATATTTAGAGAACAACTTTTCTGAAACTAAAAACAACAACAAAAAAACAGGGAACTGGCTCTGTGGCATCTTGTCAATAGGTTAGTCCCGGAAATCGATAAAAATGACATAAAGTGTATAGAAAACATGTAGCAAATAACATGAAAACAACATGGAACATCAGAAATTAAGGATACGTTTATGACGTATCAACATCCCCAAGCTTAGTTCCTACTCGTCCTCGAATAGGTAAACGATAAAAACACATAATTTATGAGGTGACGTGCTACCAACATAAACTTGATCATCAATATTGTAAAAGCATATGTAAGCTGGGATCGTAGTACTTTAAACACAAGCATGATAGATATAATTCTAGCAATAAAACATAGAAATCACTTTGCATCATTAGAAGTAACACAAATAAAAGATCATGAATAATAATGCATTGAAAGTTATACGTTTGTTTCAAGTATAGAGAAAACATAGCAAAGTGATATTTTTCTTGTCCTTGAGAGTGGGGAAAAACAAAAATGCCAGGACACCAGGAAGACTAGAAAAAATAATTTGAGAGCAAGTAGTAACACTCTCAACTGTGAAGAAATTAATAATGTTTCTGGAACAAATGCACATTAAACTCAAAATGGCAACTATGCTCTCTCAATTGTGCATAAAGCTAGAAGATGGAGACTCAACATAAAAGTAAAAGAAAGGCCTTTCGTAGAGGGAAGCATGGATCACTCATGTGCTAGAGATTTTTATTTTATTAAATAGAGATATAAAATGTTTTACACTCCTCCCAGCCTTTGTTACACAAACCATTGACAACTGAATCCTCAGGTGCCTGCCAACAATCACATACCGTGGAGGAGTATCTAGTTTTTAGAGAGGTGTATGCTTATGCCAACGAATGGTAAACAGGAAACACAGTACGTCACAAGACAACTAGACTTCACAAGAGAGGATCTCGTTGAAGTACGCAAGTGGTGTAGAAGGTCATCCCTCTTTCTCTTTTGTTTACACAATTATGCTTTGACTGATAAATCAGGGGTAAAAATAGTGAAGAGAATTTGTTTGTATTAATTTGGGGCTGGGCACCCCGCTGCCAGCTCTTCTATCAATTGGATAAGAGGATGAAGCCACTAGTCTAGGGTGTGAAATCCAATCAACAAGTGAGATAAATATTCTCTAGTTACGTCATCATGAGCTAAAACATGAACACAAAAAGGAGTAATTTTTAAAAAAAAAATTAAAGGTAACACATGAGCAATTTACTTTGGAGTGGCGATGAAGTACCACATGTAGGTAGGTATGGTGGACACATTTGGCATACTAGTTTTTCAGAGTTGGATGCACGAGTAGATCTCATACTCAGTACAGGTGGAGTCTAGCAGAAGACTGGGAGCGATAAATCGAGAGAGCATAAAGGCCATAATCATGCATAGCGAAAAAAACATCATTAATCAAAGCAGAAATGGTACTACAAGTTCAAAACCTAAATGATCATAGAGGCTATAGTTGACTGGTTTGTATTCATAAACATGGTGTAAGCATGCACCAAGTGAACCAAATAAAACATTCAAAGGAGAACACCACAAATTTATGCTTCAATATGACAAGAACAACTCATGATTATTTCAATGGCACATTAAACACTCTTAGCTATTTTAGACAAATCATGCTACAAAAATAACCACTAGCCATTAGAATTAAAATAACATCTATCATTACATGAAAAAGTATAGCCATAGTCTATACAAGCTTCTATTTGCATCGTTATAAATTCTACCACACATAGCATTTTTCTAGTTCCAACAAGCACCATACAAAGTATGGTTTAACAAAAACTCTCTAAATGATACAGAAAGCAAGCATGAGATTACTCACATAACACTACTAAAACTAATATCTCTGAATAAGAGATGCATGAAAACAGGAGCTAAACAGGAATTTTGCGGCGACTAGAAGAAAAACTAAGAATACGAGCATAACGAGTATTCAGATGAAAAAGTGGAGCGTGTCTCTCTCCCAAACAAGGATGCTAGGTTCCAATGATGTTTATTACAGCAAGGAAAACAAAAGAAAACAAAGTAAAAAAACGCAAAATAACAGACGCTCCAAGTAAATTTCATATGATGTGACAGAATAAAAATATAGTTTCAGTAGAATTGACCTGATAAATTGTTGATGAAGAAGGGGATGCCTTGGGCATCCCCAAGCTTATATGATTGAGTCTTCTTAGAATTTTCTGGAATGAACCACAGGGGCATCCCCAAGCTTTCACCTTGCACTCTTCTTGATCACATTATATCACTCTTTTCTCTTGACCCTTGAAAACTTCCTTCACACCACACTCACGGAGTAATTCGCATTGGAGGGTTTGTGCAACAATAAAAAAATTCATGGGTTCCATATGGGAACAAGTTATATTGATACTTTTAAACATTAGCTGCAGCGACTGATGTTTCATTAAGCAAAGAAATCCACTTGACATCGTAAAAGAGCAAATGCAAGAAAAATGGAAGAATCAGCCAAAACCAGAAGAGTATGTAAAGACGAATTTTTTGGGGCACTTACGTTGCTCAAATAGAAAAGCCTAGAGGACAAAAAAGTTTTGTAATGAGCTGAGGAATAAGCACAAAAAGTTTCAGATTATTTCGATCTTTCTATGAATTATACGATTTTTACGGTGGACAGCAGATCTCTGTTTCCTGTGGAGAAATCCAAAACCGACTCCAACTCTTGTTAGAAACTTTACTTTGCACAACTAATACATGAAAATAATACAGAAGTATACAACCCCTTGACTCAAAGAAAACTGATAAAAACAAAGAAAAAATAACACCATGGTTATGTCCCAAGAAGTGATTTTCTTTAACGCCTTTTAGCTAGGCCCAAAAAAGTAGATTCACGTGTTTGCAAGTGAAGAAGATGCTCACACAAGAAATATGAATTAAAGCAAAAGAGAGCATCAAGGATAAAGTATAAAAAAATTAATTCTAACCCACTTCCTATGCATAGGAACTTTGTAAATAAATTAAAGAAGTTCAAACTACAAATCATGGGAAGGTAGAACAAGAACAACTTTAAAACTTTCAACAAAAACAGAGGGGTTTTAGTAACATGAAAATTCCTACAACCATATTTTCATCTCTCATAATAATTTTTAGTAGCATCATGAACAAACTCAACAACATAATTATCACATAAATCATGTTTGTCAAGGTCTAAAAGGACACAATTCATATCAAGCTCCAAAATAGTGGGATCAAAATTTAAAATCAGCTCCTCTTTTTCCCCACTTTTAGCAATATTAAAACAAGATGATTAATCACTCATAAAAGGTATGGGACACATTATAGAAATCATATTTTCAGTAGCATTATATTCTATAACATTGATACATCGAAAATGTGTCTCCTTTTCCGAACACTTTTCCTATTGTTTTCCTCTAAACTTGTGTGTTTTGAATGCAACTAACACGGACTAACGCTGTTTTCAGCAGAATTATCTTGGTGTCTCATTTTTGTGCCGAAAAATCAACTTTCAGGAAATTTCCCAGAAAAGACCCCATTGGTCGTAAAACACCGGAAGACCCCGGGAGCCAGAAGGAGGCCAGGATAAGAGCCAGAGGGGGGCCACACCACCACCTCGCGCCTCCCCCCCCCAGGCCACGCCACCTAGGGGTGTGGGCCACCCAGAGCCCCCCTCGGGCACTCCTTTCGACTATATATCGCCTTCAACCCTAAAACCCGAGGGGGGTTCTATAGCTTTCCACAAAGAAGTCCATAGCTCCGCCACCATTGCGAATCCTTTTTCGGGGTTCATAAACTCTGTTCTGGGACCCTGTCGGGACGGGGAATTGGCGGAGATCATCGCCACCGTCATCACCAACGCCTCTCCATCGACCATCCATGTTTCCCCCGTCCATGTGTGAGTAATTCACCCGCTGCAGGATGAAGGGGATGGTTGGAATTGGATGAGAGAGTTCATGTAATTATGTCGTGATTGTTAGGGCATAGTGCCTAGTGTCCTCTATTAGTGCTATTGACATTGTTGCAACTTGTTATGCTTAATGCTTGCCACTTTGGGCCCGAGTGCCATGATTTCAGATTTGAACATGTTATTGAATCATGATGATAATTATTGTTTCTTGATCATACCTGCAAGTTGTTTACACATATTGTTGTCCAGAACCCGAGGCCCCAAAGTGATAGAAATTGGGACAACCGGAGGGGGTGGCTGTGATGTGAGGATCACATGTGTTCACGGAGTGTTAATGCTTTGCTCCGGTGTTCTATTAAAAGGAACACCTTAATTACCAGTAGTTCCCTTGAGTCCCCGCTAAAACGGGCAGGTAGGACAAAAGGTTCTCATTGCGAGTATGTACGACTATTTACAGAGCACATGCCTATGGTTACTTAGTGCTTGGATGCTTTACCTTATTTATCTGCAATGCACATGTCTTAATTATTATATTAACTATCTTATCCAATGCAACGCCCATTCATCTATCCCTATGTCTACAGTATTTAATCCCGATGTTTACTTCAAACACTACTGTTGCTGTTCTCATACCACTGCAGTTATTATTTCACTATTCCTGCTACTATAAAACTGTTACTACTGATAAACCACTGCGAAAAAGTCCACTTTCAGGTGCAGGTGAATTGACAACTCACTTGTTAAGGCTCACAAATATTCGTTGGCTCCCCTTGTGTCGAATCAATAAAGTTGGGTTTTACTTCCCTCGAAGACTGTTGCGATCCCCTATACTTGTGGGTCGTCAAGACTACTTTCTAGCGCCGTTGCCGGGGAGCATAGCATTATTTGTGAGCTCACCGGAGAGTACTATTATCTACTGCCAACCATTCATCATGGGTAAGAATCGTGATGGAAAGGTTCCTATATTACCATCCACTACAAGAAGAGGTACAACTCTAAACACCTATGTTGATCTTGATTCACCGTCTTATGAGTAAGCTGCTTACACCACCACATACACATGCTACACGTGCTACTTTTGCTGAATCTAAAAATACTTCTGATACTTTTGATTATGCTTCTACTGTGCTTGATGAGAGTGGTTCTGTAGGTCCTTTCTTAGATGCTACTATTGCTAAAGCTAAAAATATTGCAAACACTTAAACTCCTGATAAAAATCCTGTTACTCCTGTTGTTTCACCTGAGTTTAGAGAGAATCCTAGTGATGATTTTGATGATTCTTATATTGAACTTAATGATGATCTTATTGATGAAATACATGCTATGAAGGATAAGATGATGTTATAAGTCTTATTGAAAGTCGTGATGTTAAATATAAATTATCTCCTGATGCTAAGTTTGCCACTTCTCCTATTAATGTCAGGGATAAGGATTATGATTTATCTCTTGATTTATCTTATATTTCTATTGTTGAGAAAGAACATTTTTGTGGTACTGAAATTGAAAGAGCTATGAAACATATGAATGAGCTCTCCTCTTTGAGTAGTTTATTCTCTGATGATCTTAAGAAACGTAGCTACTTTGTTACTAAAATATTCTCTTTCTCATTAAAAGATGAAGCTAAAACTTGGTTTAATAATTTGTCTCCGCGGTCTATTGATAGTCCTATTGGTTTGGTTAATGCTTTCTTTCAGGGAATATTTTCCTGCTAGTTCTCAACATGCTTCTTTACAAAATATATTTAATTTCAAGAAATTGGAAGGAGAGAAATTGTGTGTATCTTGGGCAAGGTTCTGTTCTTTAGTTAGGGCTACACCTGTGCATAAGCTAGAAGATAATAAACTTCTTGATATATTCTATAATGTATTAACTATTGAATCTAGGACATACCTGGATAGTTGTGTTGGTTGTGTTTTCAGGCAAGGAACTCCAGAAGAGGTTGAGGAATTAATGGCTAAATAAGCCAAAATCATGATGATTGGACTATGGTTGAACCTGAGGCGACACCTACTCCAGTATCGACACCAACACCAACACCCAAGAAGAGGGGAATGATTGAATTAAGTGGTGAAGTGATGAGAGAAGCCAAGAAATCTCTTAAAGAGAGGGGTATTAAATCTGAAGATGTGAAGAATCTTCCACCTATAGAAGAATTATGTAAGTCAATCCCTCAGTCATCGACCATTGAGGTACACTCTCTCCAATATTCTGATAGTATAGATATTCCCTATAATAAACCTCTTGATCAATGTTTAGATGAATTTGATAATTATGTTATTAAGTAAGATAATTTTAATATTAGAGTGCAAAATCACCTAATGGAAAACTCTAGAGCTATTGATAATTTTCATGGTATTATAGAAAGAACCTCTGATGATGTTAAAATTCTTGTTAAACATTTTCAAATGGTTCAAACTCAAATTGATCAGCTTGCTAAAGTGCAAAAGTATTTGCTAGTTAATGCTTCTAAAGAAAAACATACTTATGAAATAAGAACTAGAAGTAGTATTGCTATACAAGATCCTTTATATCCTGAGGGACATCCTAAAAGAATTGAACAAGATTCTCAGCAAACTAATAATAATGATATTCATACTAAGAAGAAAAAGAAGAAGAAACATAAAACTGTTGTAGAATCCTATGAACTTGCTAAAGATCCTAATTGTATATCTATCTCTGATGCTGAAACTGAAAGTGGTAATGAAAATAATAATGCTTCTGATAAATAAGAAATTGAAAAGGAACCTGAAAGGAAAATTAAAAATACAAAGTATACCAAGGAAGATTTTATTGCTAATAAACATGGCAATGAGAGAGAACCTTGGGTACAAAAATCAATGCCTTATCCTAATAAGAAACACAAATAAAAACAAGAAGAACACTATAACAAGTTTTGTGAATGGATGAAACCTTTGTTCTTGCAAATTCCTTTAACTGATGCTATTAAATTGCCTCCTTATGCAAAATATATGAAATATATTGTCTCTAACAAAAAGAAGATTCCTAATGAGGAAATTTCTACTATGCTTGCTAGTTATTCTTTTAATGGCAAGGTTCCTAAGAAACTTGGAGATCCTGGTATACCAACTGTTCCATGTTCTATTAAAATTAATTATGTTACAACTGCTTTGTGTGATCTGGGAGCTGGAGTTAGTGTCATGCATTTTACCCTCTATAAAAGACTCCTCCTAGAAAAGTTGATACCAACTGAGATATCTTTGCAAATGGCTGATAAGTCTTCTACTATTCCTGTGGGTATATATGAGGATGTTCCTGTTAAAGTTGCTAATAATTGTCTGATATTTACTGACTTTGTTGTGCTGGAAATGCCTGAAGATGATAATGTGTCTATTATTCTTGGAAGACCTTTTCTTAGGACTGCAGGGGTTGTTATTGATTGCAATCAAGGAAAAGTTACTTTCAATGTTAATGATAAAGAGCACACTGTTTATTTTCCCAAGAAGATTGATAAGAAATGTGGTCTAAATTCAATTAAAAATATTGAGACCATCAAGATTGGAGAATTCTATTGTCCCATTCCAGTACCAACAAAAGAATATGAAATTATTATGACTGGGACTATGCCTATAAAGGTTGAGGCAACATAATTATTTAGTAATTAGCAAAGGTTTTCTTCATATGAAAATTATTCTCGTAACAAGACTTGATCACCCTTGTTAACAAAATGATTTTGAATGAAGAGGACAATGTCTTCACTATATTTTCACCTTCCCCATTATGTTCTCACCATGTTTACTTCTGTTAAAACATTGCTACTTGAGTACAATCATGTTTTCCACCATCCTGGTGCATGTTTTCCTGATATTTTCACTCTGATTTCTGAGGTTATGCATGTTTTCACCATCCGTACTTTTGTTTTCACCACTACCACCTTTGTTTTATTTGGATATTCTTCCATTAGAGTGTCATAGAACCTCTGTAGTGCTGGTTTTGGTTTTTTTTTCACCTTTTCACTTTTGTTTTCCAAAAATATTATTATTTGTTAAAATTCTGAAATACTCCAAAAATAAAGTTTCTCGAAAAATTCCAGAAATTATAATAATTTTTTACGTTAAAAATGAGGCAAAAGGCCACCTGGGAGGCCCTAGGGGGACCCACCAGTCATGCACACCATAGGGTGGCGCCAGCACATGGTTTGGGGCCCCCTGCCCCCCCCCCCCACACACACACACTAACTCTCTCCTCTGCCAAAGTCTTCTCTCTCATCTCACAAACTGAAAACATTTCCTGGAACCCGTGTTCTTGCTGTTCTGCCTCTCGATTTTCGATCTCCTTCTTCAGCCCATCATTTGTGCTGATATTTGGTGTGTTTGATCTCCAGTATGTGACTCCTGCGATGATCCAAGTAGAATTATGTTTAGTGAATTATTTCATGAGTATTTGGTAGTGTAGGTGACAGATTATGTGAGTTTGCAAGCTTGATTTGAGTAGAAATAATGTATTTTTGATATATGTTTAGCTCTCATATAAGTCCCTATGGTAGTCTCCACCTTATAGTTGCTTGAAATTAATTTTTGTGATGATTGTTGAAAAATTTCAGAGATGGATAGTTATAATTTTGGAGAGATATTTAGGAGTGATGCTCCTAGAAGGAAAAGTCCTTCACGCTCATCCACTTCAGCGAGGCCATCATATAATGAAGACATTATTGCTTCGACTATTGACGATGGGGGAGATGATGGTATCGTTAACCCATCTAGCTTTCGTTGCAGTACATTTTTAAGAAGTGCAAGTTTATTACATGACTTTTGTATGCTTATTGAAAGAGTTGGTATAACCAACTTTATGGAGGATGAAAGCCCTCAGTATGCCACTCTCAAAAAAACTTTTGTTAAGAGCTTTAAATTTCAGAACACACATTATGGTCCATCTATTGCCTTCAAGTTATATAGTAGTTATGTTTCTTTGTTCTTGGGAGAATTTTTTGCTATTATAGGTATCAACGCCACCGAGACATCAAGCAGGATTCAGGATAAACAAGCAGACCTCCAGGGTATTTACCGAGAAATCACCAACGATGATGGTCGCTCATCCCAGCGTGGGAAGATAAGGGACATTCAACTTCCTGCTATTAGATACTTTACTTACTATCTTGCTACTAGTATCCTTGGTAGGGATAACACTAGCAACCTTTCCAGTTACCACCTTGATTTCATTTATGTTGCGCTGAACCGTAGTGAACTATAACCTTGGTGCACTTGTTGCACGCCGCCTTGCTGCTTCTGGGCCCATTTTGGTGGCATTATTGCTACACGTGTAGCAGCTGATTTACATGTTTCCATTGACCCGAATGATGAAATAATTTCTCCATATAGGCTTAACCTTGCTGCCATGAAATCCGATCAGTTTGTTACTTCTAACTCTATTGCTGAACGTTTAGTATATAGAGTTTTATATATGGATCGAGAGGAGCGAAAAGTTACTTTGCCGCTACCTGTTTTGTTTAAGATTGACAGGGCACCATGGTCGCTCTCCAAGGAGTAGGTAGACAAGCATCTGAGCACCACGGAGTTTCACACGCTGCCGGAGAGGCGAGACGCGCCTTCCGAGGACCACAACACGCAGTACACCGGCGCATCCTCGAGCACATATCATGGGGAGCGTTCCTGCTCAACGTACTACGGGGACGGCACCTCATGGGCCCCTTGGTGATTAATCTCCACTTAGGCCAAAAGCCTAAGCTTGGGGGGAGGTATACCGACATCACGCTCATTTATATATCATGTTCTGTCGGTACTTTGTATATCCATGTTTCCGTTTCTTTCGTTTCTTTTATGTTTCTTTTTGTTTCTTTCGCTTGTTTTCCTTTCTTTCATTTATTTTGTTTTTATTGTTTGTTTTCGTTTTCCAAAACACAAAAAACACCAAAAATATTTCTGTTGTTTCTCTCTATTTGTTTCTTTAGTTTGTTTGCTTTATATTTAGTTGCACTTTAATATTCAAAAACCCAAAAATATTTTGTTTTGTTTGTTTGCTTGCTTTCTTTTATTCTTGTTTCATTTTGGAAAAAAACCAAAAAGATTTTGCCTTGTTTGATTGTTCTCTTTTGCTCGTGCTTTCATTGAAAAATCCCAAAATTTTTGTTGTTCTTCTCTTGTATTGTAAAGTTTGCTGCAGTGTTCAACAGTCGTCTGTGATTCCATTGGAGCTTGGTTTTCATTATATATTATTCAAGCCACAAGTGAAGAGCAATAATAACGATCTATGACATTTCAAGTTGTGGTGAGAGGCTGGTATGAACTCTATTTGCTTTCATTTTTGTACATATATCCGTCTATATGAGCATGATTAGTTTGTTCGTATAAGATATATGTGATTTAATGGTTGCTTAATAGTTCGTGCTCTCTCATGTTTTGTTCCAATTAATTAATGGTAAATGACCTGTCATATAAATATTTGTTCGCATTGTTCTATTCATAGATGGGTATGACATTGTGGTAGCCTCCTCTGACTGTTTCATTTGAATCAACTTGGCACATGCTCACGCATGCTAAGATTGAAAACAAAAAGTCAATAAGCCTCGATGATTTACTTTGTTTCACAGTTCTAGTATCAATTTTATGCCTCAGTTAATTTTACTTTGTCGCAAACATGATTATGGTAGTTGTTTCTCTCTCGATTGTCTATTCCCAGTCTATTGCTAACCTCCACATGTACTGATATGGAATTCTACTCATGCATCCAAACTCATAAAAACCAAATTTTGTCAAATGTGTCCACCATACCTACCTATATGTGGTATTTAACTGCCACTCCAAGTAAATTGATCATGTGCTACCTTTAAAACTTTCTAAAAATAATTCTTGTTTTGTTCCCCTGTTTTAGCTCATGACGACATAAATAGTGAATCTTTATCTCACTTGTTGATTGGATTTCACACCCTGGACTAGTGGCTTCATCCGACTATCCAATTGATAGAAGATCTGGCGGCAGGGTGCCCAGCCCCAAATTAATAACACAAATTCTCTTCACTATTTGTTTCCCTGATTTATCAGTCAAAGCATAATTGTGTAAATAAAAGAGAAACAGGGATGACCTTCTACACCAGTTGCGTCCTTCACATGGGAGCCTCTCTTGTGAATTCATTTGGCTTGTGACGTACTGTATTTTTTGTTTACCATTCGTTGACATAAGCATACACCTCTCTTAAAAAATGTTTTCCATACCTCTGTTTAATAAAATAAAAGCTCTAGCACGCGAGTGATCTCCTCTTCCCTCCGCGAAGGGCATTTCTTCAACTTTTATGTTGAGTCTCCATCATATCCTTTGAGCACTTTCTTGAGATCATAATTTTCATTCTTAGTGTGATGTGTTTGTCCCAAAGCACGGCTGATTTAGGTATAATCTTGATACTTGCATCTTTGATATCTTTACTTCTAGTCTTCCCTTGAACTTCAGAGGTGCCCTGGCATTTATGTTTTTCCCCACACATAAGGGAAAGAGAGATACCACTTTATCATATCCTATTATGAATACTACAATCTTGCAAATAGTTATGCTTCATGTTGTTTATTATTAATATGTTGTTATCTCTTCATGGGTTGCATAGCTATTAAGTGACAGTATCTTGCATGTATGTTACCATGAGCATAACTAAGTATTTGATCATATAATGAGTATATTTACATCATGTGAAACAAATGTGTTTGTAAAAGTCTTTTATCGCACTCAGTTGTCACTGAATTGCTTGAGGACAAGCAATAAGCTAAGCTTGGGGGGAGTTGATACGTCGAAAATGTATCTCCTTTTCCGAACACTTTTCCTATTATTTTCCTATAAACTTGTGTGTTTTGAATGAAACTAACACGGACTAACATTGTTTTCAGCAGAATTACCTTGGTATCTCGTTTTTGTGTAGAAAAATCATTTTTCGGGAAATTGCCCAGAAAAGACCCCATTATTCTTAAAACACCGGAAGACCCCGGGAGCCAGAAGGAGGCCATGACAAGAGCTAGAGGAGGGCCACACCACCCACTGGAGCCCCCCAGGCCTCCCACCTAGGGGTGTGGGCCACCCACATCCCCCTCGGGCTCTCCTTTCGACTATATATCGCCTTCAACCCTAAAACCCGAGGGGGGTTCGGTAGTTTTCAAGAAAGAAGTAAGTAGCTCTGCCGCCATCGCGAATCCTTTTTTGGAGTTCAGAAACTCTGTTCTGGCACCCTGCCGGGACGGTGAATTGGAGGAGATCATCGCCACCGTTATCACCAACGCCTCTCCATCGACCATCCATGTTTCCCCCATCGATGTGTGAGTAATTCCCCCACTGTAGGCTGAAGGGGGTGGTAGGGATTGGATGAGATCGTTCATGTAATAATGCCGTGATTGTTAGGGCATAGTGCCTAGTATCCTCTATTAGTGCTATTGACATTGTTGCAACTTGTTATGCTTAATGCTTGCCACTTTGGGCCTGAGTGCCATGATCTCAGATCTGAGCATGTTATTGAATCATGATGATAATTATTGTTTCTTGATCATACCTGCAAGTTGTTTACACATATTGTTGTCTGGAACCCGAGGCCCCGAAGGGACAGAAATTGGGACAACTAGAGGGGATGGCTAAGATGTGAGGATCACACGTGTTCACGGAGTGTTAATGCTTTGCTCCGGTGTTCTATTAAAAGGAACACCTTAATTACCAATAGTTCCCTTGAGGCCCCGCTGAAAACGGGCTGGTAGGACAAAATATGTTGTGTAAGTTCTCATTGCGAGCACGTACGACTATTTACGGAACACATGGTTACTTAGTGCTTGGATGTTTTATCTTATTTATCTGCAATGCCCATGTCCTTATTATTATATGAACTATCTTATCCATGCAACGCATGTTCATCTATCCATATGCCTACAGTATTTAATCCCGTTGTTTCCTTCAAACACTACTGCTGCTGTTTTAAAACCACTGTTGTTATTATTTCACTACTGTTGCTACTATAAAATTGTTACTACTGATAAACCAGTGTGAACAAGTCCACTTTCAGGTGCAGGTGAATTGACAACTCACTTGTTAAGGCTCACAGATATTCTTTGTCTCCCCTTGTGTCGAATCAATAAATTTGGGTTTTACTTCCCTCGAGGACTGTTGCGATCCCCTATACTTGTGGGTCATCAAACATCAAGGAACATAGGACCATCATCAAGAGCATTATCATATATATTTCCTAAACAAACTTCCTAATTATCATGCATATCAATAGTTGGAATAGATATAGGATTCTCATAGGATTTATTAAAGTAGCATGGATTATCATAAATAATAGTAGAAACATCATTCTCACAAGTTTCATTCATAGTAGTATCAAGGTCACAAGTATAGCAAATATTAACTTCATCAAAAAGGGATATTTCAAAAGAATCAATAGGATTATCACAACTATGAGTTAAAGAGTTACTCTCATTGGGAGGTAGACATGGGTAACTCCATTCTTCCTCCTCTTCATCATCACTCTCATCCTCTTTTTCATCCAATGAGCTTTCAGATTTAGCAATTTCTTCTTCCATAGGCTCCTGCAAGGCATTAGACTTTGGTTGAGAGCATTTATAAAGATATTTAAGAATATAGCCATTTCTTTCCTTGTAATTATCAAAGAAAAATTCAAGTATATCATAATTATCATATTTATAAGGTGCATCATCATTATTTTAAAACAAATAATAAATTTTGAATGTACTCTTCCAAGCAATAAATTCTTCAGTTTGTTACACATCATATAGTTCATAATTTACCTTAACATAAGATGATATGGTAACATTATCATTACACTCACATTGAAAGGGAAGGTGTTTATACCTCCTAAAGCAACAAGATTTATCAAAGCAATAAGTACCATTATAAATAGAGCGCAAGTTTTTAGCATAGTTATGCAATCTATTAGTTTGCTCCCATAAGTGTATCCCTTTTTGTGACAAGTGGTATTCCTTATAACATTTTATTGTTCTTCTGTGAACCCATATTGACAATAAGATCTAGTTTCAAAGGCATCAAACATTGATGGCAAGCATGATAAAGCAAAAATAACAACTAGAATAAGAACTAATTTTTGGTGTTTTTTTTATAAAGAGAAGCAAACAAGATAAGATAAAATAAACTAAGCAAAACAATAACAAAGTAAAGATATTGGAAGTGAGAGACTCCCCTTGCAGAAATTCTCTTCCTCTCCGGCAATGGCACCCGAAAAGTAGCTGATGTGTAGTTCACGAGAGACTTTTTGCTCATGATGACTTGAAAATCCCCAAAAATGGCGCTAGAAAAGTAGCTTGATGGTGCAGATCTTGCACTTGTTGGGAGACCCCAAAAGGAAGGTATGATGAGCGCAGCCATTTTCCCTCGTAAAGAAACCAAGGTTTAATCGACCAGTAGGAGGAAGCAGTAACTTCAGAAGGTTGATGCAGTTGAGATGGTAAGGCGCACTACCGGTTCAACAGCAACGTGGAACATATACAACACAATCAAATCTCTTTGCCCCAATGAAGCAGTGAGGTTGTCAATCTCACCGGTTTTGCTGAACACACAGAGGTTAAACGTATGGTGTAGAAAACAGTATGAGAACAGTATGAAAATAGTAGCAGTAGTGTGAAAACAGTAATTGTAGTAGTTGTATTATCAATATGAGAAAATGGACCGGGATCCACAGTTCACTAGTGGTGTCTCTCCATAGAAAATAAATAACATGTTTGGTGAACGAATTATAGCTGGGCAATTGATAGAAATGAAGGCTGCACCGTAGTGCATAAGCATGATTCATGCGGGCATTACAACAAAATACATAGTCCGTCATCGAAATGCATCTATGACTAATAATCCACCTTCCAAATATCATCCAAACAAACGTTGGGTATTAAGTTGCAAGCAACAGATAATCGCGGTGATCAAAGTTTGTAATGTAAACGAAGTAAACATCGTTGTTTTCTCCCTAATGGAAACATCACATCCCCCATCCATCACGTTTCGGTCACTCGAGCACAGATGCAAAAGAGGCATTAACCCACTATCGAGCATAATTACTCCCTTTTGGAGTCACTAGCATCTAATTTGCTAGAGCATCTACTAATAACGGAGAGCATGTAATATCATAAATAACCTATGCATGAAGATAACATGATAGATTGATAATCAGAAGACCTAGCATTCAACATTCATCGGATCCCAATAAACACAACATGTAGCATTACAATAAGATGATCTCGATCATGTGCGGCAGCTCACGAGATCTAAACATGAGCCATAAAGTGGAGAAGACAACGTGACGGATGGAGGATGTGTTGTTGTCATTAGGGATAAAACAACAATGCTTTGTCTAAGGATGATTTCATTGTTTGCACTACACACTTTCCTTACTGCGATTATATGTTGATTGCAACTTAATACCCAAGGTTTTCTCGGATGACACTCCGAGGGTGGATTATTAGTCATAGATGCAGTTGGATGACGGTCTATGTATCTTGTTGTAATGCCTCCATGAATCACATAGTAATGTTTATGTCTTGCATATGCACTACGGTGCAACCTTCATTTCTGTCAATTGCCCAGCTGTAATTTGTTCACCACACATGTTATTTATGTTTCACGGAGAGACACCACTAGTGAACTATGGACCCCGATCCATTTTCCTCATACTGATAATACACACACTGTTTCCACTACTTTCATACTACTGCTACTATTTACATAGTGTCCTCATACTGTTTTCCACACCATACGTTTAACCTCTTTGTGTTCAGCAAAACCGGTGATATTGACAACCTCAATGCTTCATTGGGGAAAAGTGATTTGATTTTTTTTGTAGGTTCAACGTTGCTGCTGAACCGGTAGTACGCCCTGCCATCTCAGCTGCATCAACCTCTTGAAGTTACTCCTTCCTTCTACTGGTCGATTCAACCTTGGTTTCTTTCTGAGGGAAACTTGCCGCTGGCCTCTTCATAACTTCCTCTTGGGGTCTCACAACAAACGTGTGATCACACGCATCATTGACGTATCAGGGGGATTAAATAGGCGAAAAGGCGATGTCCGTGGATGCCCGAGGGGCCCACACCACCCCACAGCGCGGCCATGGGGCGCGCCGCCCTATGGTGTGGCCCCCCTCTTGGCCTCTTTGGGACTCTGTAGAACCTTCGGAATTTCTAAGACTTCTGGGCTTCGAATTTTCCAATTCCGATAATATATCCAGAACAAATTTTCTGAAACTAAAAATAGCAGAAAACAGGGAACTGGCTCTAGGGCATCTCGTCAATAGGTTAGTCCCGGAAATCGATAAAAATGACATAAAGTGTATAGCAAACATGTAGCAAATAACATGAAAACAACATGGAACATCAGAAATTAAGGATATGTTTATTACGTATCAACATCCCAAAGCTTAGTATTTTACTTTCCAGGTGACGACGCCTCTCTGTATTTTCATGGAAAATAACTCCGTCCCCAAACGTTCTAAGCTTAGGGGAAAGTTATGGGCGAAGAGGCGACTAGAGGCTATGGCCAGGGCAGCCAGGGGCCCACCAGGCATGGCCTAGGGTGGGGCCACGCCTGGCACCCCTTGGTCCCCCTCCAGCTCTTATTTGGACTTTATCTTTGTTCCGGGTAAAAAACGATCTCATGGGATTTTGAGCCCTTTTTGAGAATATTTCTTTAAGAACTTTTTTGAAATACAAAAACAGCTAAAAACATCAACATCTCATTAATAAATTAGTCTACGAGAACATCTGGAAAACGAAGGAAAACATGTGGAAAACAAAAGGAATTGGGTAGAAACAAGGATGGAGCATCAAAAATTATAGTTAACTTTGCAACGTATCAGCATCCCCAAGCTTAACTCATGCTCGTCCTCGAGTAGGTAAGTCATAAAAAAATAATTTTTGAGATGACATGAAGTAAACACAATCTTGATCAACGTTATGTAAAATCATTATAAGTTGAGGTCAAAGTACTCTAGCAAAGGCATGATAGATATTATTTAAACTAATGTAAACTTAGCAACCACGTTGCACATGAAAAGTAACACAAATAAATGACAGTGAATAATAATGCATTGAAAGTGATACGTTTGTTTCAATCATAAAGAAAAACATAATAAAGTGGTATCCATATTGTCCTTCGTGTGGTAGCAAAACATAAATGCCAGGACCCTTCAAAAGTTTAAAAGGTGACTAGATACAAACAATTTGAGAGCAAGCAATACCATAATCATGTCAATCAATAATAAATTTTGGGTCTATGCACATTATACTAAGAATGACAATTACGCTCTCTTAACTGGTGCATAAAGTAAGAAGATGAAGACTCGGTATAAAAGTAAAAGAAAGACATTTCGTGGAGGGAAGAGGGATTAGTCATGTGCTAGACATTTTTATTTAATAAAACAGACGTATTGAAAATAATTTTTGAGAGAGGTGTATGTCTATGTCAACGAATGCTATCAAATGAATTATCATATTTTCATGTTTAATGGCTTCAAAAACGGCTTCCGTAGGAGAATCATAACATTCCCCTTTCTCCTATTTTTGCAATATTAAGGACTAGCACATTATTCATGATAGTCTAGTGTGAACCCACTAAACATGAAGAAATAATATAGCACTTAATACTTTCTCATGAGCTAAAACAGGAACACAAAACTTGTTTGACAATTGTGAAGGTTTTCAAAGGTAGAACACGAGAAATTTACTTGGAGTGGCGGTGAAATACCACATATAGGTAGGTATGGTGGAAACATTGGAAAACTTTAGTTTTGGGGAGTTGGATGCACGAGTAGAGCTCATACTCAGTACAGGGTGATGGCTAGCAAGAGACTAGGAGCGACCAACTAAGAGAGCAATAACGGCAATAATCATGCATAGCGACAAAAAATTTATTAACCAAAGTATGAAGTGATATTACAAGTCAAAAACTAAATGATCATCAAGGCTAGAGGTTACTTCGTCTACAGTCAAAACATGGTATGAGTGAAGGGAATATGCCCGAGAGGCAATAATAAAGTGGTTATTATCTTATTCCTTGTTTATGATAAATGTTTATTTCTCATGCTAGAATTGTATTAATCGGAAATGTTACTACATGTGTGATTAATAAACAAACAAATGTTCCTAGTAAAGCCTCTCTTTTAACTAGCTCGTTGATTAACAGATGATCAAGGTTTACTGATCATGAACATTGGATGTTGTTAATAACGGGGCCATGTCATTAGGAGAATGATGTGATGAACTTAGACCTTAACTAAGTATAACAATACGATCAGGTCATTTACTTTTATTTTTATGTCTTAAATTTGGAGTAACCTTATTCCTTAGACCATGAGATCATGTTAATCACTAATACCGAAAGAGTACTTTGATGACATCAAATGTCACACCATAACAGGGTGACTATAAAGGTTATGTTAGCTATTCGGAAAGTGTTAGTTGAGGCTCATGGATCAAGAGTGGGATTTGTCTATCCAAAATGACAGGGAGAGATATACTCTAGTCCCTCTCAGTGATATCACATCGACACCGCTTGCAAGCACGTGACTAGGTCACAAGGATTTCATATCACGAAACGAGTAAAAGAGTACTTGCCGGGTAACGAGATCGAACAAGGTATGGTTGATACTGATGATCGGATCTCGGACAAATAAAATATCACGAGACAGAGGGAATTAGTTATGACGTTGAAGGTTCACACGATCACGAGAGTCATTGTTGAATATGTAGGAGTCATCACGGATCTCCAGAACCCGTTGTTGATTAATGGTCGGAGAGGAGTCTCGATCATGTCTATCTTATTCGTGAACCGTAGGGTGACACACTTTAGGTTCGATGAAGCATTTGAGAGGATACGGAATACCGAAGAATGTTCTGAGCAGCCCCAAAATTGTTTCGAGGAAAATTGAAATAGTTCAAGGGGGTCTTTCGTGAAATGTTGTTAATAGAATTAACAAATGACTCTAGGTTCTATATGCAAAATTTTTTTAATGGAATTAACAAATATAAATAAAGAAATAAAAAATGTTTTATTTATTTATTAAATAAAAACCTTTGGATTTTCCAAGTGGGAAATTATGGGAGCATGAGTGGGTGTGAGTGGAGCTTCCACTCACATGAAGAGGTAAGAGGTGGGGGCACAACCATGGCTGGCCGCACACCACCCTTGGGCTACCTCCCCCTCCCCTATAAAAGGAGGGTGAGGGCTCCTCTTCCTCGCACACTTGTCCCACCTCCCTTCCACTCCACCCGATGCTCCATACCAGGGTCTACGGCTTGGCGAAGCCCTGACCATGGGATTATTCACCGCCACCATGTCGTCGTGCTGCTGGAGTTCCTGGGATCCTCTACTTCCGTTGCCCTGCTGGATCGAGGGAACGGAGGTCTTTATCGAGCTGAACGTGTGACCGATTACGGAGGCACCGCAGGATTGCGGTGCACATCTTCTCGCCCTCGGGATCAGCGTGAGTAAGACTACGCCAACAACAAGATTTTGTCTCGTACGACTTAGAGTCTTCGAGGGTATGTTATCCTAAGACTCGTTCTCCCTGTTACCTTTCATCTCCTAGATTAGATCTTGGTCCTTCATGTTTATCGCGCGTAGGAAAATTTTGTTTTCTATGCAACGTACCATTCAGTGGTATCAGAGCTGGATCTATGCATAGATGATTTGTACAGGTAGAACACATAGGATTATGTGGGCGTTGATGATCATGTTTTTTCCTCCTTGAGTATTTTATGACCTTAGTGGCATAGTAGGATGAAGCTGCCCTAGACTAAGTTGATGTGTACTATGTACGCGAGAATTGTCTCACTTGTGGCTGAGGGGGTGTCTGTTTCTCCTACTATAGTTAAGATATAATCTACAAAGGGTTGTTAAAAATATGTTTTATCAACGTTGTGGCTCTTGTACGTAGGTATGAAAGGTTCTATCCTCGTAAGCCCAAGCCACGTAAATTATGAAAAAATAAATTAGAGGCACCTAACTTGTTTTTGCAGGGCATGTGATGTGATATTATCAATGTTACAAACGTTATTTATGAGATGATATCTTTTGTAAATTTTTAACATACCAGCTGGAGCCATATGGTTGTCTTATTTTATCCATGTGATATGTTGTAATGGACAATCAAGATGGAGGTGCCACAGACCTTGGTGCCATCCGGTGGAATGATGGAGATCATATCATGATGCACAAGATGGAGATCAAGTGCAAGAAGGGCCATATCATATCACATTATCAATGCATGTGATGTTAATCCTTTTGTGCATCTTATTTTGCTTAGATCGCGACGGTAGCAATATAAGATAATCCCTCTCACTTAATATCAAGATAATAATATGTTCTTACTTAGTATGCACTGCTAAGAAAGTTCGTCGTTTCGAGACACCACGTGATGATCGGTTGTGATAGAGTCAACGTTCGCATACAACGGGTGTTTTCAAGCCTAGAATGTACATACATGGCCTTGAAACACATGCAATACTACGGTTCTACTTGGCGAGCCTAGCATGTACATACATGGCCTCCTAACACGTAACCGAAAGGTAAAGCATGAGTCATATGGATGATATGATGAACATGTCGATGTTTGCCTTCACAGCTACATCATATCATGTGATGATCGGTTTTGGTGTAGTGAATTTGGTTCGTGTAATCATTAAAGACGACTAAGAGGGATATGTCTTTGAGTGGGAGTTCACGTAATAATTTTGAATTAACTTGAACTTATTTATCATGAACAACCAATCAGAGTGAATTTGCACAAATTGTAGTATTCATTGGCATCCACAAAACTACCTTACACTTAGATTGTTAATTGAGATATAACTGTTATGATCTGGTAAAAATCATTTAAGATTGGTACCGTATTAGTGAAATTTAAAATTGAGTCCTATTGTAGATTTTTGGTATTTCCTACCTATCTCTATATGGTTAATGATTGATTGATCTATAGAGCAAATAGTTCCTACTTAGAATCCAGAGTCATGGTTGCTTCCATATTACTTTATCTTCAAAAGAATGTTTTGTTGATCAAGGTGATTTAGGAACTGAAAATAGTTGTTTTCGGAAACAATCAAGTGAAAGATATATTGATATCTAGAAATTTATTTGTGGCAACATGACTGAGTATAATTGAGAGTGAGAATGTATGCTTATATTATTTGAATATATGCAATCATTGAAGACGTTAGGCGTTTGAATATTCCAAGAAGTTGGGTGCTAAAAGTTATCCTGTAAGTTCATTCTTTAGAGATATAGTTGCTTAATCATAAAATTGTTATGATGGGATGGCCTAAAAGTATGGGTAAAATTGTTTACCTTACTTGGAGACTGCTAAGAGTGGAATCTAGAAGAATATTATTAATATGGTGATATTAATAGAACAATCAAACTCAAAGTATGACTCAATGGGTGATAGTATATGACTAACTCGCCAAGCAAAATGAGCTAGTACGGCTAGCGTTGTTTGATGTTGAATGATTCTTCTTGTAAAGGAAAGGGAATATTGAAAATATAATTACAAAAATATACATGGCAGAAAAAGAAGATAACTGGAAAAGTACAGGACAGGAGTATATGCTTGATATACAAGTTATAGATGTATTACTAGTTAACAAGGTATTTTTGGGGTATTTTCATACCACATTAGTTGGTATGAGTTGTCATACAAAGCAACGCAATGCAAGAAATACAAGGGCCTAAAAGGAACTAGTAGTAGATGTGGAATCGATTATGACAAGAACCAAAATAAAGTGTTATTGTGTTCATCGTCGTATCGAACCAAACATTCAAGATTTATATTAAGAACTTAATAAGTTATTATTTTGTCCCGGTCTTTTGTGAGATAATATAAATTGTGTTGGTAAAGTAAACATCTATAAGACTAAATGCCAAACGTTGCAAGACGTAAAAAAAATTCACTTAAATAGTGACACCACATTTTTAGTTCATATCGGAAAGGAAAACATGAAGGAACTCCATATTGATGGACTTCCGAAGTCATTTTGTTTTGAATAAATTGACGCTTGTGAGACCTCTTGACTAGAATTTCGTTCATAGGCCAAAGTAGAATGAACGACTAATTTAATGGAGATTGTACATGTTGATGTATATAGTCCATTATGTATAGTCATGTGTGTTGGATTAAATTTTCCTTCATAAAATTCCATCGATGATTTGAGTAGATATATGAGTATATCTATTTAAAGAGAATGGAGTTTGACATTTTTGAAATGGTTCAAATTATTGTTAGTATGAAGTAAAAAATCATTGTAACGAGATAATCAAGTATTTATGATTGGATAATAAATGATAAAGTTTTGAAATACAAGTTTAGCAAAACATCTGAGGAGTTGCAGAATTGTTCTACAACTTATACTTCGCGAATACCCCACATTAGTTTGGAGTATTCAAGAGACAAAATCAAACCTTGTTGAACACGGTAAGATTACTAAAAATGCCATTATAATTTTGTAGTTTATACATTAGTGAAAACCGCTTTTACACTTAAAAGAGCGCCATCATGATCCGTTGAAATCAACACCATAAAAGTTATGGTTTGGGTAGTGACCCAAATTGTCTTTTTCTTAAAAAAAATTATATGCATAGCATGTGTAAAATATTTACAACAAAAATAGGATACATATATGTTTATAAGTTTATCCCAATGAATCCATTGGGTATTTCTCCTATCACCGAACCAAGAAGAAAAAATTTGTTTGTCAGAAAAGGTTGATTTCTCGAGAAAGTAGTTCTTGCGAAACAGGTGAGTGGGAGGACAGTACAAACTCAACGAGATTAGAGAATTTTCGTTCCCATGTCAAGAGTAGCGCAGCACTGGAAGTGTTCCGGGGTTTCCTTTTTTGACAAAGTAGAATACACTACATGTGTTGTATATACTTAGAATGAGTTTGCGAACTAAACCACAAAAGTCCTAAAACTTTGTACTTAGACCAACTTGTGGTTTAAGATTAAAGTGTTGTTTTGACAACAAAGGACCTGGACCTTATAAAGGAAGCAAATGATGGGCCCTAACTTCGGAAAATTGGCTATGAGTCATTATATCCGCGATAGTATCCGTGTATGAATATCAAGTATGTGATGTGGTAGTACTTTCGGTAGGTATGGTGCCTAACGATAGCAGACAGGTCTATATAGCAACAAAGACATGGATGTTTACAGCCTTTGAAAGTTGTGCTTGTCGAAAAGATGTTTTCGCCGAAGTTCAAAGAGTTGACTACTGCAAGATTTTGATCTTCCATAGTGATGCTTTAGTCTTTGCGGATAGTTCTAGCAAAAAGTTACATATTATGATATGGCAGTTGAATAACAAAAACTAACTTTCCTTTCAAGGAAGTTTCATCAAGGGTGTGTAATTTACATAGTCTGCGAGTTTTCTAAAATTCAACAGGTTGCTAGAAAGGTATGCACACTTCAATGGTTGAAGTGAGAATAACGAAGTTGGAATCTTTACCTTAATGAAGTTATCAAAAGAGTTTTATTCCATCATGAACGATAAAGATGCTTGTAGAGTTACAAGAAAGTAAGTGGGAGCGCTATGACATATTTACAATGCTTTATGTAGATGACATATGGTTGATTGGAATATATGTATTTAAATTAACACGGTTAAGATTTTCATAATTATGAAAGGCTTAAAAGATATTGGGCATCAATATCTATAAGAAATGGATTGAAGCGTCTGATATGATTGAAGCCAAATTACATAGACGAAATATTGAAGTAAGTAAATATTGAAATAACAAGAAGGAGTTCTTGTCACATGGAAAACAATTGAGCAATATTCAAGTGTTTTGACACATGATGAGCATAATGAAATTTAGATTTCTAAGTCACATGTTCCATGCTATGTACACAACCATATGAGTCTCGTGCTATAAAATTTCGTACCGGGATAATTCATATGATGATTAGACAACAGAGGGAGAGATCCTTATGCCATTTTAGAAATGCTAAGGATCTGTTTTCGACAAACTATTTATTGTAATATGTTACACTAATAGTCTTGTCATCTATTGAAATATTTTGATCTCAATTAAAATATGTGATGAAGGGTAGCACAATAGGTTGGAAGAAAGTTCCATGATGTATTTGAAAGAGTTTCAAATTTAAAGTATTGTGACAGATACTACAACAAAGGCTAAGTATATCGTTGTGTTGACAACAGATAATAAGAGTATTTTGTGTCAAGGCGTTATTTATTGAATTTGGTGAATTTCCAAGAATGCTGACACTATGAAGCTACATTTTCACAATGTTAGTAACATTGGTCTAAGCTGAGGAATTAAAGGTCTCACCAATTGACCAAATATGTACAAAGCCATCTCATTAGAGAATGAGTGATGCGTGTAGACACAAAGAACATGCAAATACAATAGGACCTGAACATTTCAGATCTTTTTGATGATGTCTACCACATGGGAAGCATGGTAATAACACTGGAACGCCATATGTGTTAAAGTGCTTACAGGCTAGATTATTGACTCTAGTGCAAGTGGGAGACTGAAGGGAGTATGCCTGAGAGGCAATAATAAAGTGGTTATTATCTTATTCCTTGTTTATGATAAATGTTTATTTCTCATGCTAGAATTGTGTTAACCGGAAACGTTAATACATGTGTGATTGACAAACAAACAAACATTCCTAGTAAAGCCTCTCTTTTTAACTATCTCGTTGATTAACAGATGATCAAGGTTTCCTGATCATGAACATTGGATGTTGTTAATAACGGGGTCATGTCATTAGGAGAATGATGTGATGAAATTAAACCCTAACTAAGTATAACAATACGATCAGGTCATTTAGTTTTATTGTTATGTCTTACATTAGGAGTAACCTTATTCCTTAGACCATGAGATCATGTTAATCACTAATCTCGAAAGAGTACTTTGATGACATTGATGCTTGCGTTGGGATACCCCAAGAGGAGGGTGTGATGAGCACAGCGGTAGGAATTTTCCCCTTAGTTAAGAACCAGGGTTATCAATCCAGTAGGAGAAAGAGGACCTTCGGAAGGTTGATGCCACTAACGGTGGTGCTGGCGCTCACAGGTGTCATCAACAACGTGGAACCTGCACACAACTCAACCAAAATACTTTGCCCCAACGGTATAGTGAGGTTGTAAATTTCACTAGTCTTGCTGAAAACAAAGATTAGACGTATAGTGTGGAAAACAGTTGTACGCTTGCAGAAAGTAGAGAGAGCAGGAAATTGTTGTGGTTTGTTTAACAGTGTGGAAAATGGACCAGGGTTCATAGGTTCGCTAGTGGTGTCTCTCCATAAAAATAACATGCTGGGTGAACAAATTATAGCTGGGCAATTGACAAATAGAGGTTGCACCGTAGTGCACAATATAACATGATGATTACTATGATATTTAGTGCAGGCATTACAACAAGATACATAGACCGACATTCATCTGCACATATGACTAATAATCCACCCTTAGGTTATCATATGAACCCTCTTAGGTATTAAGTCTCAAGCAACAGATAATTGCATTAAACAAAGTGTGTAATGTAAGCAATGATTATACACGTGGGTACTCTCACCGTTGTTTTCTCCCTAATGGCAACAAAACATCCTCCCCCTTCATGTTTCTGTCACTCGAGCAAGGCAACAATGAGGCATGAACCCACTATCAAGCCAAATACTCCCTCTTGGAGTCAGTAGCAACTACTTGGCCAGAGAAACCTCTAGCAACGGAAAGCATGCAAGATCACAAATAACATATGCAATAAAGACTATAATCAACTTGGCATAAGGTCAATATTCATCAGATCCCAGCAAAGAATTACATAAGATCGATCTCGATCATGATAGGCAGCTCACGAGATCTAAACATGGAGGCATATGAGGAGGAGACAACCATCTAGCTACTGCTATGGACCCGTAGTCTAGTGGTGAACTACTCATGCATCACTCTGGAGGCAGGCATGGTGATGTAGAAGCCTCCGGTGATGATTTCCTCTCCGGCAGGGTGCCGAAAAACAGCTCCAGAACCCTCCTGATCTAGGGTTGACATTGACGGCGGTTGCGGAACTTTTTCGGGGATTTTTGTCAGCTGCTTGGGTTTTTCCATCCGGGGGGATTAAATAAGCGAAAGTGCAGAGGCGGTGGAGGTACAGGGGCCCCACACCACCCCCTCGCGCAGCCAAGGGGGGCCGCGCCACCCTATGGTGTCGGCCTCGTGATGCCCCTTTTCGTCTCTTCTTTGGTCTTCTGGATGCTTTCGGGGAAAATAGGACTTCCGAGTTTGAACTTTCAAATTTTGAGAATATTTCCAGAACAACTTTTCTGAAACTAAAAAAAACAGAAAACGGGGAATTGGCTCTGTGGCATCTTGTCAATAGGTTAGTCTGGAAAATCGATAAAAATGACATAAAGAACGGAGAAAACATGTAGCAATTGGCATAATATCATCATGGAGCATCAGAAATTAGGGATACGTTTATGATGTATCAAGTATCCCCAAGCTTAGTTCCTACTTGTCCTCGAGTAGGTAAACGATAAAACAATAATTTCTGAGGTGACATGCTACTAACATAAACTTGATCAGTCTAATGTAAAAGCATATGCACGCTGAGATCATAAAACTTTAAAACACAGGCATGATAAATAAAACTTTAATAATAAATCATAGCAATTACTTTGCATCACGAAGAGTAACTCAAATAAAGGATCATGAATAATAATGCAAAGAAAGGTAAACGTTTTTCAGGTATAGAGAAAGCAGGGCAAAGTGATATTTCGATAGTCCTTAAGAGTGGGGCAAAATATAAATGCCAGGACACTTTCAAAGTTCAAGAGGAAGACTGGAACAAATAATTTAAGAACAAATGATAGCACATCATGGAGTAATTATTGATTTTAATGGGGAAAATGCACATAGAACTCAGAATGGCAAAAATGATCTCTCAACTGTACATAAAGTTAGAAGATGGAGACTCAACATAAAAGTAAAAGAAAGGCCCTTCGCAGAGGGAAGCAGGGATCACTCATGTGCTAGAGATTTTTATTTTATTAAAGAGAGGTATTAAAAACTTGACATTTGTGGAGGAATGTCTATATTTTAGGAGGGGTGTATGCTAGTGTCAACGAATGGTAAACAGACAATACAGTATGTCACAAGCCAACTGGATTCACAAGAGAGGCTCCCATGGTGAAGGACGCAACTAATGTAGAAGGTCATCCCTCTTTCCCTTTTGTTTACACAATTATGCTTTGACTGATATGATCTGGGGAAAAAAAGTGAAGAGAATTTGTTTATATTAATTTGGGGTTGGGCACCCCGCTGCCAGCTCTCCTATCATTTGGATAAGCGGATGAAGCCACTAGTCCAGGGTGTGAAATCCAATCAACAAGTGAGATAAAGATTCTCTATTGACGTCCTCATGAGCAAAAACAAGAACACAAAGCAAGAGTAATTTTGAAGGTTTTAAAGGTAACACATGAGCAATTTACTTTGGAATGGAAGATAAATACCACATGTAGGTAGGTATGATGGACACAATGGGAAATTTTTTGGATTAAAGGATTTTGGATGCACGAGTAGAGCTCACACTCAGTACAGGTGGAGCCTAGCAAAAGACAGGGAGCGACAAACCAAGAAAGCATAAGAGACATAATCATGCATAGCGACATAAGCATCATTAATTAAAACATAAGTAGTATCACAAGTTCAAACACTAAGTGGTAATGGAGGCTATTCGTGACTTCTTTGTAGTCATAAACATGGTGTGACCATGAGCCAAGTCAACCAAATAAATCATTCGAAAGAGAATACCATAAATTGATGCTTTACTATGAAAAGAACAACTCATGAATATTTCAATACATATTAAACACTCGGATATTTGAGGATAATCATGCTACTTAATAACCACAGGGCTTTAAAACTAAAATAACATTTAGCATGGCATCAAAAAGTTCTAGCCACAGTCTATACAAACTTCTACTCGTACTGTTATAAATTCTACTTCAAGCAGCAGTTTTCTTTCTCCCAACAAGCACCATACAATACATGCTTTAAAAAATATTATTTATGATACAGAAAGCAAACATGAGAGTACTCAAATAATACTACTGAAACTAACAACTCTGATAAGAGATGCATGCAAAACAGGAGCTAATTAAATGCAACAGCTAGAGTGCTAGACAGAGACTAAGAATACAACGTATTCTCATTAAAAACAGGAGCGTGTCACTCTCCAATAAGAGAATGCTGGGTACCAACCAATATTATTATGAAAGTAAAAACAAACTGAAAACAAAAATAAAAGACCCTCCAAGTAAAGCACATAAGATGCGACCGAGTTAAAATATAGTTTCACTAGAAGTGACCTGATAATTTGTTGATGAAGAAGAGGATGCCTTGGGCATCCCCAAGCTTAGCCGCTTGAGTCTTCTTGGAATTTGATGGGATGTACCACCGGGGCAACCCCAAGCTTAGTATTTTCCCTCTTCTTGATCACATCATATCATCCTCTTCTCCTGACCCTTGAAAACTTCCTTCACATCAAAATTCTCACAATCTTCATTAGCAACGTTAGTGCAATCGAAATAATAAACTCACATGGTTCAGTTTAAAAACAAGACTAGCAATAAAAAAACACATTAGCTACTGTCACAACTTCTTTTAAAACTCTTTTTCTCAAAATAACACCAAAAGAAAGAGATTAAGATGCAAATGCAATAATTGGCAGAAATCTGTCAAAACAGAACAGCAGGCAGAGATCGATTTTTTCGAAAATCTTATGTTGATCAAATAAATAAGTGGTAGACTATAAAAAGTTGCGTATATAACTCAGGATTAAGCACAAAAAAGGTCAGATCATTTTGAATTTTCTTTGATTTTTAACGGAATTAACAGTGGACAGCATAAATCTGTTTTCTGTGTAGAAATCCGAAATATAGTGTCAACTTTCCACTAGAGGCTTTACTTGGCTCAAGAAAAACACAAAAGAACAGATACAAAGGGTTTCTAAGGAAATAGAAAACACCCAGCTGCAAAGCACACCAAATAAAACAAAGAAAAACATAATGAAAATAGAGAAATAAAACGGGTTGTCTCCCGGTAGGGCTTTTCTTTAACGCCTTTCAGCTAGGCATAAAAGATCAAATCAAGTATTTTTCAAGTGAAGAAGCATCAACATCATATTTTTCTATAATAATAGATTCAAAGGGTATCTTTATCTTATTTCTAGGGAAATGTTCCAAACCTTTCTTGAGGGGAAGTTGATATTTAATACTCCCCTCTAAGAAAAGGTCTTCCAAAAACAATAGGAAAAGAAGCATTGCATTCAATATTCACAACAACAAAATCAACAGGGGAAAGGTTATTATTAACCATAATGAGAACATTAGGAATTCTACCAAGAGGTTTCTTCTTAGCATTATCAGCAAGATGAACATCCAAATAACAGTGTTCTAACGATGGTAAATCAAGAATATCGTAGAGCTTTTCAGGCATAACAGAGATACTATAACCAAGATCACAAAAATAATTGCAATCAAAATCATTTAATTTTATCTTAATGATAGGCTCCCAACCATCATCTAATTTTCTAGGGATAGATGTCTCAAGTTTCAACTTTTCCTCCCTAACTTTCATGAGAGCATTAGTAATATGTTTAGTAAAGGCCATATTCATGGCACTATCATTGGGACTTCTAGCAAGATTTTGTAGAAACATAATAACTTCAGAGATATTGCAATCATCAAAATTAAAGTTATTATCATCAAAAGTAATGGGACCATTTTCTCCTACATCTCTAAAAATTTCAGCACTTTTATTAGAAGCAGTTTCGGCAATTTAGCACGTTTCAGCGAAGGAGTAGGGACTTTATTAACACCAACTACTTTACCATTGATAGTATGAGGTTTACTAGCACTTGGAAATTCAGTTTTACAAGTGGTTGTGATAGTACAAACTCTAGCAATATTATTCTTTCTAGCCAATTCATCTTCTTTTTCCCACCTAGCACGTAATTCACCCATCAATATAACCTTATTGTCAATTTGAACTTGCATGGAATTGGTTGCGGCAAAGGGATTATCTTCAATGGTTTCAGTTTTAGCAGCCATTTTATTGATCAAAGAAAATTGTGCCTCTGGCAGGGCCGAAATACTAACCTCAACAGTTGAAATTTTACTTTGCAAACTAGAGGTTTCTCTATTTAAGTTCCCAATTTGTTGGCTAATAGTTCTTAACATAGCAGATTGTTCTTCCATAGTTTTAGTAAACAACTAATTTTGTTCATATTGCATTTGCATAAAGTTCTTAGTTGCCTTTTCAACTTCTACAATCCTTTCCTCACTAGGCATTACAGTTCTACCATAAGAATAACCACTACCACTATTAGGAGGATAGGGTTTATCATTGTTTCCACCAAAATTATTTCTGTAAGCATTGTTGTTAAAATTATTATTTCTAATAAAGTTTACATCAAGATTCTCTTCTTGAGTAACCAAAGAGGCTAAAGGAACATTATTTGGATCAACTTGAGCTTTACCATTAACAAGCATAGACATAATAGCATCAAGCCTTTCACTCAAAGAGGAGGTTTCCTCAACAGAATTTACCTTCTTACCTTGTGGAGCTCTCTCAGTGTGCTACTCTGAATAATTTATCATCATATCATCAAGAAGCTTTGTTGCATTTTCCAAAGTGATGGACATAAAGGTGCCTCCAGTAGCTGAATCCAATAGGTTCCTTGAGGAGAAATTCAGCCCTTCATAATTTTTTTGTATAATCATCCAAGTAGTCAGTCCATGAGTGGGACAATTCTTCACAATAGTTTTCATTCATTCCCAAGCTTTAGCAACATGTTCATTATCAAATTGTTTAAAATTCATTATGTCACTTCTTAGGGATATAATCTTAGCAGGAGGATAATATTTTCCAATGAAAGCATCTTTAGACTTAGTCCACGAATCAATACTATTTCTAGGAAAAGATAGCCCATTCTTTAGCTCTTCCTATCAAAGAGAAAGGAAATAATTTTAGTTTAATAATTATCTCCATCTACATGTGTAGTGTTCTAACATTTAAATAATGCAAGAACTCTATGTTATTGTGCTAGTCCCTAGATCAATTGCTAGCACCACAGTTCAAAATGAAATATCATGCAAATGCGTCAAAATTCTATTACATCGCATGATCCAGTCTTTACAAAATATCTCTACAACTTGCATAGTCTCAGACGACTAACAGGAAACAGAATTACAGCGGAAAACTTAGTATAACATTGAGCCCATCTTCTTCATGTGCCACAGGCAAAACATGTTGGCGATAGACTCGAGATCCTGAACGAAACCTCACTCATCTTCAGATTCATCTACAATATGGAATATGCAGCCACAAGGGAGTCAATACAATTTAATGTATTGGCAAGTAACACTATGGTGGATATAGATGGCAAGACTAATACTACATGCATATTTGGCTGGTGGAGTTTAAGGATGTTTTGCATAAAGCCAATTTTGCCTAACACTTTATAAAACTTTTCCTCAAAAATTGAGACATGGCTTGAAAACCATAGCCTCTTCTACCCTTGTTCAACCCTCAAATTTTACTTAGAGAAAATTATGTTGGGAGCCTCCGTTGTCATCCTTGATCAGCTCCTTGAATTGTCCGTAACCGGAGACATGGCTAAGTACTTAGTTTTTAACTCTGCAGAGGTTGTGCACTTTCACCATTAGACCCAACTAACCCAAACTATGCTTAATCACCCAATTTGTGCTAAGGAAAAGGAGAGGGTTAAGACGAGATTTTTCAGAAGTATTTCCTCATCCCATACTGATTTGACGCGCTCCCATTCTAGCCATTCAACCACCACATGTCAAGTCGGGACAAGTCCACGCAACTTAATCCATCTAGCCAGAGCCCATATGACTAATGGCTGCACGATAGACACTTAACTTAGAGGAAACATTGGTCCCTCTATTCCTGGGTGGCAAACCAAAAGTGAATGAACTCTCAACTCTGACAGCCAATCAAGCCCAATCCACCCAGGTAGTAAATTAACTTAGTAGAATTTAATAGTTTAATCAAAACAATTTTTGCAAGGCATCAATAATTCTACAAAGTTATCAATGTCTTCTATACTAGCAGGATATAAAGGATGGCTACACACTACTTGGTATATTAGCATAGCATAATACTTAGATAAAATTCTTACCATGCATACTACTCAAAACTCTAGGGATGCATAATAAAAATAATAGGTAGTTGATGGTGTGTTACTTGCCTTTGAATTTGGTGAAGAACAATCACCTTCTCTTCGAAAAATAGAACGGTCTCTCCATACAATCCAAACAACACAAGTAAACAACAATAAACAAACAATCACAAGCAAAATAACAAACTATAACAATCAACAAACTTAACACAACAATTTATTCTACAAAGGAATTATTTTGTTTGGGTTTAATGTATGAAAAATGGCTAAGGATTGAATCTTGAAGATTCCAAACTTATTGAACAAAAGTTTCACTAAGGATTATCACCTTTACTCTAATATGCAAAAGGAAAAACTGTTATTTCAATACACAAAGAGAACTAAGGAATTTTTGTTAGTGGTTTTTCCCTTTGTGATTAAGGGTTGGTCTTTGATCAATAAGACCACACAAAGATGTTAGTCTAATTTAATTCTGTCTTGAGTTTCTTCTAGTTCTTCTTTTGCCTCCTTGAGTTTCTTCTGAAGTCTAAGTCATTCTGCATGTACTTTGAAGGCCTTTCTTGTAGTCTTCCTTGTTGAGTAGAAGAAATCATCTAAAGTACCTATCTAGGACTTACAGACTTGGTAATATTGAATAAGAGAGGTAGTAGGTATTGTTAGAGTCCCTTAATAAAGGACTTATAAAATCTTCCTCTTCTACTTCATCCTCTAGGAGAGTATTCTTCTTGAGTTGGCTCCTTCTTGAAGTTGTACTTCTTGATGAGATACTTGTTGAAGTCTTGGTCAAAACTCTCATCTAACTTGGGAGAATAAATTCCAAGTCTTGGGAAAAACAATAATCATATTGAAAACAAATTATAAATATTGGAAAACAAATTCTAAGTCTTCACATGATTGGTCTTGGAAAATCTCGAGGCTCCTTTGTAGCTTCCTCCTTCTGTGTGATGCCTCCATTGCTTCTTGTAGGACTTGATGATTTTAGCAAAAACTACAGGCTGTTCTCAATCTAACGTAGCTATAGCACAAGGTCTAAAAGAACAGAAAAGAAAGGGGAGAAAAGACTTAGAGGAAAAGAGAGATGTGAGGATAAAAGACTTAGAGGAAAAGAAAGATGTGAGGAGAAAAGACTTAGAGGAAAAGAGGTGAGAGGTCTTCTTGTCTTCTTAAGTTCCTCGTGTTTTCTTCTAAGTGCTTCCACTTCTTGGAGATGATTTTGAAGTTGTTTTTCTTGGCTAAGTCCTTCATTTGTCTTCTTTCTTCATGTTGAAAATCTTCAAGTCAATTGTAGCAACCTCTCCATGGCTTTTCACAAATCCAGTCTTAGTGGTTTTCAACTAGGAGGGCCAACTAGGGTAAAAATAACTTAAAATATTCTAAGGGCTTTCTTTTTGGTCTCTCTGGTCTAAGGTTAGTCCTTAGCACAAAATAGCTATAGAAAACATATTGAAAATAATTACAGAAAATAACTAAGTCACCAATAGTCATATGAGCATATAACAACCAAAACCATTTTAACTTGGCCAAACATTATTTTGGGCGCAAGGGACTGTTAGTACACGGCCTAGGGTTTACAAAAATATTTTATTTACAAAATTTGAGTTTATAGAATTTAAACTATGCCAAAAACCATCAAACAAGAATATTTAAAATTGAACCAATTTAAGTTTGTCAAATCTGAATTTGGACAATTCTAAAATATTCTACATGTTCAGTGCTTTCCAAAAAGTCCAAGTTTGCTTAATTTGGATCTATGGTTAAAAAGATATGATGATTCTAAGTTTGGGGGACTTTTCTGCAAAACTGCCTATTAGATTTTATTCCGGAAAAACGAGTGGATAATGCTGGACACGTGGCGTTTTGTGGTTGGCTGGATCCTGCTGACTAAGCGCTTGCGTGGCGTGCTGACTGTGCAGTCGACGTGGATAAGTCAAACGTTCTGGATCGTGGGATCCATATCCAACGGACGAGAGTGACAGTGGCAAGTGAGTATACATCTTACAAACTGTAATACTTCTTAAATCCTAGAGTTCAGTTTGGATAAGGACATGTGAAAATACCAGAAAGCTACTATTGGTACATCATTGGGCTAGCTTTGTAAGGGCTACTGGAAAATTGAAGAACCATCATCATCCACGTTAATGCAATATTAATAAAGATGACAAAAATAATACATGCCCGTAAGGCATCAAGGTTAAAGCTATTTCCATCGCTATGTGGTCGTTATATATATCCCTCATTTTAATCATCCTGCATATGCTGCCAAGTGTTAAAATAATCCCGGTGGGCATCATGGATTCATGGTTTTGTGTTAGGTGCACCCCAAAAAAATAGTGGGAACAGCTCTCTTAGAATAATAAGCAAACTTATGTTTTGGCTGCATTCTTGGCTCTGTACTGGTTACTACCAAGACCTTGTTTCTTTAAGAAAATAATGTTTTTTTTCTGTTGCTGAGTGACAGAAATAGAGACATCGATGCTTTAAATAATTAGTTATTCATATGCCATAATTAACTCAAGTTGCGGAAGTTATAAAATCATCAGCGGTTCAAATAAATGCCTGGAGGTAGTGATTCAATGCTCTCACTGAAAGTGAAAGGATTGCTATTTATAGAGAATTGAGGGACTGAATTGTTGTTCTGTTCATTGCAAAGATAAATATATATTGTAGTGATCCCAAACAGTTTGGGAAATGAGAAGCCGGTTATGTCACTGTTCTTTTATGAGTATATAAGGAACCATAATGTGATCAAACATGCCACCAGAATGACATTAACTATTCAAGTTGATGTTTATCTGGCATGGTCTAGGAGCTTGCACCATTTGATTTACTCAAGTTCTCAATGCATGCTTGTAAGCATCTCTTGCCGTCAGTTTTACCAGCAGACCTGCAAGGTTTTGCACACAACTCTGGATCTGGAGCCTGGTGGAGAAAAAGGGATAAATCTCTAGGAGATCCTCCACATGTTCTATATCTGTTCCCTAAAACGCGGAAAATGCTGACGAAAACTGGGACATTCATATCCATATGGAGGGACAAGTCCTAGGTGCTTTTGGCAGTCAACATCAACTTGTGGAGCAGGAAGTGGTCTGAAAGAAGCCAATCCTTTAACGGACCGAAGAAGCACCAACAACAAGAGGTGAGTTTAATATTTATTTATAAGCATGCTAAATTCAGTACAGTTTTTCCAGCATTTCCATGGGTGGATCTATAGAATCAGTATAGGTGCTTGAGCGTACCATCAAACACATGCATCACTCAGATAATCGCACACGACACAATTTAGAACTTTGAAGTGTTTTTTTTGGTTTATTGCTCTTAATGGTAACATTGAACATTTAGGTGGGGAGGCAATGGTGTTGTGGCTGCCGGCAAGGTGGTAGTTATGAGGTTGGTTACTGAAGTGCGCTAGCTAGTAGGGCTGGCATGGCGCGCTAGCTAGATAATCGTGGTAGTTGCTAAGTATTTGACGCTTAGGGCGTGTTCGGCAACAGCCCAGCTTCCAGCTTCCCGTCGCTCCAGCTCGAAGCAGTGCCGAACACGCCAGTTTCACGGAGCCAGATCCGCGAAGCTGGCCCATTTGCATGTGTAAATTTTGGAGCACCCTATTCGGAGATCCGCGGATCAGTCAAGGACGGAGCAGCGATAAATTACAGGCATATGCCACCGCCAAGTGAAAGAAAAAACTGTTCGACCTCATCTATTCTTCTCCTCCCGAGCGAGTCCCCTGCCCCCGATCCAATCTCACCACTCCTCCCGTCCCGTGACCTCTGGTCGAGCTCGACAGAGGCAGGCCGACGCGTGACCGCCGCCGTGAGCACCTCTACTATGGCCGTCGGATTTCTCTGCGGCATCCTCCGCTGCTGCTAGCTCTTGTCCTCCGGCCATCTCCGCCCGCACACATCTGTCCGCGCTGCCGGCCTCCCTCCGTCGAGCTCCAGCACCGTCGGTCCTCCCTTCGACGAGCTGCTGCAGTGGCCGGCCGGCCGGATTCCGCGTCCTCGTTATGCTCTTGGAGCAGCGACCCGATCTGGGCACCAAGTGAGCAGCTACGTTAACGGACTCGAACGGGCTAAAAGTACAAGGCCGAATGTGCCATTGGCCCAACAAAATGGCGGAGTAGCGCCGAACGATCGTTGCTCCGTTCAGGACGCAGAAGTAGCGATTGGAAGCTGGATCGAAGGATTTGACGAAGCTGGGCGTTTGCCGAACACGCCCTTAGTTACTTCAATTTTGGAGGGCCATCAGGTCACAGTTCCCATTCAAATTTGTAATTTAAATTAAACCTCATTCGTAATACCATTCAAATTTGTAATGTAAATTAAACCTCATTCGTAATTGATCATTTGTTTTGGCAATTTGGCTCACTATTATTTTTTACTTCAAAGTATTTATTTTTGTATTTGTTATCATGTATTGCACACCCCTCTAGGTAGGGAATATATCTAGGTAGAGATTGCCCTATATACACCCACCATTTTAGCATTAAGCCTAGCTCATTTCACCAATTTTGTTTGTATCTCATTTACTTAATACGCTAGTCATCGCCTCCATTCGTTCAATTCTCTTTGTGTATTACTCTCGAACACTCAAAGCTTCCAAAAGCTGGAATGTCAGCAGCAGTTGCCTCAATTCCTATATGACCTTAACACATTGCTCGCATTGGAGTGGTAGGCAATAATAAATCATCATCATAGAGACCACATACACCGCCTAACCCAGCACGCACCTCCATTTCCAAGCGCTTCCGCATTTCCTAGCGGGGTTTCTATGTCTTGCCTGTTTCTCATACGGTGCCCCTTTCTCTTGGCCTTCTTTGTTGTAACCCCCTTGCCGCTGGGTGAGACACAACATTTTTACTTCTTCCCTACCCACTCTTTGGTCTGGGTGGCACTGGTAGAAAACATGCCTACAGTCCCGGTTCGCCAGGCCCATTAATCCCGTCCGGGCAACCGGGACTAGCTACGCGCGACTAAAGGCCCCCCCCTATAGTCCCATCTCTTACGGACCGGGAGTAAAGGCCTGTCCACGTGGGCGGGTGGCGGAGCCTAGGGTCGGAGGACATTTAGTCCCGGTTGGCCACATGAACCGGGACTAGATTTATTTCGTAATTTTTTTAATTCATTTGCTTTCTAATTATTTTTCTCACCTTTTTTCACTCCCTTTTTTTCACTCCTTTTTTCACTCCCTTTTTTTCACTCCCTTTTATTCTCACAATTTGTATTATTTGCTTAGTGTCTAACTAAGATTATCTCTAGTCCAATTAGTTACTCATGGTCAAACTTCCCGCTCGGTCACCCATCCTCCCACTGCTCTAGCACTAGCACGCTTAACTTCCGAGTTCCATCCCGTCCCGAATCCAAGTGTTTCTCACGCATGTATATGATAGTTGTATCATATCAATCTTATTAACATGTTGGCCGAAGCCATATTTCTTTATTGTTTGAATTTCAAATAAATCTTTGAATAAACAAAAGTAAAGATGTAATTAATAATTTTGAATAAATAAATAAACATTAACTTTTAATTTGTATTATTTCTAAAAATACCAATAATATATCCAAAAAATTGAGAGAAATAGAACTAATTCATTTTAAAATCTTAAAAATACAAATAATATATCAAAAATGAAGAACAATAATACTAATTCATTTTAAAATCTTAAAATACAAAATATATATCAAAAATTAAGAACAATAATACTAATTCATTTTAAAATCTTAAAAATACAAATAATATATCAAAAAATGAAGAAAAATAATACTAATTCATTTTAAAATCTTAAAATGAAAAAATATATCAAAAATAAAGAACAATAATACAAACAATATTCATTACATGCATAGAGTCGATCACACATAACACAATAGAGTCGATCACACATAACACAAACATAGAGTTGATCACATTTCATAATTAACATATTATATATAGAGAGTCGATCACAAAAGATATCCATTACATATATATACTACTAATTAGATACCCATTACATGCACATGCATAGATATCGAACGCATGCATACATCATCTATGGCCCCGCCGAGTAGATGCGGAACAACTCGTACGCGACATATGCATCTACGGCCGCATACTTGAGGTTCGTCAGGCGCAATGGGGTCTCCTCCCAATAGTTGTGATTCTGCCGGGGGAAATCAGTCTTCATCCTTTCATAGGCCTGGTGGATGAAGGTGCTTGCCATGACAGCCATCCCGGTCTTTGGCCCGGTCAACTGGATAAGAGTCTGAAGATCAACGTAGTGATCTTCCGGTATCATAATACCGATGCGCATAAACTTCACACGGTCTTGCGTGATGTCCACGCTACAAAAGTCAAACCCCGAGTTGACAAGAAAATCAACAAGGTTCGGGCAATGCCTCGAACTACTGTAACAACAAAAATAGGATATGTGTTAGATATGTTGCAACACACGTATTGTTCACATGCAACAAAAAAACTCGAAGATGGAATGCAAGATTGTACACGTGTGCTATATATATATAGCTTCTACCTTGACCATTGGAAGACCAACACCGAATGCTTGAACGATATCTGGATGAGGGCAACATCCTTCTGATTCGCCGTGTACTCCAGATCGAGACCAAAGAACCGGTGTTCTTCGGGAGCATCAAAATAGAGATCGGCCAAATGACCGAGAGCTTCAGGCAGCCTCGCGCAGTTGTTGGTGAAGAGCACGTCCAAATCCTTGCCGCATGGTGTCTTCCCATTGTATCGCGTCCATTCAGCCATTTTGCGTGCGTGTGCTTGGATCGAAAGAGAGCGAGAGAGAGGAAGAACAGAGAGCGAGAGGAAGAACAGAGAGCAAAGCAGTGGAATGGCGCCCTCTGCCTCGCTCGCGAAATAAAAACCGCCGCGGGGGAGGCGAGACGCTTGATGTTTAGTCCCGGTTGGCCACGGGAACGGGGAATAAAGGGCCATTGGTCCCGGTTGGCCACGGGAACGGGGAATAAAGGACCAATAGTCCCGGGCGGCCATGTCAACCGGAATTAATTCCCGCCACGCGTCGCAACGCGCTTCCCAACCCGCGACGTCTGACCTTCTGTCGCGGGTCTCCTCCCTACCCGGGACTAAATACTCATTGGTCACGGTGCGCAACGCTTGGGGACTGATGCTGGCATACCGAAGGCCTTTTTTCTACCAGTGTGGGTGTTCTTGCCCTGTATTTGCTCAGTATCCGGCCTCGATCTTGCATCATGTGTTCCCTTGTTGGGCGCCCTGGCCTGGGCGACAGGTAGCACCATGCTCGCAGGTGCTCTGTAACCTACGCGTCAGACGTGGTGGTGTCGACTGTCCATGCGGCTATGGTGGTGCTCGTGCGTAGGGTGACGGATGATGCCTTCGGGTGTTGGGCCTGAGTAATGTCCATCGTAAACCTTCAGCTTGTAGAGTGCAGTGAGATCCAAATCCAGCCCTGAACATTAAAACCATGCATTGAACTTACTAAATCTCAATCTATCTCGGTTCTTGACATATGTAAGGAAAAAAAAATACATCGCAAACATGATAATCAATCACTCTCAAGGAGTTACATGTCAAATTCGTCTTGGCATTCATTGGAGAAAAAAATACATCACAAACTCGATAAGCTATTGTCGACATTGTTTCACCCTTTCGCGTATGGAGTGGTATGTAATTATATATCATCATAGAAGCCGTAGACCCCACCTGACGGCGTTCACCGCCTTTTCCTAGTGGGGTGCTACATCTTGCCTTTTTCTCCTTCCGTGCCCTCTCTTCTAGCCTTATTTGTCCTAATCTCATTAACACCCGGTGAGCCACAACATTTTTACCCCTTATCCATCCACTTTTTGCTTCTTTATGGTTCAGCTGGTTGTTTTCTTGCCATTGCTATAGGTTGCTCAGTATTTTGCCCCGATCTCGCATCATGCATTCCTTTGCCGGGGGACCTGGCCTTGGCAACAGGTAGCGCCGTGCTCGCAGGTGTTGTGTGTCCTGCGCGTCAGACGCGGTGGTGCCGACTTCCTATGCGGCTATAGTGGATCACGCATAGGTGATGGATGATGCCTTCGAGTGCTGAGGCCTGAGTAAATCCATTCTAAGCCTTTAACTCACAGAGTGCAGCAAATTCTAGCACCAAACTAATACGAGTTTATCCCAACTCCGCCTGTGTAAGAACAAAATCCCATAATCAACTAATCTCAGTGACTTACATGTCATATTCATCTCAGCCTTCTTTGTCGCAATTTCCTTGTCACCTTGTGCGTTTCTCCTCCCGCCCCTCTCTCATGGTCTTCTTCGTCGTAATTCCCTTACACTTATTGAGCCACAACATTTTTACCCCCTTTCCCTTCCAATCTTTGCTTATTCATGGTTTATCTGGGTGTTGTTTCCGTCAACTACAGACTGCTTGGTACCCCGCCTTGATCTCGCATCATGTGTTCCCTTGTTGGGCGCCCATGACCTTGGCGATAGGTAGCGTCGTGCTCGCATGTGCTCTATGTTCTGCGCGTTAGAAGCGGTGCTGCCGACTGCCCGTACGGCTATGGTGATGCACGTGCGTAAGGTGATAGATGATGCCTTCGGGTGCTGTGCTGGGCCTGAGTGAAGTCCATTTTGAGCCTTGAACTCATAAAGTGCAGTGATATGTAAACCTGATCATTAAATCTCTACACTGAACTTACTAATCTTAGTCTATCTCGACTCCTGGCCTATGTAAGGGAAAAACATCTCAAACGAGATAATCAACTACTATCATCAACTTAAATGCCATAATCATCTTGGCCTTCTTTGTCGCAATCCCCTTGACGCTCGACGAGTCGATATTGTTATTGTTTTCACCCATTCCGCATGTACTCTCTGCTTCTTCTTGCCCTGACTACGATTGCTCAATATTTGGCCTTTCCTTGATGTGCATCCCTAACCTTGGCAATAGCTAGCGTCGTGCTCATAGGAGCTCTACGTCCCGTGCGGCTATTAACGTGATATTGCGTAGGGTGGTGGATGATGCATTCGGGTATTGGGGTCCTAAGTAAATTCCATTATGAACATTTTTCTTGCAGAGGGTAGTGAAATCAAACCTTGAATCTTTAATACCTACACTAAACATTCTAATTCCGGTATGTCTCAATTCTCGACCTATTTCGGGTAAAAAAAAATACATCCAAAATAAGGTAATCTACTACTCTCTTGTAAACATTGATCATGTCCTCTTTTGTCGCTAGTCCCCTTGCCGCTCAGAGAGCCGCTTTCTACATTGTTTTCACCCCTTGCAGTACACTATCTACTTCATGGCCCGACTAGGCGTTTTTTCCGTGGCTATGGCTTGCTCGGTATCGACCTACTTCATGGTCTGGTTGGGCCTTCTTGCCCCGTCTACGGGTTGCTCGGTAACCGACATAGATATCGCAACACGCGTTCCCTTGCTGGGTGCCCTTGGTATTGGCGGCACGCACCGGCCTTAGATGTGGTGGTGCCGACTGCTCGTGAGGTATGATGTTACTTGTGCATCGAATGATGCCTTCGAGTGCGTATGGTTGTGCATTGGATGATGCCTTCGGGTGCGTGGTGCTGGTGCATTGGATGATGCCTTCGGGTGCGGGTCTAAGTACAATTCATATGAACCTTTACTCGTAGAGTGCAGCAAAATCAAACTCTAAATTTCAAATACATGCACTAAACTGGCCAATCTCGGTTTATCCCAACTCCAGATATTGTTTTCACCCTTCCCATGCATTTCTACTTCTTGATTGTCCGGCTGGGCGTGCTTGCCCTGACAACGGGTTACTCAATATCCGGCCTCCGTCTTGCATCATGTGTTACCTTATTGGGCACCCCTGGCCTTGGGGACAGGTAGCGTCGTTCTCATGCAGAGCGGCTAGTGTGGTGCTTGTGCGTAGGGATGATGGCTTCAGGTGCTAGGGCCTAAGTAAAGCTAGTTCCTAAACCTTTAACTTGTAGAGTGCAGAAATGTGGAACCCTGAACTTCGGATTCCTGCACTTAACTTACTAATCCCGGTATATCCCAACTCATGACCTGGGTAAGAGAAAAATACGTCAGATTGGCGATGACGAGGCGGGGGTGGCTACGACGACATCGATGAGGCGACCGTCGTAGAGATGGAAACAAGACGATGCCACCGCCGAGGAGTAAGGCGAGGCCGCACCTCTGCCATCGAGGAAGGGGGCGAGCCCACCCACTTTTCCCGTTATCGAGGAGGACACGACCGTTGTTGTCGCCGCCGTCGATGGTCACACGGGAGAGTCTTCTAACACCAGTCACCATGGAAACATCAAGATGGGAAATCTCCAGGACAAGCTCGACAAGACGGCCGCGCAGGAGAGGCTTCCGACGAGAAGATCAAGAGGAGCAGTTCAGTTAATTATTTTTCTATTTCTGTAATGTGATCATTGTAAAGTGGTCGTATTATATAATATACCATTTCGAGTATTAGAAAACCAAAGTATTTCATTGCCAAGCTAAGGAATACTTTAATTTTGAAAAATAAGTTGTGACTAAAGTTTCCAATGTAGCTGGAAAAAAGTTACTTTGATGCGAAAAATATAGATTATCCTTTTTCTGTATTAATTCATTGTACTCAAATTCATAAGTTGGTCTCGTATTGATTCCTTTTGAAGATTAAAATATCTCATAATTAAACATTTCTTTTTTGTAGTAAATTGAATCCGGAAATAAATAGAGTGACGGTGTCGGGGGGCTACCCCCGAGAAGGGGCAATGTTGGTGTGAAATGGTATCCGAGGTACTGTTTACCGAGATACTATTTACCGAGATGCCCTTGTCCGAGTTGGATGATTACCGAGTTGTATGGTTACCGAGATGGGTCTCTCTATCTCGGTAAAAACAAGGAGCCACGTGAAGAAACGAGTATCGTCCGGGTTGTCCGAGATGCACTTGGAGAATCCGGATAGACGAGATCTATCCATCCCGGACGAAGGTCAATGGAGCAGTTGGAATCCCGAAGATTAAGGGAGAGTACGCGCGTGCCGTTCAACTTACTAGGCGTGATGATGCGTATACGTACACTGAAGCAGTGCAGAGCATGGGTGAGGCCACGTCCTGTCTCTGACATGGGGGACAGGACAGGGCATCGGCTAAGACGGAGACGACTTTCGGCGACTATCAACGAGTGTGCGCTAACAAAGATTAAGTGGCGTGGGGATGACTCCTAGAGCTGTCGAGTGAGCCTACCCAGTCCAAGGCCCAAGACCAAGGCCCAAAGCAAGGCGCTACCCCATAGCTCTAGAAGGCCAAGTGGAAGCCTACCCGCGAAACCTGCGGGTCAAAAAGGAAAGCTCCTACCGACCTAGAACTAGGGTTTGTACCCCCCCCCTCGGTACGGTTTGAGACCCAGCTATTTATAATAAGGATGGGAGAACCACGAGGAGGGGGATCTAATCGACTTTTCACCACCATAGCCATAAGCTCGAGATCAATATCTCGGCTTGCACGCCCACCTTTGTAATCGATCTACTCGTAATACAGATCCAACGAGTAGGAGTAAGGGTTTTACCTCTATGAAGACCCCGAACCTGGGTAAATCGTGCCCCTGTTAGCCGACGAGTGTCACCAGCGCCCTATTCGTTCTCCTAATCGAAACCCTGCCGGATCATCCGAGAGACTTGTCGAGATGACTAATCGACAATTGGCGCCATCTTTGGGAACGACAGGCGTTGGATCCACGGCATCTTTGGCCTCGTCTTCGCCAAGCTTCAACTGGAGCCCGGTATCATCGACTCCAACGGAGCCGATCCGCTTCGGGTCGCTCGTCTACGCGCCCCACTCGCCGGAATCTCACCCGGCGTTCAGCGGACTCGAGGAAAGCGTCAGCTTGACGTTCGGCAGTTTCCACTTCCGCACCAGCAAGGCGGGAATCCTGCGCCGCCCCGACCAGATCGGACTCGGCGAATCGGACTCTGAATCCGTCTCCAGCCTGACGGCCCCCAAGTCACCATTTGACGATGCTGGTCGCAACCTAGCGCCCAGCGGCGGCTCCATCCGCCGCAACACGCGCGATTTCCACACAATCGCGACTAAGGAACCCTCCAAGTTCTGCAAGAACCGCCGATTTATACCTAGGACTCACGCTCCATATCTGGCCCAAGTCTGTATGGCAGATTTAGGCGAAGCACCCGACGAAACGGAGGAGAGCAAAAAAGCGCGAGAGCGCATCAAAGTTTCGTGTGCTTCCTTGCTCAAAGAGAAAACGACAATACATTCGGGCCAACCGAATCACCCGCGTCCACTCAAGTGGACCTGACGGCGTACCACTACCACCCGTTGCGAACAGGCCGACGGTTGCAAAAAGCCCGCAAGGAGCTGGAACAACAGAAGCAAGCGGCGGAAGCCTCGAGCGTGCTCCGCGCAGCGCTTTGCAGGACCCAATCGACGGGAAACCAGCCTCCGAAGCAAAAGAATGTCTCAAAAAAGCCTGCCTGGACCAAGGGTCCCTCAGGGAAGTCAGCAAATCTTTCGAGACCTTCCTCATGCACGTTGATGAAGAAGGCAATGTATGCCTGACAACCCGCGCCGTCGCGGTTCTGGCCGCCGCTACGTACCGGCAGGCGAACCAGCCGCCCGAAAACGACCCCCGCGCGGAGCAGCATCAGCAAGTCCAGAAGGTGCTAGGTATGGCTGAAGCAGTGATCGCCGCCCAGAACCGCAAGCACGCGACAACTCCGGAAGATGCTAAAACCCCCAGGTGAACAAAACACCACGCAGACGAGAGAGTACGTTACCAAAGAGGGGGGATATAAGGGATCGCCTCGCCGTTCTAGAAGAAAAAAAGTCAGGCGCCGTGGCGATAGCCCGCGAAGTGATGACGATATCCCGCAAAACCGGGATAGGAGCCCACGGCTCCATGGAAGTCGGTCACGACACGCAGCAGGGAACCGCTGCAGGAGGATAATCGCGACCGAACTCAACGCGACGCGCGTGCAGACATCACACAGAGCAAGGTCGACAAGGCTCGAGCCCGCAGGAACCTCGCCCGATCGCTATCCACCTTCTGTGACGAGGAAACTTGCAGCACAATGTGCTTCAGCCGCAACATCCGCGAGGCACCGATGCCCAAAAGATTCAAGCTCACAACAGAGGTCCCAAAGTACGACGGCTCGCAAGAGCCCAAGTCATGGCTGTCAGACTATCTTACCGCGGTAAAATGCCAACACGGGAACAAGACAACAACCATGCAGTATCTAAACATACACCTCGTATGCGCTGCCCATAGCTGGCTCGAAGCAAGACCGCGTGCGCACTACGGATCCTAGGACGATCTCACCCGCGATCTCGAGAAGAACTTCCACGCGACATTCAAGCGGCCATCATCTATCGAGGAACTGCGAGCCTGCAGGCAGAAGAGCGGTGAGTCTACCCGCGAGTATATCCAGAGATGGACCACACTCAAGAACACGGCGGGAAACATATCGGAAGAAGTCGCAGTCGAATATTTCACCAAGGGCGCTTGGCGCGCCGCCTTCCGAGAGGAATTGAGACGATATGCGCCCAAATAAATCGAGGAGTTAATGGCAATAGTAGACAGATGGGCTAACGGCGAGGAGTCCCTACGCAACGAGAAAGCTTCCTCACCCACGCCTCATGGGGACCGCAATGCCGATCGCCGAAAGAGGAAGAGAAAAAACTACGACCAGGATGATCAATCGGAACTGGTGGCGGCGGAGTTCACTAGAAATCGCGACTGGAGACCAAAACCAGACGATAAAACCCCCGAGGAAGACCTTGACGGATACTGCTCTCTGCATCTGTTTACAGATAAGCGCACGAGCAAAACCAAGGCCACTCACCTCCAAAGACTGCCGAAAGTTCCAGGACATCCACGAGGCGTACACAAATAAGCACAGGGCCGCCATCAGCCAGGGATACCCGCAACTGCCGGGAGGATACCAGCCACCACCATGCCTCCACCCGCAGGACACCAGAACGTGGCGCTAGTCACGCTACCAGCGCCACCCGCCGCAAACCAAGTAGATAACGGATACCTGAATCCATAGGGTCTCCTCGGAATGATACAGAAGGTCTGCCCGCCCCGCAGAGTCCAGAAGACGAATACACGCCAAGTTGTCATGGCTATACATGCTCCACCATCCAAGACTGAATACCTGAAGATGTGCGAGCAGCCGATAACCTTTTCCAAAGAGGACCACCCTCCACGGGTGTATCGACCAGGGCATGCCGCCCTCGTCATCCTGGCGCAAATAGGCAACTACGACCTAGCCCGGGTGTTCATGGACGGTGGCAGCGGAATCAACATCATATACGCGGACACACTCTGCAAGATGAACAAAAACCTAGAAGGACTCGCAGAGTCGAAAACATCCTTCCACGGGATAGTTTCAGGGAAAGCCGTCCGACCACTCGAAACAATCAACCTGGAGGTGATGCTCAGAGACCCGAGAAACTACAGGAAAGAATTACTCGACTTTGAGGTAGTTGACTGTCCATCGCAGTACCATGCCATTCTCGGCCGAACAGCGTTCGTGAGATTCATGGCAGTACCCCATTTTGCCTACCTCAAGCTCATGTTGGAATGCATAGAGATAAACGAAAAACTTTTCTACGCGGTACTTTCAAGATCTGGCCAAGGTAGAAGGCCACGAGTATTACCACTAGACGCGCAGGTGCGGATTATCGATGCAGCGCGTCGGGGCATTGCAGTCCCACGATCCGATCCAGCCAATCCGATCCACGAACGTCGAAGTGCTGAACGTACAGCACCTTTTCCGGTATCCACACGTACGAGGAGGAGCTCCGACGGCGGACTGCTAGGTCCGGTGTGACGGCTGGACTGAGTGGGGCTAGGGTTCCCAACGCATGGGAGTGGACTAACGTGCCCATTGGGCAACCTGCGCCCCTCTTTATATAGCGAATGGCAGTGGGATTCACAACTCTTGTGGCACATTCCCTCTGTGAGTCCGACTCACAAACTTAGTCCATTTCCGGTTCGGGTCCAACCGGACCAATACTTGCTCCCGCTCTTAAGTGTGCGACCCTGCGGGCTCATGGCGACTTGGACACGATTGGAGTCCGACTCTCAATCGATCAGTCGGTAGCGGCTCCTAGCAGAACGTGCCGACTCCCAAATCCCATTGAGTCATGACGACATACCTTTCAATGTGATATACATATTAGTCCCTTTTGCCTCACGATATACCTTGTCGAACTATAGGCGATTTATCGTCATCCCTTAAATAGTTCGACTCTCTTCTTGATCCGTGATATGTGATTCATCTGACTAACTCTTAGTCAACAGACACAGTTAACACTTAACTGAGTCGCGCATGGCCATGCTTCCTGAATCATATCACTCGAGAGGGCCCAGAGAATATCTCTCCATTTGGAGGGGCAAAATCCCATCTTGATTATCCACATCACGCAGCTTGCTTCTCATTTGACCTGAACTCTGCCTTTATAGTTGCCTTGTCACAGAACAATGTTTGACAGAACCTAAGTCGGTGATCCACAACTCGGATTGTGCGACAACCTCAGGTCTAAGGATTACATTGATTAAGACATGCAAATGATGACTTGCTCGTTGCATCTCAATGTGGGTCAGTTTGACTTGCTAAACTCTTTAGCCAAGTCCATGAACGTTGGAATGGCATCACCATGCCCATCACAAGTGGAACCGTGTCATCAGCCAACACTCACATTAGTCTAGGGTGTGTGTCCAACACAACCTTAATGACCAATGATAATCTAGTATGAACAACATGAATATATAGTTCCACAATCGAATCACATATTCAATGACATATATCAGATGTTCAAAACAAGGACAACTTTATAACTTTATGAATACAGTGGGAATTACATCATACATGATTGCCTCTAGGGCATATTCCCAACAGCTCAAACTCCCAGGGAAATACAACACAATAACCATAAACGACGACTGCCAGAAGTCAGACAAGTGCGACACCGAGTTCAACGAAATCGCGAAATCTTTCGGAATGCAAGAGGAGCTGGAACAGATGGCAAAAACCACGGTTAACTCCATGATGACGCTAACCAAAAAGAACACCCAAGAACTCGAGTTAAGCCCAAGCAGCGACACTCGAAAGCATCATGTGCACCCGACAGAATCCGCGAAGACGGCGATCGTGTCCACCACCCTATCCTGCGCATAGGAAGGCGCGCTCATCGAACTCCTCCGTGAGTACTGGGAGATTTTTTCTTGGCAGCCCTCAGATATGCCAGGAATACCCAGTGAGTTTGACGAGCACCCACTTGAAGTTTTCAAAGATGCAAAGCTAGTCAAACAGACCACTCGACGCTTTTCCGAGCCAAAACAGAAAGCACTCGGAGAAGAGGTGAACAGATTGCTAGCCGCCAAGTTCATCAGGGAAATCACGATATCCACCTCATTACCAAATCCGGTGTTAGTCCCGAAGAAAAATACTAACATGCTTCGCGTGCGCATCGACTAGACTCCGTTGAACAAACACTGCCCCAAGGATAACTTCCCGTTACCACTGATCAACCAGATCGTGGATTCCACAGAAGGCTGTCAGCGCCTCTCCTTCCTGGACGCCTACTCGGGCTATAATCAAATCAGGATGAATCAAGAGGACGAGGAGAAGACATCATTCATCACACCACACGGTGTATACTGCTACACGACAATGCCATTCGGGCTAAAAACGCAGGTGCAACATATCAGCGCTGCATGCAAAAATGTCTCGCCAAGCTCATTGGCAAGAACGTACAAGTGTACGTTGACCATATCGTCATCAAGACACGAGTGGAGGACACACTCCTCGAGGACACCAGGGAGACATTCGATGCCCTCAACGCATACAGAATCAAGCTCAAATCGATAAAATGCGTCTTTGGAGTCCCCGCGGGACAACTCCTCGGTTATCTGGTCTCTACCCGAGGAATTGAAGCCAATCCGGAGAAGATTCAGGCGATCTTGACGATTAAAGAACCGACAAACCTTTGCGGGGTGTAGTAGCTCGCAGGAGGACTGGCAGCCCTCAGCAGATTCATCGCAAGGTTAGGCGAGCAAGCGCTCCCCTTCTATATACTGCTGAAGAAAACTGATAAGTTCGAGTGGATGCCATATAGTCGCACAAAGGCAAGCGTCACCTGAGCGCCACAAATTAGCTGCTGACGCACGCACTCGCGAACATCCTCCACCCGACGAAACATCCTCAGCAAGCCGCTCAGCTTATCGGGAACAACAACGAAAGGATAAAACGCCCGATGAACCAAAGAAAGAGCTTCCCGACAAGATTCAACAAAGTGTTGCGCCTGGCTCACCCGATTATGCAACGTAGCCAGAACAAAACCCCTGCTGCGATCAGACCAGAAGTTGCTCACATGAAGGTTAGAGCTGCTCGACTCGCAAGCCACGTGGTTGTCCACCCAATGACCTTCGCACGCTCCATCAGTCTCAACAATTGCAAAAGACAAGATACATGCTAAGACCGCAAGTCATAAAAACACCGGAAAACACTCGGGGGTTTCTGAGACTTCCACAACATACTCTTCGCCACGCTTGCCAGTTCCTCCATCACAAACTGCTCACGATCTGTAGCAAGTTTCTGCTTGGATTTGGTGACATCCGCCACACCCTGCAAAGCCTTGATCTTGCGCTCACCATCCGCGACACGGCCATGGAGCGTGGCAAGCATACTTGCATCATAATCAACGGCTTAGTCGAAGGAGCGGCACAGCTGACGAACCACCGCCAACATCTACAACCTGGAAAGAACAACCGAAACATGATCGTTTCAGTCTTCCAGCCACACCCCAATCGATGAATTAAAAACACCTATCGAGCGCTCGGGGGCTACACCCATCGGGAGAATACAAAGTAAGGCACAATAAATGCTCACACTTTTAAAACACTTTGATTGACAGGAAAAGTATGGCATGCTTCCCGAAATTCATTACAAAGACTGGCATACAAAAGATAAAGTGGCACTCATCCTAAGGAACTATCGACTTCCCATAGGTAGCTCCACTCGCAGCAGGCTTCGTATCACGGCCGCGGGAAACTACCTCGGAGAGCATCTTTGCTAGCTTCTACGGACGATCACCAAAGGGTCAGAGCGATACCTTTTTGCCCAGCACGTCCCGAGGAAGCTCCAAGTACACCTTTCCAAGTCACCCGAGACACCGTGCACCAAGTAAAACTAGATGGCCGTCTTAGCTCCACACTCGGTCTGCGCGAGGGTGTACACGTGAAGGGGGTCAGCCTCGCTAAGGAAGACCTATAGAAGGCCACCAAGAGTTGGCGGAACTGGCACCCCCACGAGCAAGCGTTGGTGCACCTGCGACATCGGTCAAGTAGCATCACCAAGGCAAAGCAAGCTTTGTTCCCATGCTCTTGCAGCTGAGCGCAGGTGTCCGACCGAGCGTCGACCCGAATCTCTCCGGATAGCGTCAGGCAAGCTCCAAGAACATCTAAAAAATAAAAGGAGCAAATCAATATAAGCAGAAGAAGAAAAGCAAAGACCCAAGTAACAAATGCGGAAATATTGCGGCTAACTTACCTGCCAAAGATTGGGCTATGGGACGGAGAACGCCAACCAGGTCTTGTCGTGCGACACACCTGCGTCCTGCAGATGCTTCAAGGCCTGGTGAGATTCAGGAAGACGCTCGGGTACGCCCTTGCGGGTGGCTTCCAACTCCTTTCGGGTGGACTCCAGCTCCTTCTCAAGGTCTCTTACCCGAGAGGTATCCTCAGCCTTCTCAGACTTCAAGGGAGTAACTTCATCTGCAACATATAACGTGCAAATCGAGCGAACAGTCGCGACCAGGAAGAAACGGAACCAGAGTAAGAGGAATATGGCAACTCACCCTGCAAGGAGCGGCCATCTCATACAAGCTGGTCATGCTCTCCCCGAAGAGAAGTACATTCCGCCTCACCCGAAAGAAGGCGGCGCCCAAAAGCCACCAGGGAATCAAGAACAGCCTGCAGAAATACCTCGCGGGTTAGAAATAGATTACTTAGGCCTATACGCGAATATACTCAGTCAGGTATAGCTTCGGGGGCTACTCCCATCGGGAGCACTACTGTACACCCGGTAAGAGTCAAAATCAAGAAATATACAAAAAAGAAAAAGTCTCGACTTGAGTCTATAGCCGACCGCAAGCAATCAACTATAGACTCGGGGGCTACTCTCATCGGGAGCACTGCCGTGCACCCGATACAAGAAGATGAAGAAAATCTCACCTTGCCCTGCGCGGTCGACAAAGGTTCGGCTGAGCTAGTCGACGCCCCGGCATCTCTAGGCCGCCCGGCCGCCAGACTGGGCATCGCATTCTCTGAGGCGTCGACTGCCTTCATCGGGCTCAGGGGTCGTCGAGCGGGACTTGACGCTGGAGCAGGATTCGCGGTAGCTTCTTTCGGCTTTACAAACGGAGCCGAGGACGCAAACTGGTCCGCGCTGATGGTCATAAGACTATGACAAGAGTTAGAATAAGAAAAAAGGAGAGATACTCTACACAAACGAAAAAACACGCGACTCACTCATCATCGTCGTCGTCGAGATTTTCCAGGTTCCAAGCGGTGGAGATCTTCGACTGATGGATGGCGGGGGGAAGCACGTTGAGGGCATATGATCGGACGGGCTCGACCTCCTCGACACAATCATCACTCAAGCATTTGTCCTTGGAGTTTACCTCGGCCTCCTCCGCCTTGCGACGCTTGCGACGAACAAGCAGATCATCGTCCTCCTCTTCCTCATCATCCACCTCCTCTCGCTCGAAACTAGACTTCGCGTCTGCGATGTTGACCTCGGGAGGAGCCTCAACATTGCTCGCCAAAAGATCTGAGACACCATCATCCGCAGAAAGTGGCGGGTAGCACGTCACCACGTCCTGATTCTGCAAAGGCAAAAGAGGAAAAGGAGGCGTCTCAATCGACGAAAACCCAAAACAAGAAGAAATACAGAGTAAAGAGGAGGGCTAAAAAACTTACATCAGTCGGAGGGTGCTCGACATCGAATGGGGTGAAAGGGCACGTCGAGTAGCTCTCTCCTTTCTTCAAACTGGTGATAGACGCGATCTTCTTTTTGAATTCACCATTCGAAAGAATATCGTCACATGTCCGGCTTTGGTCGTTGGCACCCGTGTACTCCCACAGGGTAGTCGGCCTCTCTTGAAGAGGCTGGACCCTCCGGCGCAGAAATACACCCGCCAGATGTATCCCATTCAGCGGAGTACCCTATTCCCTGTTGCGGAGGTGTGCCACTTTCGCTAGTAGAGGGGAGACAACCTTGGATTCTTCGTCTGAGATCGAGTGCGTCCAGGACTTCCTCCGCTTCAAAACAGCAAACTGGTGGAATTCTGGAACGCCACCCGCGCTGTTATCTTCAACATAAAACCACTTCCAACGCCATCCTTGACCTGAGTCGATGAAACCCATCTCCAGATAGGGGAAGTCCTTATTCGCCTGGATCCCGAAGACTCTGGTCCTCAGCGGTTCTCCGGTCCTTTTGCCTGGCAGCGGCTTCTCCCGAAAGATCCGCACCTGGAAGATGGCTTTCAAGAGCCCCCTGTGCGGACGGATGCCAAGGAAGCACTCGCAGAGCACGATAAAACACGAAATGTCTTGTACCGTATTAGGAGGAAGATTGTGCAGCTATATGCCATAGACATACAACAGCCCGACGAGGAAAGGGTGAAGAGGGAAGGACAAACCTCGGGCAACGTGCTCTGAGAATGTGACGCGCTCGGTAGCGAGGGGATTGGGAATCTCCTCCTTCTTTGTTGACATGCGGACACGCCCGGAGTCTTCGGGAGGGAGCAGCCCCTCCCTCTGCATCTCGGTGATGCTTTTCCTCGTGGCTTGGGACGAGCACCAATCGCCCGTATTCTTAACCAGAGCCACCGTGGAAGCACTCGCTGCCTCCTTGCCGGACGCCGTGGCCACGCCACGCTTCTTGCCTCCCACAATCGGGACTTGTTTTCGTGCTCGCATAGGAGAAAGTGTGCGCCAAAGGAAGAAGAAGATGGATTGAGGGCCGGGAAAGTTACCTTATCCCTAAGGCCCGTTACTTATACTTAGGCAGGACCGTTACGATCCGTTGATCTGTTGACGTGGGACGCATCCTCACCGCCACATGTGAAGCAGAAACGAGGAGGCAGAAGGTGGTTACCTTCGCACGATCTTTTATGTGAGATCGTGTGTAATTACTGCGCGGCTAGCGAATAAACCGGGGCGCGACCGCTCATTTTCGGTCAAAAAGCTGACAAGATGGGCCCCACGCGCCCTGCCCCACTGCGTCACGTCCCATCGGGAGCAGGCGAGTGGGCGGTGACGTTATTGCATACCTCATCAACACGAAAACTCTTTCGTATGGTGGATGCCAACACGAAATTTCTTTCATATGGACCAGAAGACACGGAAATTCATCCGACAAACACCCAACACGAAATTTCTTTCGTATGGACCTCAAGACACGAAAATTCTTTCATACAAACACCCAACACGAAATATTTTTAGTATAGATCTCATAACACGAAATGTCTTTCGTATGAATCTCCCGGAACTTGTAGAGCAACCACAGTGGCACTCGCTACTATTGAGGGACAGAAGAAAACACCCACTGCGCACTTGAACGGAAATCGCGAGTATGCGGCTCCCGCAATATCGCACCACGACGTACTCACACGCCATTTTAACCCTGGATCGTTCGGCCGACTAGGCACAACCGGATGCCGTATTCTTTCGAGTATGAAGGTAAGACCCAAGGATCTCTCCTGTGCGCCTGGAATCGCACTCGAGCTGCGTTCTCTAGCAAACATTCCGTGTCAACAACACGAAGAAAAATCCTCGCGGACGCGCCGGGTACCCCTCTAAGGTTAAGTTCTACTCGATAAGCCCTCCACGGCCTAGTCGCAATGATCACCTCGCCGAGTTCGAGTCGAAGGTCTCGAGTTCTTGTAGGCCAGAACTGTTTTTGCCCTAGATGCAATTAATTGGCCCTGATCTTTCGGGAGAGCCAAGCGAGTGAGCCATACCCTTCTGCGAAAAAAGCCAACACAAGGCGCATTTATCACTTGATACTCGAGTACTTCCCATACAGGATACACGCCCTTGAAGCCATGCGATTGAATGACCAATTGCGAAATCCAGGGACGAGTTTAGAGTCCTTACCCGACTATTCTCAGTCAAATAAACACTCGGGGGCTACTGACGTGGGGTTGACTCCTGGACCTGTCCAGTGAGCCTACCCGGTCCAAGGCCCAAGACCAAGGCCCAAAGCAAGGTGCTACCCCGTAGCTTTAGAAGGCCCAGTGGAGCGCAGATCAATCTCAAATCTCATCTAACTCTAATATGGGTGAAGGGTCTCTATTTTAAGCTAAGGGTCAAGTGGAGGGGTTACATGGAAACTCGGGCCATTTCTGCGCGCAGGAATGTCACTTAACACAGAGACCCCGGTATGTGTTAGGGCAGAGACTTTGGCTTGGTCGTTGCTGAGACTTCGATCCTGGGATGTTTGGGCGGAGGCTCCGGTCTTCGGGGTCGGAGACTTCGGTCTAGAGGTCTTGGTCCGGAGACTCCGACCACACTCCTAGCATACTCTGGACCCCTATATCGCACAACATGCCAGTTTGCAGCGGTGGGAGCTCGAGGACATGCCAGAGACTTTAGGGTTGGCAGGCTGGAGACTCCGGTCTTGGTAGCATCAGCATGTTCGTTTTCTTTGCCAGCTTCTCCATCTTTTCTAGTTTCATCTTGAGCATCGTACAACACATCTTGTGGGTCATTACGGGGGTCACGCCTTAGAAAGTACATTATCATGAGGTAGCGAATCATTCACCAAGGCATTGCGATCATAAAGAGACATGAGTGAGTTCACCTTATCTTACATGTACTTGGCGCGTGCTCTTGTCATGGGTCCATTGGGTAATGTAGTAGTGCTTCGTGGAATGGGTTGGGCTGCATCATCTCCCCCCCCCCTGCGAAATATGCGTCCACAACTCGTGATCATCCTCGCCACTTGGATATTCATGGAAGCGAGATAGGTCTTTCGTGTTGAAGGTGGCGTGTACGAGGTATTTGGATTGGGGCATGTCTAGTTTGTAGGCATTGTTGTTGATGTGTTTCAGTATCTTGAACGTTCCATCACCCCATGGCTTTATCAACATTTGTTTATCAAAGATTGGATGAATTTGTTCTCGTTCATTTATTTTATTATTTAATACAGATGATTCTGTAATGTTCTAAATTATAGGTATGTTTATTTACGAATCTCAAATATATATATGCAATTTTGTCTCTTCACACCGCTAAAGTATACCATAACTCACTAATAGTTGTAACATCGAGACCATGCTAACTATATATCATCTCCATGTGTGATAAGTATATCATAGTACAGGACAAATTTTCTGATGCCGCCAAGATTCTCTCCTAGTTTAAAATTCAAAATGTTTATCTCTCAAACTTTGGCTCATATTCTAGTATTGTGGTATTGTCCTTTAAATGTTTTACTTGAATTGACTTGGCGCATGCTCACATCATGTTACGACTATAAAAAAATTCACATCTAGCCTTGATGATCATTTAGTTTTTAACTTGTAATATCACTTCATGCTTTGATTAATGATGTTTTGTCGCTATGCATGAGTATGGCCGTTATTGCTCTCTTAGTTGGCCATTCCGAGTCCTTTGCTAGCCTTCAACCTGTATTGACTATGAACTCTACTCGTGCATCCAACTCGGAAAAAACAAAGTTTGCCAAATGTGTTCATCATACCTACCAATATGTGGTGTTTCACCGTTGATCCAAGTAAATTTCTCACGTGCTATCTTTATCAAAATTATTACCTGTTTTAGCTCATGAAGAAGTGGATTAAAGTTTATTATGGTTTGTGTCAGGCAAAGATCTTCTCTCTTATTTCACCTGATGAGTATGGAATATGTGCTCATCCTAATTTAAAGAGAGCTAGTACCAAATAATATGAACTTATAAAGAGAGCTGGTACCAAATAATATGAACTTAAGACAAATATAAAAAAGCACTTTTCCATGGTTTGATGAATGCTGGTGGGCACCCGTGGATACGACCAGCTCTGGTGTGTGAAAGAAAAGGTGGGGGAAGTGCCAACTAAAGAAAAAGTGCTAATGGAAACCGCTCTCAAAAGTCTAAACACTTTGCTTGACATGGATTATGATACGATTTTCATTACCATTCGTTGGCCATACACCTCTCTCAAAATTTGTTTTCAATCTCTATTTTATACTATTATTAAATAAAAAGCTCTAGCACATGAGTAATCCTTGCTTTCCTCTGCGATGGGCCTTTCTTTTACTTTTATGCCGAGTCTTCATCTTCTTACTTTATGCACCAATTGAGAGAACATAGTTGTCATTTCTGGTATAATGTGCATAGTCCTAAAATTTATTATTGGCTCATTCATGGTTCTGGTATTGTTTGTTCTTAAAGTATTTGTATCTTGTCACCATTTAAACTTAGAAGGTGTTCTGGCATTTATGGTTTGCTATTTCACGAAGGACAAGCGAGATACCATGTTATTATGTTTTTCTTTATGATTGAAAAAAACTTATTGCTTTCAATGTTTCATTATTCATTATCTTTGTTTGTGTTACTTTTTATGTGCAACATGTTTGCTAAGTTTAGATTAATTGAAATAATATTTATCATGCCTTTGTGAAAGTACTTTGATCTCAGCTTGCAATGCTTTTACATAACATTGATCAAGATTTGTGTTGGCTTCATGCGAGCTCAAAAATTATTTTGTTATCACTTACCTACTCGAGGACGGGCAGGAGTTAAGCTTGGGGATGTTGATACGTTGCAAACGTATCTAAATTTTTCGTTGCTCCATGCTTGTTTTCTTTCCAACACCCTATGTTATTTTCATGTTTTCACATATTTCCTTTTGTTTTCCGGATGTTTTCATCGACTAACCTATTAACAAGGTGCCCCAGTTCTGAAGGAAATATTCTTGGAAAGGGCTAAAAATTCACGTAAGACATTTTTTTACCCTGATAGAAGATGAAGTCCAAAGGGGACCTAGAGGGGAGCCATGGCGCCTCTAGGAGGGTGCCAGGCGAGGCCCCCTAGGCCGCGCCTGGTGGACCCGGCCATGGGGTCCCTAGCCACCGCCTCAAGTCCCCTCTTCGCCTAGAATTGACTTTAACCCTGAAAATCACGGGGACAGAGTTATTTTCCATGAAACATATAGAGAGGCGCTGTCACCTCGAAAGTCCAATCTAAGGCTTCTGGAGTCCTACTCCGGCACCCTGCTGGAGGGGGAATCGTCACTAGAGGCCTCTACATCGCCATGATCGCATCCCGACAGATCCGTGAGTAGTTCATATCAGGTCTACGGTTCCCTAACACTATCTAGATGGTTGTTCTCTTCCATATATATGCCTCCTTGTTTAGAGTCTAGTGAGCTGCCTCGCATGATCGAGACCACAATTATCTAATTATGCATGTTGTGTTTGTTGGGATCCGATGAATCATGAGATTATGATTATTTTTTTCATGTCAATCTGAGATGCTTCACATATATTTGTAGAGAGTTTTAATCTTGTCTTGCAATTCTCTCCGGTGTTTATGATTACCTTGTCCATGTAGTTGTTTTCACCTCCAAGAGAGGTTTTATATGCTAGATAGTGCGTTCATGCCTCCTTGTTGTCTGCGCTCGTGTGACATACACGTGCCAGGGGGAGGATGTGTTGTTTCCACTAGGGAGAAAACAGTGGCGCTCTTGTCTACGTATGGGAACCCCTACTTAAATTACGTATTGATTTTAATGCATTTGTCCGTTGCACACATAGAAATCACTTCGCTGCTGCAACTCAATACCAATGGATTTGTTGGATAGCTTTCTTGAGGTGGACTTCTAGATATGGATGCATGCTGGATAGCGATCGATATGCCTTGACGTAACACCTAAAATGTTAGAACCCGTGAACTTTATCTCGTCATAATAGTATTGTTATACATTCATGATTTGTCAATTTCCCAGCTGTAATTTGTTCACCCAACATGTTTGTTTTCTTTTGAGAGACATCGCTAGTGAACCAATGGCCCCCGGTACTATTTTCCTCATAAGTACAACCTTCTTTTAAGAATTTTCATCATTGTTTCTTTGCTCTACTGTTTTCACTTCAATTACTTTCCAAGACTCTATACATTTAATTCTCCTGTTTTCAGCAAGACCGGAAGATTGACAACCTTCCGGAAAGTTGGGGAAATAGAGAGTTTGTGATTGTCTGCAGGTTCCACGCTTGATCAACATCAGTAAACAACGCTGTTGATACAAGTAAACTTCTTCAAGACTACGAAGTCCTACTGGTTTGATAAATTCTGATTCTATACTAGGGGAAATTTAGACTAGACTACATCATACCTTCCGCTTGGGCTCTCCCAACAAGCGTGTAATCATGTCAACATCACCCAACACTTCCGCCGTTAAACCTATGAATATGTTAGCAGGTCCAACGGGAATAACATAAGCACTCACCAGATGGTTCCGTACGGCATGTAGGAGCTGTTGTTGATGATGTGTGCGCCGTGTTCGTCAACTTTGAGGCTCCGTATTGTGATCATATCGCCGAATCCGGCAAAACTTCCCGCTCGGAAACATAACCCCGGACACCGCTGGCCCCACAGTGGGCCCCAACCATCTATTCTTCGTAGTAGGATTCACAAGGGGTGCCAAATCCCGGAGGTAGAACATAGGTTCTAGATGTAGGGAAGTTGCTGGTGGCGGGACTCGTAATTACCAAGGTTCGGTGCGTCATAACAATGGTGGCGCCCTACTTCCGCAATCTCACTATATCATGTCTAAAGCCTGAAGTATAAGGTACACAATGTGAGTATAGATCTATTTCTCCTGCCTTTAGGGCTGCTCCCATCTGGCTTTGTATAGGGAGTCGAACTAGGTCTTATAGGAAGGAAACTATTAGGTTTAGAAAACCTTGTCTCTAACTTGTACGACAATGCGTCTAGCTTCTTCTCCAATCTGGACAACGTATTGGGCCGTAGTCCAGTCCTTCTAGAATCCGTGTCTTGCGCATTGGCCTGTTGGGCCGCCCAATAAAGCCTTTAGCATCACCACCCCTGTGCCACTTGGGCAGGCCGGCTTCAGGCCAATCCGGATAATACTCCTATTCGGCATATCTTCGACATCTCCCTTTCACGAGCACGCAAAACAATGACCGCTCCAGCCAACACCTTCCGCACATCAATCTTCACCCGTACGCGCACAAAATTACCGGCTCCCTGAACATCAATATCCACTAAAACAGCCTTCTTTTGCGTAAGGTTGGTAACTAAAGTTTAGTTGCGACATCCCATTGGTAGTTTATGAATTTGGATCCATACGGCTAGGTGATTCAGATCAATAGTACTTGGTATCCGACAAAGCATCATATAGTTCTATGACCACAATGTTCTCACTAAACAGCCATGGACCTCCCTCCTCCACCTTCAACCAATCTCCCAAGCAAAAACATTGGATAGTGAACATATTTGGTTCCGACGATGTTAATTTGATTTCCCTCGTAGGGCTTCACGTATTCAACATATGTTGTTCGAAAGTTTGTGGGCTGAATGGATTCAAAGTGTGAACCCTAGCTAGCATCATCCACTTCAAGCCTTCTTTTGATGCATCTATCCTCGAAAACCAGATCGTCCAACTTGTCCTCCTCGGACCCCAACCTATGAAGTAGATTGTCAATGTATTCCTTGCCTTTTGTCCGCTGGTACCCCTCTGTGGCTCACCAAACTCGAAGTCGAGTACGTCTCCATGGCCCTCCAGGAAAGATCGGATCTAACAATGCATGACACGAGATTCTAGGGCTACCTCGACACCCCAGACTTCTATATTGCCTTTCCAGTAATGCGATCAGAAGGAAAATCTCCGCTGAGTGGTTATTGCAGAGGGAAACGAAATCCACGACGGTGTAGGTTCCATCGGAGAGAAACCGGGGCCCTAGATCCTTTTGATTTTCTGCACAACGTTTAGGCATGTAAGTGGGCAGTCCCACTTAACCCACCTAATCATAAAAGTGAATGCATTGTTGTACTTAAAAAGTAGAAACGTCGCTAAGTTGAGTACCTATTTTGAACTACACAAAATTAGGTGGGAGCCCGTGGGCTTGCCCACTTACATCCCTAACACGTTTCCTGAACATCCTCCTTTTTCTTTTTTGAAGGATGCGTTTCTTCCTAATAGGCCAAAAGTCACGGTGGTGCGTCCACGTAGAAACCGGTCTGGCCCCTCAAATATCCGGTCCATCAAATTTCGGTCCGGCCCATCAAATTTCCGGTCCAGGTTGTGGATGACCGTTACAGAAGTCGCAGACTGGAGACGCAGGGTTGCGTCTTCTTTCACCTCTCCGCCGTCGAGCGCCGCGCCTCACCGCCGCGGCCGGGGCTTCCACGCCACATCTCACTCTGCCTCACCCTTTCAATTGATTCCCCTCTTTCTCTCCCGAGCCTCCCCCACGCCGCCGCTCCCTTTCCCCCTCCTCCCAACCACGCACCAAACTCAAATTCGCATCTCCCGGAGTAGCGGCCGTGGTGTCGCTCCCCACTCTCGTGGACAGCGGTGGGACCACTAGTGCAGCCGCGGCGGCGGGTTTTATCGCCCGGGGCGAGGCCTATGCGGCGCGAGATCCGGCGTGGCGCGGTGCGATCTGGGGCATGAGACTGGCTTGGTGCTCGGCCGACGGTGACGTGAGGTGCGCCTACAAGATCCGTATCCTCCTTGCGATCCCTGTACGATTTCTTTGTTTGATGTATTTTAAGTTGCTTTCTTGGGTGGGGATGGAAATTCCGTCACGCTCGTTCCGCAAATTCAGACTGTTCTGAAGTTTTCTGTCTTCGTTTTGACGTTGCTTGTAGAGTGGCCCACGATTCAGTCGTGTACGATTGCTCTTCAGAGTTCATACTACACTATTGGTGCTTGCTGCCTAGTCAGTTGCTGCGTTATTTTTTGTTAAGTGTGAAGTAATTGCTTGCGCTGCGTGTTCCTGGAATGTGTGAAGTGCTGCAGCAGCCTATCATTGGGGTAATTTGTTTGCGAAACTAAACTTGCGACATTACAGGGGCCTTGACTCTCGTTTGTCTTAGAGTAGTTTGTGGCGCACCCACCCACTGTCAACTGCCTCAAGATTGGGAGGAATACCTCATGAGTTCTCGTCACAGGAGGAGAGGACCATAAAGTTAATCTTTGGGCTATCGGGATGCCCAATTCGGTAGCGGTAATATGTTTCTTGTCCTTACACGAAGTATCACATAGTATGTACAATGCGGTTTCATGTTTAAGTAGGGAAATATGACTCTGAACTTGACCCAATAGAAACCTTGACCGAAGCTTGAGTTGATAGCTAGATGTAAATTTCACCAGTTTAGTTGTTGACGAATTCAGCATGGTTCTCTTTATGTTTCTCCTATACTTTATATTGAAGAAAGGTCACTATAGACATTTCTTGTCCTGACTCAAAGTATGTATAACGTGGTTTCACGGTTAAGTTGGGACTTATAACTCTGAATTCAGCCTACTAGAACTCTTGACTGAACCTTGAGTTGATTGCTAGATGTAAATTTCACCGACTTCAGCGTGGTTCTCTTTATGTTGGTTTTCAACTAATGCTGATATATACTTTTATGTTAGAGAAATACCACTATGGTTAAATTTTATACCAGAAGTGTCTTATATAAGTTCTTTAGTTAACGAAATACTTAATTTATTCACCTCTTTTGATCTTTTGGTTGTACAGAGTATACCAGGGCATACAAGTGTCGTGGAGTCAGTTGCTTTTGATTCCATAGAAAGTATTTGTGGCTTCAGGGGCAGCCAGTGGGACAGCTAAATTATGGGATTTAGAGGAGGCGAAGAGTACATAACTGTGGATCCATGACTTACCTATTTGTATTTATGAGCATTCATGCTATGCTATTATCTTTCATTAACTGCTTAACTTGGCTTGTTACGTTTGTAGTTGTCCGCACACTTACTGGACACAGGTCAAACTATATGTCAGTTGATTTCCATCCGTTTGGGAATTCTTTGCCTCTGGGGTGTTGGGCACTAATCTGAAGATGTGGGATATAAGAAAGAAGGGTTGGATCCACACGTACAAAGGTCACATCAGAAGGGTGAATGGTAATAAATTCGCACCCGATGGCCGTTGGGTTGTGTCTGGTGGCAAAGATAGTGTATGTCAATCGCTAATTGGGTCATATGGTTTCATTTCTTTCCTAATCTTTTGAATAACACACTATGTGCTTTCGATTATAATCCAGTATGTATGTATTTTAAATTCCTATCATGGAGCTTGTTTTCTTGTAGTTAAACTGAACTTGATCATTATATCTCCTACTTTATTGAACTCAGAATCAGTTTTGTCCTTGGCAGATTTGGGATTTGACAGCTGGAAAGTTATTGCATGAGGGCCAAATTCAGTGGGTACATTTCCATCCTCATGAGTTCCTTCTGGCAACAGGTTTGATTCACACTTTATTATGCCGATATCTCATTTATATGACTCTAGGATGTACTTTTTAATGCTTTAGTTAACTATTGAACCTCTGTCTTTCCACCTGGTTAGTGGAAACACTTATTGCTCACTGAGAATGTACATGCTATTCAAAGACTTGACATGAAAGTTTACCATTATGGTAATAAATTATACATTACAAATACTGACCCTCCTAAAGTAGTTTTTTAACTAGGCCACCTGACACTCTGCCAGATTACTTAATTGCTTTTTTGCTTACCATCAAGATTTGCAAAATATTTTCTTGTTCTGACATATTTTAAAAATCTACCGTGTTAACCTATTTTGTGGTTCAACCTATTTTGTTTTGATACCACACCTCCATGCTTATTACTCTGTTTATTATACAGCTATACCTTGTATTAGCAATATTTTAGTAGACTATTACACCATCAGTAGCAATCCCTCAGTACCGATCCCATTTGCTGCCTCATGTCAAATACTCCCTCTGTCCCATATTAATTGTCTCAAAGTTGGACAAAAGTGGATGTATCTAGACATATTTTTAGTGTTAGATACATCTACTTTTTTTCCAACTTTGAGACAATTAATATGAGACGGAGGCTACTGAAAGAGGCATGTCATAATGATCATAAGTAAATCTTCCATTTTGTCCACAACAGAGTTCAGGTCTAGTGCTAGTCTAAGCAGTCATCTCGTCATGCTTCGGTCAAATGAGGATAGAAGCCAGGGGTTACTGCTTTGCTGCGCCTGTGAATATTTTTGTTGCTCTGTTTGTCCTTTAGGTTTCTTGTATAATCTCATTGTGTACAGCTCAACTGGGATTCTGGTGACCAGTCTACATGTTGTAGGTAGATGGCCCTAAAAGATGCTAATTACCAGCACTGAATTTTGCATCTGAAATAGAGCACACTATTTACCATTAGAGCTTTGTTATTTACACTTGGACTTTAAACTCAATTTACACTCTGACTCACATGAGTCAAGTATAAATTCAAGATCTGGCCTTCTGTGGGAGAATGTCTAAATTTTCCCACCGTCGTTTGGATCAATGAAAACATCTGGACAGGGCAAGGTTCTGATACTTGACGTCCTTATGTATCCGGCAAAGGAGGCTGTGAAGTAGCACATAACTACGGTTTCCATTCCTGGCTTGGATTATAAATGCAAACGTGGTTCTTAGTTTGCCGGCACAGCAGCTATGTGGTCCCATTGCTTTAAGTTCTGCCACTATTCAGCAATCAGTACTTTCCAGTACTGGGCTGGATTCTTTATAAGAACCTAGGCATTCAAAGCCCAAAGGAAGGCTATCTGTAACCTCCATGCTCTCCTATTTCTGACATCTCTGTTTCAGACAATGTTTCCTTGCCCTAGCAACCTCTCCACGTCCTAAGCATAGTTTAAGAAACTGGTCCGGGGATCGAACTGCTCAGGCTGTTGGCTTGTCGGTTACTGGTCCAACTGCCAGTTCATCTGTTCAATAGCTGGACCGAGTTACGAAAAGGAGTTGTTTTTAGTAGTGTAATAGAAAAATAACAAGGTCAACTAGCACAAATTCCTTATTTATATCACCAAAGTAGTACATATCTGATGGTTAGTGCGTGGTGTACAAACCCATGGCCTGTGATGCCAGGACAGGGGGGTTTGAATCCCTCTCCCAACATTTAATTTCTAGCGTCACCGAGGATACTAATTTTCTCTTTGGTAGGACCGTCCTCCAGTTTTCTTTTGTTCCGAACAAAAACGGTGGTTCGACCAGAAATATTGCAGTTCACTTTCTTATTCGGTCCATCTATCTTAATGGACCGGCAGAGGCGCTGGTTCTGGTTCAACTGTTTGTCTGGTCCAGTTTACTCAACTAGGTTCTTAAGGTCTTTCTTTGGTAGTAAGGGATAACTTTATTATTAGTAGGCCTACGAACTATTTTTGTTTTGGTTTTTTGGATAAGGGTGATTACATACAGTTCAGGTCATTGCTTCTATGTCAGCAATAAATAAAATTATCTCCATAATTTAATCGAAAATTTCTCAATTTTATAGGTTGGTCACAGTTGAAAGTTCTATAATTTTGATGGTTTGGTTAAATTTATCTGGATTATTCAATCAGATATATATACTCATAGTGATCTGTAATGCATGCCTAACAGCAGACCAAACACAATTCCCATCTAACTTCTATTTTCTTATATTTTTCATCTTTGGATAACATGGGAGAAGTTTACTGCCTGGTCTTACTTTTTAGGATGGCACATTATTGGTTGGTGATGTTTAAGCTAATTCAGTATTTTTTTTCTGTGAAAATTGGTTAATCACTCGTTTTCCTCAGCATGGACATCATCTTGGTTGGCCTATTAACCAAGTTGTACATTTTAAGCATAGCTCAGGCCATTTTTTGTGATTATAGCAATCTTTTATATGGCAGTTCTGCTGACTGGGGAATCTCTGTATTGATAGTTTAATCTTTGCTCCGTACTAGTATTAATGCGATACTCTGTTTGGCCTGGCCTTTCAACATATAAATATTTGTGTGGCAATCACAGGTTAATCACTCTTACTATCCCATGGCAGGCTTTTGCTGATGCTTTTGCTGTTCTAGAGAACGAGCTACTACAGTTCACTGCAGAAAATAATCCCAAGTATTGATTCTGATGATTTATAGCAAGAAAAAAAGAACCTTGGATATCACAAGCCACAGGCACAGACAGCTGGGACTGGCCTCTGCTGCCTTATAGACACTGCGAATTACTAATACAGCTAGTGAAAAAAGGTCAGTAGAGATTAAAGTTACATGTTGATCTTGATTCTAGGTTACCTTATTTTTTCAAGTGTACATCTCAATTCTAGCTTGATTTCATTTTTCGGGATTAAAGTTACATGTTGATCTTAGTTCTAGATCACTTACATTTTTCTGGTATACACCTTAATAGTACTCCGATGAGTATTTAATGCTTGAAAGGTCAAAAGAACGTTGATGGTGTATTCGAATGTGTGATGCCTTCTGCCATCCTCTTTGCATGGACTCGCTCAAAGATGTGTGCTGCTAGACCTTAAGTTCAAGGAAGGAGCACTATAGCAGGTTTACTCAGTTTGTTTGATCATCAAATATTGATGGTATTCTATTCAGGATTGGAAATCAATGCAGTTTATTTCTAATATTCTATTTCAAACTGTTCATATCTCACGAGTGAGTAGGTGTAGATATTTGCACATGGCTCAAGGTTGTAGAACTTACTTTGAAGGCGTTTTTTCCATATAGATTACTAATCTAAACATTTATAGAAGAGAAATTCTTAGTTATATGTACAACTACTGAACATATCTCTGCTAGGTCATTGGATGACTGATGACTAAAGGCAATATGCTGCTAGTTTATTAGTTTGATACTCTGTTTGTTTTTTTCCACTATACACCATCCCTGATTTTAATTCGTGTAACATGCTACTTATGTGAGGAAGGATATTTTCTTAAGTTTTAGGTTTTAACGTTCAAGTGCAGCCTGCACTAATTTGCATAATAAGTTTGCGTTTCTTGCTTACAACTTGTTGAACTGTGCCACGCATAATATTTCAATAAATAAATATACTCTATGCTAGTATGCTTGTGGTGCGGAGTTTGTTCAAATGTTGAGAGTACAAGACCTAAGGTTCTTGATTGTTCAATACAATGTTTGGTTATCTAATCTGTTTGGTAGCATATCCATCTTGGCATCCTAATGGATGGTTATTTCAGGAAAAAATTCTTCACCCAGCTAACCTGAAACTTCATGAACGATGATGCAGGCCAGACAGAAGGCAGCTTCAAAATTAGCAGCTGAAGCACAGAAAGCAGCATATGAGGCTGCTAAAAAGGAAGCTGTAGAAAAAGAAGCTGCTAAATCAAAGGCAGAAGCAGTTTCCACATCTAGCCAAATGTCTCAGAACAGTGTTACACATGCAACAATGGCAAACAGTATCGAAATCAAATCAGATTTACCAGGTGCGTCTCACTTCTATAGAACTGATTCACAAATTTAGTACTTATGCAGTTACTTCTAAACTCCCATATTAACGTTTTCTTCCTCTTAATGAAAAGATGTGCCAGTTCTTGTTAACACATTTACTCAATCATTTAATCTTATTTTTCTGTACTTAAACTGGAGTTAGTACTGGCAAATGTTATCAAGTGAGTTTCATGGATGTTGCAAGAAGCTGCGGAATAAGTTGAAAATAATTCATGGATGTATACACTTGCAGAATCTGATACAAAAAATAGCAAACTAGTTCAAGGCTGAGTAGTTAACAGTACGCTATCCAAATACGCAAAATTTGTTTATTGTGTGTATGGTGCATGGAGTCATATATTTTTACCAGATTTTGCAAGTATACACGTACTAGTATGTTCAACAATCAACATCCATGAATTTTTTTTTTCCAAATATTCTACAACCTTTTGAAGTAGGAGAAAAATTAAGACGATATTGGGTGTGATCAACCTGGGCGGAGACACACATTTGTAGACAAGTTATTTCTTATATGGTTCAGGATAGCTGGAGTTAGTACTGGCAAATGTTATCAAGTGAGTTTCATGGATGTTGCAAGAAGCTGCGGAATAAGTTGAAAATAATTCATGGATGTATACACTTGCAGAATCTGATACAAAAAATAGCAAACTAGTTCAAGGCTGAGTAGTTAACAGTACGCTATCCAAATACGCAAAATTTGTTTATTGTGTGTATGGTGCATGGAGTCATATATTTTTACCAGATTTTGCAAGTATACACGTACTAGTATGTTCAACAATCAACATCCATGAATTTTTTTTTTCCAAATATTCTACAACCTTTTGAAGTAGGAGAAAAATTAAGACGATATTGGGTGTGATCAACCTGGGCGGAGACACACATTTGTAGACAAGTTATTTCTTATATGGTTCAGGATGTACGGAATTATGACTGGAAGATTGAAATTTGAAAATTCGAGTAAATACACCCATGGTACAACAACTTGGCTCACTTTAGTCCAACATCTTGCAAATTTATGTTCAGGCCACTAAATTGTCTTCTGGGAGCACATAGGGTCAAAACGACGCCATGGAGCCTTACTACAGCAGACGTTTCCATCTCACATGAAAGGTGTACGGGTGATACTTGGGATTTCGGAGCCACCGCTAGCAAAATCATTAGGGATTTGGAGGGTAGTTTGGGAGGTTGAGGAAGGAGTGGGGCTAGACGGGAGGTTATGTGCGTTCGTAGTGCGCGCAACTTAAATGCCCCATGAGGCAGGTCGGCGCTATTCGGCGTGGGCGTGTCCTTTGGGCCTTATGTGCTCCCGCAAGTCAAGTTCAATGCTCCAAAGGAGAGTTTTGCGAGATTTTGACTTACAGTGCTTTCGCAAGACAGCTGTTGCACTGCGGCCTTTATTCTCTTAAATTTCTATGTGTTGGATTCTAAGAGCCGTGCTAATGATTGCATGGTTCTTGCATGAAACTCATATTGTGCGCCTTCATGCATTCACACACCCATAAATAGAATGGAAATAAAACTCTGATATTTCCACCTTCATGCATTCACAACTACATTGGTTCCCAATTATCCTAGTATTGCTACCTATCCTAGTCGTTGGTTAGCAACTACATTGTTATCACTCCATTCTTAATAGAAAAGTGGAGCAAAGTGCTCGTTGAGGAAAAGAACTTTTCTTGGCTATATCTTCATTTATAGGAATTGCTGTTAATAAATTGTCTTATGTCTTATTTATAGCAGGGATCAAAGTTTATGCTGATAGTTCTGCATTAAAAGCGGAATCGCAGAGGCGTGCATTACATGAACAAGTGCCATCAAACATTTATCTCAGCAAGGTCTTATATTCTCTGAAGGATCTATGTCTTCAACTGCAATTTGGAACAACTTGCTGCGACTGGTTGATTTAATAATTCTGATATTTCGACCCTTTTCCAGTCTCGATGTTGCTGCTATATGTTAGTCCCTGACCTGTATGTAGCATACTACTGCTTACCTGTATGTCTGTATTTGCCTGATACCATGTTCTATTTTGCAGGAGTATAGCCGACTTGACTGAAAAATTGGAAAATCTATCAGTAAACTTATGCCAACTACTGACAGTGTCAAGTGAGTATACATCTTACAAACTGTAATACTTATTAAATTCTAGAGTTCAGCTTGGATAAGGACATGTGAAAATACAAGAAAGCTACTATCGTTACAGCTTTGGACTAGTTTGGTAAGGGCTTCTGGAAAAGTGAAGAACCATCATCATCCACGTTAATGCAATATTAATAAAAATGAAAAACATAATACATGCCCGTAGGCATCAAGATTAAAGTTATTTCCATCGCTATGTACTAATCATCCTGCATATGCTGCTAAGTGTTAAAATAAGCCTGGTGGGCTTTGTGGATTCAAGGTTTTGTGTTAGGTGCATCCCAAAGAAATAGTGCGAACAGCTCTCAGAATAAGAAGCAAACTTATGTTTTAGCTGCATTCTTGACTCAGTACTGATTACTACCAAGACCTCGTTTCTTCAAGAAAAATGAGTGACAGAAATAGAGATGTCGATGCTTTAGATAATTAGTTATTCATATGCCATAATTAAGTCAAGTTCCGAACTTATAAAATCATCAGTGGTTTAAATAAATGCCAGAGGGAGTGATTCAATGCTCTGACCGAAAGTGAAAGGATTGCTATTTATAGAGAATTGAGGGACTGAATTGTTGTTCTGTTTATTGTAAAGATAAATATATATTGTAGTGATCCCAAATAGTTTGGGAAATGAGAAGCCGGTTATGTCACTGTTTTTTATGAGTATATAAGGAACCATAATGTGATCAAACATGCCACCAGAATGACATTAACTATTGAAGTTGATGTTTATCTGGCATAGTCTAGGAGCTTGCACCATTTGATTTACTCAAGTTCTCAATGCATGCTTGTAAGCATCTCTTGCCGTCAATTTTACCAGCAGACCTGCAAGGTTTTGCACACAACTCTGGATCTGGAGCCTGGTGGAGAAAAAGGGATAAATCTCTAGGAGAGCCTCCACATGTTCTCTGAAGCATCTGTTCCCTGAAACGCGGAAAATGCTGACGAAAACTGAGACATTCATATCCATATGGAGGGACAAGTCCTAGGTGCTTTTGGCAGTCAACATCAACTTGTGGAGCAGGAAGTGGTCTCAAAGAAGCCAAACCTCAACAAGAGGTGAGTTTAATATTTATTTATAAGCATGCTAAATTCAGTACAGTTTTTCCAGCATTTCCATGGGTGGATCTATAGAATCAGTATAGGTGCTTGAGCGTACCATCCAACACATGCATCACTCAGATAATCGCACACGACACAATTTAAAATTTTGAAGTGTTTTTTTTTTTTTTTTTTTTTTTTTTTTTTTTTTTGGTTTATTGCTCTTAATGGTAACATTGAACATTTAGGTGGGGAGGCAATGGTGTTGTGGCTGCCGGCAAGGTGGTAGTTATGAGGTTGGTTACTGAAGTGCGCTAGCTAGTAGGGCTGGCATGGCGCGCTAGCTAGATAATCGTGGTAGTTGCTAACTATTTGACGTTTAGTTACTTCAATTTTGGAGGGCCATCAGGTCACAGTTCCCCTTCAAATTTGTAATTAAATTAAACCTCATTCGTAATTGATCATTTGTTTTGGCAATTTGGCTCACTATTATTTTTTACTTCAAAGTATTTATTTTTGTATTTGTTATCATGTATTGCACACTCCTAGGTAGGGAATATATCTAGGTAGAGATTGCCCTATATACACCCACCATTTTAGCATTAAGCCTAGCTCATTTCACCAGTTTTGTTTGTATCTCATTTACTTAATACGCTAGTCATCGCCTCCATTCGTTCATTTCTCTTTGTGTATCACTCTCGAACACTCAAAGCTTCCAAAAACTGGAATGTCAGCAGCCGTTGCCTCAATTCCTATATGACCTTAACACATTGCTCGCATTGGAGTGGTAGGCAATAATAAATCATCATCATAGACATACACCGCCTAACCCAGCACACACCTCCATTTCCTAGCGCTTCTGCATTTCCTAGCGGTGGTGCTATGTCTTGCCTGTTTCTCATACTGTGGTGAGACACAACATTTTTACTTCTTCCCTACCCACTCTCTGGTCTGGGTGGGTGTTCTTGCCCTGTATTTGCTCAGTATCCGGCCTCGATCTTGCATCATGTGTTCCCTTGTTGGGCGCCCTGGCCTGGGCGACAGGTAGCACCATGCTCGTAGGTGCTCTGTAACCTACGCGTCAGACGTGGTGGTGTCGACCGTCCATGCGGCTATGGTGGTGCTCGTGCGTAGGGTGACGGATGATGCCTTCGGGTGTTGGGCCTGAGTAATGTCCATTCTACTCTTTGCTTCTTCATCCACTCTTTGCTTCTTTATGGTTCAGCTGGGTGTTTTCTTGCCATTTATAGGTTGCTCAGTATCTTGCCCCAATCTCGCATCATGCATTCCTTTGCTGGGGGACCTGGCCTTGGCGACGGGTAGCGCCGTGCTCGCAGGTGTTGTGTGTCCTACGCGTCAGACGCGGTGGTGCCGACTGCCCTTGCGGCTATGGTGGCTCACCATAGGTGATGGATGATGCCTTCGGGTCTGAGTAAATCCATTCTAGGCCTTTAACTCAGCAAATTCTAGCACCAAACTAATATGAGTTTATCCCAACTCCGCCTGTGTAAGAAAAAAATCCCATAATCAACTAATCTCAGTGACTTACATGTCATATTGATCTCAGCCTTCTTTGTCGCAATTTCCTTGTCACCTTGTGCGTTTCTCCTCGCGCCCCTCTCTCATGGTCTCGTTTGTCTTAATCCCCTTACACTTATTGAGCCACAACATTTTTACCCCTTTCCCTTCCAATCTTTGCTTATTCATAATTTATCCGGGTGTTGTTTCCCTCGACTACAGACTGCTTGGTATCCCGTCTTGATCTCGCATCATGTTTTCCCTTGTTGGGCGCCCCTGACCTTGGCGACAGGTAGCGTCGTGCTCGCATGTGCTCTATGTTCTGCGTGTTAGACGCGGTGGTGCCGATTGCCCGTACGGCTATGGTGATGCACGTGCCTAAGGTGATAGATGATTCCTTCAAGTGCTGTGCTTGGCCTGAGTGAAGTCCATTTTGAGCCTTGAACTCATAAAGTGCAGCGAAACCTGATCATTAAATCTCTACACTAAACTTACTAATCTTAGTCTATCTCGACTCCTGACCTATGTAAGGAAAAAAAACATCTCAAACGAGATAATCAACTACTATCATCAACTTAAATGTCATAATCATCTTGGCCTTCTTTGTCGCAATCCCCTTGACGCTCGAGGAGTCGATATTGTTATTGTTTTCACCCATTCCGCATGTACTTTGTGCTTCTTCTTGCCCTGACTACGATTGCTCATGGCCTTTCCTTGATGTGCATCTCTAGCCTTGGCAATAGCCAGCGTCGTGCTCATATGAGCTCTACGTCCCGTCGGCTATTAACGTGATATTGCGTAGGGTGGCGGATGATGCATTCGGGTATTGGGGTCCTAAGTAAATTCCATTATGAACATTTTGCTTGTAGAGGGTAGTGAAATCAAACCTTGAGTCTTTAATACCTACACTAAACATTATAATTCCGGTATGTCCCAATTCTCGACCTGTTTCGGGTAAAAAAAAAGTACATCCAAAATAAGGTAATCTACTACTCTCTTGTAAACATTGGTCCTGTCCTCTTTTGTCGCTAGTCTCCTTGCCGCTCAGAGAGCCGCTTTCTACATTGTTTTCACTCCTTGCAGTACACTCTCTACTTCATGGCCCGACTAGGCGTTTTTTCCGTGGCTATGGCTTGCTCGGTATCGACCTACTTCATGGTCTGGTTGGGCCTTCTTGCCCCGTCTACGGGTTGCTTGGTATCCGACATAGATATCGCAACACGCGTTCCCTTGCTGGGCGCCCTTGGTATTGGTGGCACACACTGGCCTTAGATGTGGTGGTGACGACTGCTCGTGAGGTATGGTGGTGCTTGTGCATCGAATGATGCCTTCGAGTGCGTATGGTTGTGCTTGTGCATTGGATGATGCCTTCGAGTGCGGGTCTAAGTACAATCCATTATGAACCCTTATTCATATAGTGTAGCAAAATCAAAATCTAAACTTCAAATACCTGCACTAAACTGGCCAATCTTGGTCTATCCCAACTCTAGATATTGTTTTCACCCTTCCCATGCATTTCTACTTCTTGATGGTCTGGCTGAGCGTGCTTGCCCTGACAACGGGTTGCTCAATATTCGGCCTCTGTCTTGCATCATGCGTTTACAGGTTGCTCGGTAACCGACATAGATATCGCAAGACGCGTTCCTTGCTGGGTGCCCTTGTATTGGCGACACACACTGGCCTTAGATGTGGTGGTGCCGACTGTTCGTGAGGTACGGTGGTGCTTGTGCATCGAATGATGTCTTCGAATGCGTATGGTTGTGCTTGTGCATTGGATGATGCCTTCGGGTGCGTGGTGCTGGTGCATTGGATGATGCCTTCGGGTGGGGGTCTAAGTACAATCCATATGAACCTTTACTCGTAGAGTGCAACAAAATCAAACTCTAAATTTCAAATACCTGCGCTAAACTGACCAATCTCGGTTTATCCCAACTCTAGATATTGTTTTCACCCTTCCCATGCATTTCTACTTCTTGATGGTCCGGCTGGGCGTGCTTGCCCTAACAACGGGTTACTCAATATCCGGCCTTCGTCTTGCATCATAAGTTACCTTAATGGGCACCCCTGGCCTTGGCGACAGGTAGCGTCGTTCTCATGCAGAGCGGCTAGTGTGGTGCTTGTGCGTAGGGATGATGGCTTCAGGTGCTAGGGCCTGAGTAATGCTAATTCCTAAACCTTTAACTTGTAGAGTGCAGAAATGAGGAACCCTGAACTTCGGATTCCTGCACTTAACTTAATAATCCCGGTATATCCCAACTCATGACCTGGTTTCGGGTAAGAGAAAAATACGTCAGATTGGCGATGACGAGGCGGGGGTGGCTACGAAGACATCGATGAGGCGACTGCCGTAGAGATGGAAACAAGACGATGCCACCGCCGAGGAGTAAGGCGAGGCCGCACCTCTGCCATCGAGGAAGGGGGCAAGCCCACCCACTTTCCCCGTTATCGAGGACACGACCGTTGTTGTCGCCGCCGTCGACAGTCACACGGGAGAGTCTTCTAACGCTAGTCACCAGGGAAACATCAAGATGGGAAATCTCGAGGCCAAGCGTCGACAAGACGGTCGCGCAAGAGAGGCTTCCGACGAGAAGAAGAGGAGAAGTTTAGTTAATTATTTTTCTATTTCTGTAATGTGATCATTGTAAAGTGGTCGTATTATATAATATATATTTCCATTTCGAGTATTAGAAAACCAAAGTATTTCATTGCCAAGCTAAGGAATACTTTAATTTTGAAAAATAAGTTGTGACTAAAGTTTCCAATGTAGCTGGATAAAAGTTACTTTGATGCGAAAAATATAGATTATCCTTTTTCTGTGTTAATTCATTGTACTCAAATTCATAAGTTGGTCTCGTATTGATTCCTTTTGAAGATTAAAATATCTCATAATTAAATATTTCTTTTTTGTAGTAAATTGAATCCGGAAATAAATAGAGTGACGGTGTCGGGGGGCTACCCCCGAGAAGGGGCAATGGTGGTGTGAAATGGTATATGAGGTACTTTTTACCGAGATACTATTTACCGAGATGCCCTTGTCCGAGTTGGATGATTACCGAGTTGTATGGTTACCGAGATGGGTCTCTCTATCTCGGTAAGAGCAAGGAGACACGTGAAGAAACGAGTATCGTCCGGGTTGTCCGAGATGCACTTGGAGAATCCGGATAGACGAGATCTATCCATCCGGACGAAGGTCAATGGAGCACTTGGAATCCTGAAGATTAAGGGAGAGTGCGCGCGTGTGGTTCAACTTAGTAGGCGTGATGATGCTTATACGTACCCTAGAGCAGTGTAGAGCATGGGTGAGGCCACGTCCTGTCTCTGACATGGGGGACATGACAGGGCATCGGCCACGACGGAGACAACTTTCGGCGACTACCAACGAGCGTGCCGGTTCACGATATAATCCTGGCCGTTGGCGAGGATCGAATGGCGCTGGGCGCAGGAGAGCTCATGGTCGCTGGTGATGGAGATCCCGGCGGCGCTCCGATGACCTGCGATCGGGAAACGACGGTGGTGGCGCTCCTATGGCCTTCTGGCTTAATGGAGATGACGAAGATGCGTGGGGAGGCGTGGGGAACTCGATGGAGACTGTGGCAGACACGGTGGTTGCCTCGCGCGACGGTGACGCCCGATCGGAAGATGGTGCTCCTACGGTGTGCGTCGGTGTCGATGGCGTCGTCGATCTGCTGCGGGAGAAACCAAAACGATCATTGTTTTAGATGCGCCATATGGAAGAGATCATGTAGAGGTCAAGAGGGGCCGAAGAGGACCTGTTCTGTCGTCGAAAGTGAAGAAAAGGCGGCGGCTAGGGTTTCAACTCCGGTAGAGATTACTCTGTCTTTTATAGGGGGAGGTAACGATAGGGTAAACAGAGAGGAGAGGTAGGGATTTTATAGGGGGGCCTCGGATTTGAACTTCGTGCCTTGCACGCAAAAAAATCGGGGATTGGATTTCGATCCTCGTTCGGTCTCCTTCGCGTGTACGGGAGGAAGGAGATGACGTCAGGCGCGCGTCACGCCTGCGTCATAGCTGGGCCCATCGGTAAGAGAGAGGGGTGAGGAGATGGGCTGCGCGCGAGCTGTTTTCTCGGCCTGCTCGCTGGGCCTCGTTGCTGCATGTGCAGAATTTTAGAAGGAGGGCGAGGGATTAGGCCCGGCCCAGTTGGGCGCTGTGTTTCCTCCTTTTTTTTGTTCTGTATTCTTTTTTTTTTAACAAATGAACATAACTTGTGATTAAAAATTCCAAATTGCCTCAAACAAAAACCTATGGTTTTGTAAAATCATTCTCCTTCAGATAAAAACATTAGGTGTTGTTTTAACATACTTAAATTAATTCTATTTTCAAAGTATGATTAAATGATTAATAGTAACGTAATGTTATTCTCCCCTTTTTTTAATTCATTAAATTATAATGTCAAATAATTTCAGTGACCTAATATATTTTATATTATTGTTTCCCTAAGTTACTCACTTTTAGACAAGGATAAATTTGTGAAAATAATTTATGGTTTCCAAACTATTTTCAGTAGTCAAATAATTGGAGGAAGAGTTGTTATCAATTGATAGAAGATGAAGACAACATGGAAACAACTTGTTTATAGAAAACATTTTATGGTTTACAAATTAGAGAAGAATAGTTTCTTTGCATAATTTTTTTTTTTTTGAGGGTTTAGGGTTTTAGGAAATAGATGCATTTGTATTATTTTTTCCAATAACCTGGGAATAACATATAATGTTTCCTTTTTTTTTGAGTTTTATTTGTTTTTGGTGACTTGCTTTGGTGGAAAACAAAAGTTTTAAATTTTTGTGATTTTTGAATGTGTCCAAAAATCTTGGATGTTACAACATCTTTATATGATACGGGCATCTGCTGGTTAGCACGATAGGACAATAAACTACGATGTATAATGTCTAAGGCATGTGAGCCGCATGTGTTGGCCGAGCCTTCTAAATGGGCCGGTTTGTATCCAGTTTGAGTCCAACTAGGTCTAGGTTTGAGTCAGTTTCGGTTTGGGTTTGTCCAACCGACTAGGGGTTGGCCTCTTATATAAAGAGAGCCAAGGCCTAGGGTTGGAGCAGGTTGAAAATTATGTAGAACTAAAAGTTCCAGGTTACCACAGTCCCTAGGGGATCGGCGTGTAGGCGGCGTCTTGAACGTTCGTCAGTTATCTTTGCAAATAAAGGTGCGAGTGTTCTTGGATCTATCAAGAGGGTTCGTGCGTGGGTCGAGGGCTCTTGGATCTTCCTTGAGTTGTCGAGCTTGGCGTGAAATAAAGGTGCGAGTGTTCTTGGATCTGCCAAGAGGGTTCGTGCGTTTCTCGCCTAAATCTATCCATGTTCTTCAGGTTACGTGTATCGCTCACGTGATTGGGAGAATAGTTATCTCGGTGGTTCTTGCGGTGAAAGATCGGGCAAACGTCTACATCATTATATTTTTTCATCTCACATGGTTCAACAAAATTATTAAGGTGGGCAGCAGCATCATCACTACTAATACCAGAAAATTGTACTTTCGTCACAAGATTAAATAAAGTAGGTTTAATCTCATAGAAAGCAATAGTAGGAGCAGGTGGAGCAATAAGTGTGCAAATAAAATCATTGTTGTTTGTGCTAGTGAAGTCACACAACTTAGTATTCTTGGAGGAACTCATTTTAGCAGCATAATAGCAAGCAAATAAATAGCAGCTATAAAATAAACTATTTTTTTGTGTTTTCAATATAGAGAATAAAAATAATACAAAAAAACAAGACAATAAACAAAATAAAGAGGTTGAGAGTGAGAGACTCCCTTTGCCAGAAGACTTCCTTCTCCCCGGGAACGGCGTCAGAAAATGTCCTTCATGCTTGCATTGGGATACCCCAAAAGGAGGGTGTGAAGAGCACAGTGGTAGGAATTTTCCCCTTAGTTAAGAATAAGGGTTATCAATCCCGTAGGACTAAGAGGACCTTCAGAAGGTTGATGCCACTGGTGATGGTGGTGGCGCTCACCGGTGTCACCAACAATGTGGAACCTGCACACAACTCAACCAAAATACATTGTCCCAACGGTACAGTGAGGTTGTCAATCTCACCGGTCTTACTGAAAACAAAGATTGGACGTATAGTGTGGAAAAAGTTGTATGCTTGCAGAAAGTAGAGAGAGCAGGAAATTGTTGTGGTTTGTTTAACAGTGTGGAAAATGGACTGGGTTCATAGGTTCACTAGTGGTGTCTCTCCATAAAAATAACATGCTGGGTGAACAAATTACAGCTGGGCAATTGAAAAATAGAGGTTGCACCGTAGTGCACAATATAACATGATGATTACTATGATATTTAGTGCAGGATTTACAACAAGATACATAACCGACATCCATCTGCGTCTATGACTAATAATCCACCCTCAGGTTATCATCCGAACCCCCTTAGGTATTAGGTTGCAAGCAACAGATAATTGCATTAAACAAAGTGTGTAATGTAAGCGATGATTATACACGCGGGTACTCTCACCGTTGTTTTCTCTCTAATGGCAAAAACACATCCTCCCCCTTCACGTTTCTGTCCCTCAAGAAAGGCAACAAGGAGGCATGAACCCACTATCAAGCATAAATACTCCCCCTCTTGGAGTCACTAGCAACTACTTGGCCAGAGCAACCACTAGCAATGAAAGCATGCAAGATCACAAATAAGATATGCAATAAAGACTATAATCAACTTGGCATAAGGTCAATATTCATCGGATCCCAGCAAACACAGCATATAGAATTACATAAGATCGATCTCGATCATGTTAGGTAGCTCACGAGATCTAAACATGGAGGCATATGAGGAGGAGACAACCATCTAGCTACTTCTATGGACCCGTAGTCCAGTGATGAAGTACTCACGCATCACTCCGGAGGCAGGCATGGTGATGTAGAAGCCTCTGGTGATGATTTCCTCTCCGGCAGGGTGCCGGAAAAAGCTCCAGAACTCTCCTTATCTAGGATTGACGGTAACGGAGGTTGCGGAACTTTTTTGGGGATTTTGATCATGTTCTTAGGGTTTTCCATCCGGGGGGATTAAATAGGAGAAAGGGCAGAGGCTGTGGAGGTCCAAGGGGCCGACACCACCCCCTCCCGTGGCCAAGGGGGCGCGCCACCCTATGGTGTGGGGCCCCTGATGCCCCTCTTCGTCTCCTCTTCGGTCTTCTGGATGCTTCTGGGGAAAATAGGACTCCCGGGCTTCGAACTTTCCAATTCCGAGAATATTTCCAGAACAACTTTTCTGAAACTAAACAAAACAGCAGAAAACAGGAAAGTGGGTCTGTGGCATCTTGTCAATAGGTTAGTCCGGAAAATCGATAAAAATGACATAAAGAAGGGATACGTTTATGAATTATCAGACATCAAACGTCACACCATAACTGGGTGACTATAGAGGTGGCGTTAGGTATTCGGAAAGTTTTATTTGAGGCTCATGGATCAAGAATGGGATTTTTTCCATCCAAAATACGGAGAGATATAATATGGGCCTTCTCGGTGATATCACATTGACACCTCTTGCAAGCACGTGACTAGGTCACAAGGATGTCATATCACAGAACGAGTAAAAGAGTACTTGCCGAATAACGAGATCGAACAAGGTATGGTTGATACCGATGATCGGATCTCAGACAAGTAATATATCGCGAGACAAAGGAAAATAGTTATGACGTTGAAGGTTCACATGATCACGAGAGTCATCGTTGAATATATAGGAGTCATCACGGATCTCCAGATCCCGCTGTTGATTATTGATAGGAGAGGAGTCTCGATCATGTCTATATTATTCGCGAACCGTAGGGTGACACGCTTAAGGTTCGATGAAGATTTGAGAGGATAGGGAATACCTAAGAATGTTTTGGGCAGCACCGAAATTGTTTCGGGGAAAATTGAAATAGTTCAAGGGGTTGTTCGTCGAATGGTTGTTAATAGAATTAAGAAATTATTCGAGGTGCTATATGCAAATGTTCGTTAATGGAATTAACAAATATCAATAAACGAATAAAAATGTTTTATTTATTTATTAAAGAAAAACCTTTGGATTTTCCAAGTGGGAAATTATGGGAGCATGAGTGGGTGTAAGTGGAGCTTCCATTCACATGAAGAGGGAAGAGGTGGGGGCACCACCATGGCTGGCCGCACCCCACCCTTGGGCTGCCTCCCCATCCCCTATAAAAGGAGGGTGAGGGCTCCTCTTCTTCACACAATTGTCCCACCTCCCTTCCAGTCCACCCGTTGCTCCATTCCATGGTCTCTGGCTTGGCGAAGCCCTGACCGTGGGATTCTTTACCACCACCATGTCGTCGTACTGCTGGAGTTCCGAGGGATCCTCTACTTCTGCTGCCCCGTTGGATCGAGAGAACGGAGGTCTTCATCGAGCTGAACGTGTGACCGATTACGGAGGCACCGCCGGATTGCGGTGCACATCTTCTCGCTCTTGGGATCGGCGTGACTACGACTATGCCAACAACGAGATTTTGTCTCGTACCACTTAGAGTCTTCGAGGGTATGTTATCCTAAGACTCTTTCTCCCCTTTACCTTTCATCTCCTAGATTAGATCTTGGCCCTTCGGGTTTATCGCGCGTAGGAATTTTTTTTATTTCTATGCAACGTACCCTTCAGTGAGCATGCGCCAAGTCAATCAAGATAAATCATTCGATGGAGAATACCACATTACCATGCTTCGTTATGAGGAAACTACACATAATTTAATTTCAATGGCACATTAAGCACTCTTAGATATTTAAGACTAGTCATGGTACATAATATACTACTAGGCACACAATTAAAATAACATCTAACATGACATGCCAAAGTCTAAGACATAGTCAAAACAATCTTCCTATTGCACCACTTATAACACTACTAGGAAAACAGCTATAGGAGTGATGATACCCGTGACGCACCAGCAAAACGGCGCGTCACGCCTAATAGCCGTGGCGCACCGCGATTCGGTGCGTCGCGCCTATAGCGTTACCCGCGGCGCACCAGACAGAAGACGCGTCGCGCCTATGTGTGGGGCCAGAGTAGCGAGCCTCCGAGGCATACCCGCGACGCACCGTGCCACTGGTGCGTCACGGCTATGTGGGATAGGGCGCGGCGCACGTGCCAGCGGTGCGCCACAGATTAGATAGGCGTGACGCACCAAGGGATGGTGCGCCACGGCTACGGGGAGTACAGGTAGATAAGCCGTTCCCCTCTTCTCCTTCTCTCCACACCACACCAACGTACAGATCGACGCGCCGCGCCGCCCTTCTGTATCGACTAGGAGGAGCCGCGGGGGAGGAGGAGGAGGAGCGCCGCCCTTCTGCATCGACACCGGCCGTCTTACTTGAAGGGTAAGCCCCCTCTTCTCCCTCGCGCGCGGTACCTCATCCTCGCCATCCCTATAGATGTCAGGTTGTGCCTCTCTCGGCTGCGGCATTCTTCGCTGGTGGTCGAGCCCACGATGCTGGTGGATGTGACGAACGGTGCAGGCCCGGCCGGCATGGACAGACTGCAGACTGCTCCGATCCTCGTTCGTTCAGAGTAGCATGTGTGGTGTGCGTAGGTCAAGGGCTTGGTTTACGTCTATGATTGCGGCGCTGTGATCTTTCCCCGCCTACCTAGTAGCTCAAGGACCTCATGACGCACCGCTGGCCGGCCCAGTGTACTCCTGCAACGGCAAGTATGACCGATCGGGCTTTGCCGGGCACAGGACAGACCCGATCTCCAGCCACCTGACGGCGACCAGCCCAGGACATGGAGAGATGGCAGCGCCCTAAATCCGTGCATGAAATCGCAGGCCTCTTCTCCCTCGCGCGCGGTACCTCATCCTCGCCATCCCTTCCAGCTCCGCCTCGTGTGTCTTGTCCGTCTCAATGCTCAGCGCCACGTTCTTGCGGCGCAAGAAGCTGAAAATGGGCGCCCGCCTTCGCCCACGAGGTGTTTGTGATAATGTCACAGAAAAAAATGTTCAAATGTCCGATTTGTTTAGGGTACTAGCTGAATGCATGTGCGTTGCTACGAGCTCCAAAAAATCTTCTTTGAAGTGTGCTTTATACATGCCACTCCAAACACTATACTTCGTAGTCTTCCAACTTTGAAAACATGTCACTTCCCGTGGTGTGGTGTGGTGTATGTCGAGCATCAAGGTGGTAAAGGTGTGCGGAGGTCAAGGGCCTGGTTCGAGCTTTCGTTCTATTTTGTGCCCTTATTACTTACTTGATGTTTCAGCCTTCATCCTTTTTGATAGGAGTACATACTGCTATAGTCCTGGCACTATGATTTGCTAGGATGTTGTTGTTGCTAGGATGCTGCTGCTAGGATGATGTTGCTGTTAGTATGCTGCTACTGTTGCTAGATGATGCTATTGCTGCTAGGAAGTTGTTGTTGTTGCTAGGATGTTGTTGCTGCTAGGATGAAATTTCTGCTGCTGCTGCTAGGCTGATGAATGTTTTGTAAGGTGAAATAGTCAAACAAGGGTTTAGGTTTTCTTTAATGAAATTAAGGAGTAAACATGCACATGAAGCTCTCATACGGAACTGCTGTAATTTGGCGTGCTAATTGTGATTGGGTGGAGAATGCCCTCATGTCCTCAGCATATCAGTATGGGTAGCATCAGTTATCAGTAGAAAAGCACTTCTTATTTCTTGGGCATGTAACACATGTGATGCCAGAATCTATCAGCTTTATTAAGGACATGTTTGAATTGCAAATAATCAGATGTCACACAATTCTAGTCTACTTTGCAGGTTGCTGCGGAGATATTTAATAAAAGAAAATACAAATATGAACCAAATGAAAAGATGTACACTATTTTAATTTATGGCTGGTGCAAAGTAAACCGAAATGACATGTCTCAGAAATTCCTAATAGATAAGATTGATCATGGGATACAGCCGAACATAGTTACATACAATGTTCTCTTAAATGGTATCTGTAGGCATGCAAGTTTATGTTTCTATAAGCATCTGTCGGCATTCAAGATAGGTTTTGTTGTAAGTTTTTTTGCATAATGAGTTGTTTGCATGCTCTGTTTTTCCAAGGTAGGTCATACTTATAGTACGTTTTCAGTATCGGGTATTTGTCAAGTTTGTGTTCAAATAAACATTTTCTGTTCATTTGGCTGCCTTTCTAATACTAATGTATACTGTTTGGTGGATAATAGCTATGCTCCTCTAACCTCTTTGTCTACTTTCTTAATTTAATAGAACATGGCTTGCAAAGTATGTCGGTCCCTATGTGCCCAAGGACGATTCACCGGGTCTTCTTTTATGATTGAGCTGAACGACGGTCACCTTGATTCTTTGGTAATTAACAAACGATTCTTTTTATGTTAACTTGCAACTTGTGTTCTTTTGTTTTTCTATCCATCTTAGATTGATATGTTTCTTAACAAAAGACTCTTTTATATTTCTTTTTTAGATTGTACCATGCAATATTCGGGAAGAGTTCAACGAGTTAGTAGGCAATATCGTGGATTTCGATGTTCACGGGACCACTTACAAAATTCGAGTGAAGAAAAAAGAAAGAAGACCTACTTCTACGGGGAACAATTGGTGTCTATCATCGCCACCCATAATTTAAGCGGAGGTGATCTCTTTCACTTCTCTATGGCAGGACCGCAACCTCGTATCGTACTTCTGTATATGGGCGAGATTGCGAGCGAGGATAGCGAGACCATAGAGGTGGATGGCGGGAGTGAGGAGGAAAGTGAGGAGGATTATATGGACGAGGAGGACCCATGGAAACATGTGGTGGTTGCTCAAAGAGCCAATCTTAGCGAGCTTGAGAAGGACCGTGTCCTTCAGAAACTAGCTCAGATAGATAGCTACATCGGGGTCCCTTTCGTGCATCGCATCACCAACACTAATATCTCCAATGTACATGTCATGGTATGTTTCTTAACACTTTCTTATTCCTATAGTTGCTTAATTATGTTATAATGTGGCCGGTATTTGACATTGTGCTTTTATTCTTTCTTGGAATTGTGTGTTCTAGAAAATACCTATGGCGGTAGCTAGCGGACAGTGCTGGCATGGAGCAAGGTACCATTGGAGTACGCCGTGGAGAATCAGGAAATATCACCGCAGTTCCGATCACCAGGGATAATGCTGATGGTCGCGTCATCCTCAACTCTCAAGCATGGAGGCAGTTCCATTCCGCAAGAGTTGGTATGGAGGCTGGCCGAGCTATTCTGATCACCATGAAGAATAGTGACATCCCCAACTTGGACATGATGATGGTCATCGACTACATCAGCGCCCGCTAGATAGATGAACTATGTGGTGATGATCGAGACTATGTAATATGGTTGTTTTCGAGACTAACTCCTTGATTTATTAGTAGTATATATGGTTGTTTTCGAGACTATGTAATATTTCTGCTATGAAACTTTATTCTGTCATATTGCTGTCAATTGCATACCTGTATTTGAGCTACTGATATTCTTCTGTATTTTGTCTACTGACATTCTTCTGTATTTGAGCTGTATATACCTGTATAAATACGGTACTGCTTTTTTTTTAAATACAGCATAGTATAGCCGTGACGCACCAAAACGAGTACCCGTGACGCACCTGAGAGATTAGGCGTGACGCACCTAGCAGTAGCCGCGGCGCACCACGGCCGTGCGTCACGGGTATAAATAGGCGCGGTGCACCAGCTAGGTGCGTCACGGCTAAACTCATAGGCGCGGCGTGATAGCCGTGACGCACCCTGGTGCGTCACGGATAAGAAACTTGGTGCGTCACGGGTAAGCTTTTCCCTAATAGTGTAAGAATGAAATTAATATTTTACTCTTCTCCAACACCAATCAACTTATTTGAAAAAACTTTCAAAGAAAATAATCATCAAAGACCAAAGATCTAAACATATATAACTGAAGCAAACTAACAAGCTCTGAACAAAATTTGAGTGAAAAACAAGATCTAAAAGCAGTACTAACAAAAACTGAACACTCGCAGAACAATATGAGCGAAAACTAGAGTGTTCTAGGCAATGAAAACAGAGCATGTCTCTCTACAAACAAATATATGCTATGATCTAACCATTTGTTAAAACAAGAAAATAAAATAAAAAACTTAAAGAAAAATAAAATGACGCTCCAAGAATAATACATATCATGTGAAGCAATAAAATTATAGTGTTTTAAAAGAAACTTGACATTCTTATTGATGAAGAAGAGGATGCCTTGGGCATCCCCAAGCTTTGACGCTTGTAATTCTTGGATATGTCTTGGGGTGACATGGACATCCCCAAGCTTGAGCTTTTGTCCATAGTTCATCTCCTCATATCATCCTTCTCTACCTACACTTGAAAACTTCCTCCACCTAAAACTTCTCACAATCTTCATTTGCAACATTAGTGCGTCAAAATAATAAATCCACTTGGTTCAGTTTCAACACAAGTCTAACACTAAATTTAACACATTAGATACTGTAACAAATTATTTTAAGGCTCTACCCCCGAAATAATCTCAAAAGAAAAATATTAAGAGGCAAATCCAAATAATGGCAGAAATGTGCCAAAGCAGAACACCAGGTAAAGATGAATTTTTCAGGACCTTGTGTTGCTCAAATAAAAAAAATGCAAAACTAATGAAAGTTAGATAACAACCTGGGGAAGGTGCCCAAAAACAATCAAACCTTCCTCGCGTTATGGCTGAGAGAACTGAGGTTTTTGCTGAAGAGAAAAAAAATCTGGACAAAAAACAACAATTTCCCCAAATCATACTAACTCGCTATTAGAGGCTACTCTTGGCACAAAAAGGAAATAAAAAGGATAAAAAATGGTTCTTACAAAGGTAAAAACTTCCAAGACACAATGAAAACAAATGAAAACAGAAGAAAACGATGGGAAAACAAAGTGGGTTGCCTCCCACAAGCGCCTTTCTTTAACGCATTTTAGCTTGGCATGAATAAAGAATCAAGTATTGTTAATATATACATCATCAATACAACAAAAAAAATCAATAGTGCATCAAGTTATTTTAGGAGGGTTCTCTGAGATAGTGCTTTTGGCTTTGCTCACACTAGATGCCTCCTCTATGGTTTTAGAAATTCCCCCTTCTTTAGTAGATAAATTAATTTTTGGTGAGGGATTCTTTGGACATACATGATCTTAGGCTTCTTTCCCGCTGTAGCTTCAAACTTTTTTGTTTTAAGACAAGACAAGGTAGACCCCAAAGTTTCTATAACCTCTTCAATTTTGTCTATTCTAGATGGCTGGTTTTCATTAACTCTTATAGTTTCAACAATTTTAACCCTTTTGGAATTACTCTTTATAGCACCATCTAGTTTGTTCACATGCTCAAATAACTTCTTGTCTAGCTCATTTTGTTTCTGAATATTAATTATATTCTCCTCGATAGAATCCAACCTATTTAGCACATGTTCCATAGTGATGTCAATTTTAATCATCAATAGGAGGATTTTCCATTAAGCTTTCAATAACATTAAGAGCTTACCAAGTGCGTGCTCCTAATAAGTTTCCACCAGTTAACGTGTCAAGGATATACCTATACCAGTTGGTGACACCCACATACAAATTTCTAAGAAGAATAATGGTGGCTTGATTTCTAGTGGACCTATTTTGAGCATCATTAATTTTATACCAAGAATTTTTAAAACTTTCACCACCTCTTACCTTGCAGGTGAGGACTTCAACCTCAGTAGACATAACAAAAGGAGTAGAGCTAGATATACTAACAAAATAAAGTAAAAACGCAAATAAAAGACTAGAAACTAGAGAACTATTTATTTTAATTTTTGAAAAAGAGAAAACAAGACTAATTAAAAGTACACTAAGCAAGAAAAACAAAAGAAAGAGAGTGGAAGTGTGGGGCTCCCCTTGATGCAAGCTTGAAGTCCCCGTAACCGGCGCCAAAAAAATTCTTGATGCTGATGTGATCACATGCTTGTTGGGTAACCCAAAGTGGAAGGTATGATGTAGTCTAGCAAAAATTCCCCCCAATTAAGGAACCAACGTTTATCGACCATTAGGATTTCGAAGTCTTGTAGAAGGTTGCTTGTTGTCTGGCCCATCAGCAAGCATGGAACCTGCACACAACATACAAACTCTCTCTTGTCCCCAAATTTCGAGAAGGTTGCCAGACTTCCAATCTTGGTGAAAACTAGATAATTAAACGTATAGAGTATTGCAAAGTAATAAAAGTAAACAAACATAAAAACAAGAAAACAATTATAAAAGTTCTTGAAATAAGGTTGCAATTATGAGGAAAATCGGACCGGGGGCCATAGTTTCACTGGTGGTGTCTCTCCAAAGAAAAAAAAAACATGCTAGGAGAACATATTACAGCTAGGCAATTGACAAATCATGAACGTATAACAATACTATTGTGATGAGATATAGTTCACGGGTTCTAATATTGTATGCATTGCGTCAAGGAATATGGACCGCTATCCAGCATGCGTCCATATCTAAAAGTCCACCTCAAGAAAGCTACCAGCAAATCTCTCTGGTATTAAGTTATAGAAATGAAGTGATTGCTTTGTGTGCAACAGATAAATGCATTAAGATTTAAGAACAATACGTAATGTAAACATTGGTTCTCGTCTATAGACAAGAGCACCTCTGTTTTCTCCCTAGTAGCAACAGCACATCCCCCTTCTGTCACTCGAGCATAGATGTAAGGGAGGCGTGAACCCACTATATATCATATAAACCCTCTCTTGGAGGTGAAAACAACTACGTGGCCAAGGTAATCATAAACACCGGAGAGCATTGCAAGACTACGTTAAAACTCTCTACAAATATAAGTGGAGAATCTCAGCTTTCCATGAACAAAATAATCATAATATCATGGTTCATCAGATCCCAGCAAACACAACATGCACAATTACATAACAGTGGTCTCGATCATGTGAGGCAGCTCACGAGACTCTAAACATGGAGGCATAAGGGAGAGAACAACCATCTAGGTAATGCTATGGACCCGTAGTCCCAAGATGAAATACTCACACATTTGTATGGATGCGATCATGGCGATGCAGAGGCCTCCGATAACGATTCCCCCATCCAGCAGGGTGCCGGAACAGAGCTGCAGAAGCCGTAGATTGGACTTTTGAGGTAACATCTCCTCTTTGTATGTTTCATGGAAAACAACCCTTTCCCCGAATATTTTAGGGTTAGAGGCAATTTATGGGCGACGAGAGGCGGTGGCCAGGGCAGCCAGGGGCCCACCAAGCGCAACCTAGGGTGGGGCCGCGCCTGGCACCCGTGGGCGCCCCATGGCTCACCCTTCGGCTCTTTTTTGGACTTTGTATTTGTCTGGGTAAAAAACGATCTCCATGGATTTTCATCCCTTTCTGAGAATATTTCTTTAAGAACTTTTCTAAAAAAGAAAACAGCAGAAAACAGCAATTGTCCTGGGGCATCTTGTTAATAGGTTAGTCTATGAAAACATGAAAAAACATGTAGGAAAAAATGGTATTGGGTAGAAAACAAGCATGGGCGTGAAAACTTATAGATACGTTTGCAACGTATCATATGCCTATTTCTAGTTTCTACCAAACATAAAGCATGTGTATGGTTTGCACCAAAATCACATGAAAAGAGAGGAATTTAAGCGTCAATTGGCAACCAGCCCGAAACATAACAAACATATAGTCACTAACAGACGGGCCAAATACTAAAGGCCCATTTCAACTCATTGGGTAGAAACACGGTACTAGGCATTTGATCGCAATCATGTTCCCATATCCATCACAACCATTGTTTTCGCCCGCCTCTCTCCCTTGGCAGAGATATCCATGCCTTAAACCATAAATCCAGGTTGAATTACCTCCCATGCTCTCCCTTGTCGTGAGCCAAGACCTCTAATGTTCGGAGCTAATTCAGCCCCATCAGTGGCCCCTTGATGGCTCTCCACCGTCCCACCCACCACTAAATCGTTTGTCGTGGCTAGGATGAGTGGCCATTTGTTCTAGACCCCCCCCTTGGAACCAAGATCTAGTGGCTAAATATTACGATTTCCCTCTCACATTCCAATTATTTCACAAGTTGTATGATGAAATCTGGGTGAACTGATGGGAGCGACGCTTGATCCTCCTGCCAAAATAACAGGAAACATAGCATAATCCAAGTTCCCACCCGTGGACCCTCCATGAAACCTTCGGACCGTCCATAATGGCGGCATCTGTGGGCTACTCCACGCTCTCGTCTGGCCTCGTCAACTGCCTTCTTTCCACTAATTATGTATGGACCTTCGCGCATGCAGAACCTGGCGCTCTTCCACCGCCGATGCCAAGAATGGCACCACCCAATTCAGTAGATCGTGATGGACGAGATTAACTACTCCCTGAACAGCTAGTGTTGCACACCTTACTAGTGGACACCACAGTAGGCTATGTCCACCACAAGGACATTCTTCCATGATCTATGACCCTCAGTGATTACATCGCATTTTTTGTAGCTTATGCTGACTAAGTTATGGAATATATTTTTTTCTATACTTAATGACGAGATCTATTTAATTCTAGAAAGGAATCAACACTCATCTAAATAATGCACGACTCGATGTTGTCATATCGTCAGCTAAATTTTCAGTTGGTCTTTGGATGAGCTTGATTCATATGTTGATGTGCCGATGATAACTTATGGCACGGTTGGCCTTCAAAACTTTTGATGATGCCCAGTTGTGTCGTCTAAAATTTTCAAGTATGCTAAATGATGGTATTGGATAGTATCAATGGGCATTCATTTTATTGTACGAATCAGTTGAGAGAGAACGACGACGAACGGTGGCCATGTTAGATCTGATATTCACATCACACACTCAAAATTTTCCGTACTTGATTAGACAAGACCACATCGCGCACAGTTTTCCAAAGATGTGTGACGTGGTACCCACATTGGCCATAGTAGCATGCAGAAAACTATGTAGAATTGTTGTCATATATTGTCTATTGTACTATAAATGTTACTCGGTTTGTTTTTCACCGGATAAAAAAATTCTCATTTCCCACATGTGTAAAACAATTTATGTGTTATGGACATACTAGGAGTTCATTGCATGCATAATTTGGCACTCATAGTACAAATCTGCGCTTTTATGTTTGAATGTGCATGGAGGCTGGAACTAGTCAAGACGATTATCCATTTTTGCAATGATGTCTCTTGATTATCCAATCAATACGATTTTGTCTATAGAGAAGATCCTCAGGGGTTTCTTGTGCAAGGAACGCAATGATGTGCATGGTGGACACTGCTTTGTAGCGTGGGACAAGGTATGCATGCCTAAGACCATAGGGGGGCTTGGCATACCCAATCTCCAACTGATGCACTTGGCCTGGTTCAAGGGTACCATTTATTTCAGAGGTGTGAACCAGGTGTGGAAATCCCGCTCGCCGGGAAAATGCAAACTTTTCCTCTGACTAGCATGTGAGACTGTTGATGGATGGTAGATCGCCTAGGAAGGTGGAGACTGCCAGGACCGCCAGCATCCCCCTTCTCTGATAACAAGAGGAAGGCATTGATCATCTCCTTCTTGGTTGTGTCCTTGCAAGAGAGGTTTCGGCCACCTTTCTGAAGCTTTGGGGGAAGGAGGACTGGACCCCCAACCCAGAAAAGAGATTAAGCGAGTGGCTGACTACGAAGGGAGGAGGGGACAGCGGAGAACGAGACTGGTGGATGGCACTTGCGCTCATCTGTTGGATCCTATGGAGACACCGGAACGATGTGGGTTTTGAAGGAGCGAGTCCATCGGTAACAACAGTGATCAGGACCATTGTAGAGGAGGCAAAACGTTGGCGCTTAGCTAGACTTTTTAGGAGAGTTTTAGTGCGTGTGGATGTGTTGGCACGCGTAGAGATAAACGAAAACTTTTTCCTACGCGATACTACCAAGATCTAGCCGAGGTAGAAGGCCACGAGTATTACCACTAGACGCGCAGGTGCGGATTATCGATGTAGCGCGTCGGGTCGGGGCAGTGCAGTCCCACGATCCGGTCTGGCCGATCCAATCCCTCGAACGTCGAAGTGCTGAACGTACAGCACCTCTGCCGGTATCCACACGTACGAGGAGGAGCTCCGACGGCGGACTGCTAGGTCCGGTGCGGCGGTTGGACTGAGTGGGGCTAGGGTTCCCAACGCATGGGAGAGTGGACTAACGTGCCCGCTGGGCAACCTGCGCCCCTCTTTATATAGCGTATGGTAATGGGCTTCACAACACTTGTGGCCCATTCCCTCTGTGAGTCCGACTCACACAATCAGTCCATTTCTGGTTTGGGTCCAACCCAACCAATATTTTCTCCCGCTCTTAAGTGTGCGACCCTGCAGGCTCATGGCGACTTGGACACGATTGAGTCCAACTCCCAATCGATCAATCGGTAGCGGCTCCTAGCAGAACGTGCCGACTCCCAAGTACCATTGAGTCATGACGACATACCTTTCAATGTGATATTCATCTTAGTCCCTTTTGCCTCACGATATACCTTGTCGAGCTATAGGCGATTTATCGTCATCCCTTAAATAGCTCAACTCTCTTCTCGATCCGTGATATGTGATTCATCTGACTAACTCTTAGTCAACCGACACAGTTAACACTTAACTGAGTCGCGCATGGCCATGCTTCCTGAATCATATCACTCGAGAGGGCCCAGAGAATATCTCTCCATTCGGAGGGGCAAAATCCCATCTTGATTATCCACATCGCGCAGCTTGCTTCTCATTAGACCCGAACTCTGCTTTTATAGTTGCCTTGTCACAGAACAACGTTTGACAGAACCTAAGTCGGTGATCCACAACTCGGATTGTGCGATAACCTCAGGTCTAACGATTACATTGATTGAGACATGCAAATGACGAGTTGATCGTTGCATCTCAATGTGGGTCAGTCCGACTTGCTAAACTCTTTAGCCAAGTCCGTGAACATTGGAATGGCATCACCATGCCCATGACAAGTGGAACCGTGTCATCAGCCAACACTCACATTAGTCTAGGGTGTGTGTCCAGCACAACCTAAATGACTAAGGACAATCTAGTATGAACAACATGAATATATAGTTCCACAATCGAATCACATATTCAATGACATATATCAGATGTTCAAAACAAGGACAACTTAATAACTTTATGAATACAGTGGGAATTACATCATACATGATTGCCTCTAGGGCATATTCCCAACAGTCTCCCACTTGCACTAGAGTCAATCATCCTGGCATCATATTCCTAGGCATCTAATGCCCATACCTCTCGTGTGCGCCTCATGCTTAGGCTGTGGTAGCGCCTTTGTCAACGGATCTGCAATGTTTGCATCCGTGTGTACTTTGCATAACTTGATATCACCTTGTTCGACAAACTGGCGAATGAGGTGGTACCGCATGAGTATATGTTTGTTCTTCTGGTGTTGTCTAGGTTCCTTGGCTTGTGCGATAGCACCATTGTTGTCACAATATACGTCCAATGGATTGGACGCGCCCTGAACCACACCAAGATCAATCAGGAGGTTCCTGATCCAAACAGCTTCCTTTGCCGCCTCTGAGGCAGCAATATACTCAGCCTCTGTTGTAGATGCAGACATCGTATCTTGCTTGGAACTCTTCCGGCTCACAGCTCCTCCGTTCATTACGAACACGTATCCCGATTGCGAACGAGAATCATCTGAGTCGGTGAGATAACTCGCATCCGTGTAACCCTTTACACTGAATTCCTCATCACCTCCATAAACCAGGAACATTTCCTTAGTATTTCTCAAATACTTAAGGATGTTTTTAACCGCTGCCCAGTGGGCTTCGCCAGGGTCAGCCTGGTATCTGCTCGTAACACTTAGAGCATAGGAAACATCTGGCCTAGTACAAATCATGGCATACATGATGGATCCGATTGCCGAAGCATACGGGATCACACTCATCCGACTTCGCTCATCAGTTGTCGAAGGACACTGAGTCTTGCTAAGTTTTATGCCATGGGACATCGGTAAGAATCCCTTCTTGGACTCTTCCATTTTGAATTTCTTCAAAACCTTGTCCAGATAAGTACTCTGACTCAATCCAATGAGCCGCCTGGATCTATCTCTATAGATCCTGATTCCTAATATGTAAGTTGCCTCACCCAAATCCTTCATTGAGAAACTCCTTTCCAATGATTCTTTGGTTTCTTGCAACATCATGACATCATTTCCAATCAGCAATATGTCATCCACATATAAGATTAGAAAGTTTACTTTGCTCCCACTAAACTTCTTGTATAAACAAGAATTATGATCGCTCTTGATGAAGCCAAACGATTTGACTACCTCATCAAAGCGAATGTTCCAACTCCGAGATGCTTGCTTCAACCCATAAATGGATTTCTGAAGTTTGCATACCTTGTCAGCATTAGCTGTATCGACAAAACCTTCGGGCTGTATCATATACACGTCCTCAGTTAAATTTCCATTAAGGAAAGCCGTCTTGACATCCATCTGCCATATCTCATAGTCGAAATAGGCTGCTATATCTAACATGATCCGAATTGATTTAAGCATCGCTACAGGCGAGAAAGTCTCGTCGTAGTCAACTCCTTGAACCTGTCGGAACCCCTTCGCGACAAGTCGTGCTTTATAGACGGAAATATTTCCATCCATATCAATTTTCTTCTTAAAGACCCATTTGCACTCGACGGGTCTTGCACCGTCAGGCAGATCAACCAAATTCCAAACTTGGTTTTCATCCATGGACTTTAACTCGGATCTCATGGCTCCAAGCCATGACTCGGAATCAGATCCCACCATCGCTTCCGAATAAGTTGCCGGCTCATTACTGTCTAACAGTAAAACATCTCGAGCACTCTGTAATCTGGCAGATCTCCGTGGTTCAGGTGCTGTTACCGGTGTAGGTACCACGACCGGCTCAGCCTCCAAGGCATTCGCCGACTCGCCCCTAGCCGGTTCCTCTCGAATTTCTTCGAGTTGCACTGTGCTCCCACTGACTTCCCGACCGAGAAACTCTTTCTCAAGGAAGACACCATTCCGAGCGACAAACACTTTGCCCTCTTCCCGGTTGTAGAAGTAGTACCCCAAGGTTTCCCTCGGATACCCCACGAAAATACACTTATCCGACTTGGGCGTGAGCTTGTCCGACTGAAGTCGCTTGACAAATGCTTCACAACCCCAAATCTTAAGAAAAGACAAACTTGGCTTCTTGCCCGTCCACATCTCATGTGGTGTCTTCTCTACTGACTTTGATGATACTCTGTTTAGTGTGAACGCTGCAGTTTCTAGACAATAACCCCAAAATTATAAAGGTAGATCTGTCCGACTCATCATTGATCGTACCATGTCCAACAAGGTCCGATTTCTCCGTTCCGATACACCGTTTCTCTGCGGTGTACCTGGCGGAGTGAGTTGAGGAACTATTCCACAACTCTTTAGATGGTCATCAAACTCATGGCTCATGTACTCGCCTCCATGGTCCGACCGTAGAAACTTTATTTTCTTGCCGAGCTGATTTTGTACCTCATTCTGGAATTCCTTGAACTTTTCAAAGGCTTCCGACCTGTGTTTCATTAAATAGATATATCCATACCTACTCAAATCATCAGTGAATGTAATGAAGTACTCATAACCACCTCTGGCTGTCGTGCTCATTGGACCACATACATCACTATGTATTAGTTCCAACAAGTCGGACGCCCTTTCACAACTCCTTGCAAAAGGTGTCTTGGTCATCTTGCCTAGTAGGCATGATTCGCATGTCTCGAATGACTCTAAGTCAAACGAAGTTAGAAGTCCATCATCATGGAGCTTCTTCATGCGCTTCCAACTTATATGACCAAGCCGACAGTGCCAAAAGTAAGTCATATTCAGATCATTTGGTTTCAACCTTTTAACATTTATGTTATAGACCGATTCACTATCAAGATTTAAAATAAATAACCCGTTCTGAACGGGTGCAAAGCCATGAAACATATCTTTCAAATATAAAGAACAACCATTATTCTTAATATTCGACTCATAACCTTGTCTCATCAAACATGAGGCGGAAATAATGTTTCGACTGAGCGCTGGAACATAATAACAATTATTTAGTTCCAAAATAAATCCTGAAGGTAAATGAAGTTGCATCGTGCCGACTTCCAACGCAGCGACTCTCGCCTTGTTGCCGACCCAAATATCAACCTCTCCTCTTGCCACGCTCCTAGTTCTTACCAGCCCCTGCAACGAGTTGCAAATGTGAATGACTGATCCGGTATCATATACCCAAGAACTATTAGGTGCATCAGCAAGATAAATGTCTATAACATTGCACACAAGTGTACCTGAGTCGGAAGTCATACCTCCACTCTTGGCTCTGTCAGCCAAATACTTGGTGCAATTCCTCTTCCAGTGGCCATCCTGCTTGCAATAGAAGCAATTGGCTCCGGCTGTAGGAGAAGGCTTAGTCTTTGAGGGAGCACTCTGGACAGGGCCATGGGTGCTACCTCCTGACTTATCCTTCTTCTTCTTAGTCCAAGAACTCTTCTTGAACTTAGCCTTATTCTGCACCATCAACACTTGACTGGCGCCTTTCTTGATATCAGCCTCTGCCGTTTTGAGCATCCCATGTAATTCAGTGATACTCTTATCCATACCATGCATATGGTAGTTCGAGATGAACGGACCATACGCACTAGGAAGAGAGTTCAGAATTATATCAGTGGCGATCTCTTCTTTAATTGAGAAGCCCAAGCGATCCAAAGACTGTATGTAACCAATCATCTTGATTACATGCGGACTCAGTGGATCGCCGTCTTTCAGCTTACAGCCAAGCAAAGCTTGAGAGACTTGATACCTCTCAGTCCTTGCTTGAGCCTGGAACATACTTTTGAGGCTTTCGATCATATCGTAGGCCTCAACATTCTCGAACTGCTGTTGCAAGTCCGGTTCCATGTGTGCAAGCATAAGACAGCTAATCTCTGTAGACTCATCTCTAGTCTTACGGTAGGCATTTGTGACAGCGTTAGTCGCATCATCACCAGGCTCTTCTGGAAGTGGAGTTTCTAGAACATGTTCTTTTCTTGTCATGCTTGAGGACTATCCTCAGATTACGATACCAGTTGGTGAAATTAATTCCATTAAGCTTATCTTTCTCTAGGATTGACCTCAACGCAAAAGTGGACAACTGAGGAAGGTTGCTAGGTGCCATTGATCTACAACAGAAAATACGCAAAAACACTTAAGACATGTATTCATAAAAGAGCAGGCATATTAAACGCTTTAATACTTATGCTCCCACTAGAACCAACATCCCTCCGATGGTTGCTAAGTGATTCAAGACCCTAAATAAGCAAGCCGACTAGTGAGCTTTAGCATCACCGCTAGCCGTCAAGTGATCTAGGTAGGCAACACCTTGCCAATCGTATCTCTATACGACTCCTGTTAGTTGGGTGACATCACATGCCCCGGCTCCCAACCTACCTCGCCCCGAGCCCCACAACTGTTGTGATGGACTCGTCTAGATTACCAAGTGCTTCTGCTTGTAAGAGTCCGACTCAAACCCACCTAACCGGAAAGAATTGGTAGCACCTCAATTTCATGAGCCCACTACAAAAAATGTCCGACTTGTGATGGTGCAGCACTGGCGGGGCGACCGACTAGACCTTCTTTGAGGGATTAAAGAATCTACCAACTATCTAAATAGAGGTAAATAGAGACATAACAATAACACAAATAAAGCAATTAAAATGTGAAATGGTATGGCTCTCTTCATGGTGATCTCCATCTCCACGAAGCTTGTAAGTCGACTCGTGCCAACTCTTGTCACGCGCCATCTTACGCCATGTAGCCGACTTGTACATCGACTTGCATGCCTTCCGGGTTCTCCAACAAGCTACACTAGCTAGTAAATGAAATTTACATAGAGAATCCGACACGCAGGCCGGTATACAATAATATGACAGCACCTAGGCTCCAGCCGGCTGACAAAAACATGATACGCAGATCATGTATGGATTACACACATCACATGCACATAAGCCATACCATTCACAACTTCCTGCAAAAACAAGTTATGCATAGATACGATATCTACCGGCGTTGTGAAACTCGCAACGACATCTAAGGCGCTACGACAGGACGACGGCGGATTTCTTCATCGGATAAAACGATTTTACCCGAATCTGATCCGTATTCCGATTCGACCAAACTCTTTGATCTTCGATCACCGCAACTGGATTTATGTGTCACGGTATACCCCGATGGCGGAAACCGACCGGTAGGGGTAAGTTGTTCCACGACCTTAGCAGTATGATCACGGAAACCAGATCATCCATTAACCCCGAGTGCGATTGATCCAATCAACCTTGTACAAAACCGATCTATCTCATAGACCGACCACCAAAACAGCAATTAGATCACATCTAACGCTAACTACATATCACATATGTACGGATCTCGGGCCTAATACCAGAAGCTACCGCTCTGATACCACTGTTGGCACGCGTAGAGATAAACGAAAACTTTTTCCTACGCGATACTACCAAGATCTAGCCGAGGTAGAAGGCCACGAGTATTACCACTAGACGCGCAGGTGCGGATTATCGATGTAGCGCGTCGGGTCGGGGCAGTGCAGTCCCACGATCCGGTCCGGCCGATCCAATCCCTCGAACGTCGAAGTGCTGAACGTACAGCACCTCTGCCGGTATCCACACGTACGAGGAGGAGCTCCGACGGCGGACTGCTAGGTCCGGTGCGGCGGTTGGACTGAGTGGGGCTAGGGTTCCCAACGCATGGGAGAGTGGACTAACGTGCCCGCTGGGCAACCTGCGCCCCTCTTTATATAGCGTATGGTAATGGGCTTCACAACACTTGTGGCCCATTCCCTCTGTGAGTCCGACTCACACAATCAGTCCATTTCTGGTTTGGGTCCAACCCAACCAATATTTGCTCCCGCTCTTAAGTGTGCGACCCTGCAGGCTCATGGCGACTTGGACACGATTGAGTCCAACTCCCAATCGATCAATCGGTAGCGGCTCCTAGCAGAACGTGCCGACTCCCAAGTACCATTGAGTCATGACGACATACCTTTCAATGTGATATTCATCTTAGTCCCTTTTGCCTCACGATATACCTTGTCGAGCTATAGGCGATTTATCGTCATCCCTTAAATAGCTCAACTCTCTTCTCGATCCGTGATATGTGATTCATCTGACTAACTCTTAGTCAACCGACACAGTTAACACTTAACTGAATCGCGCATGGCCATGCTTCCTGAATCATATCACTCGAGAGGGTCCAGAGAATATCTCTCCATTCGGAGGGGCAAAATCCCATCTTGATTATCCACATCGCGCAGCTTGCTTCTCATTCGACCCGAACTCTGCTTTTATAGTTGCCTTGTCACAGAACAACGTTTGACAGAACCTAAGTCGGTGATCCACAACTCGGATTGTGCGATAACCTCAGGTCTAAGGATTACATTGATTGAGACATGCAAATGACGAGTTGATCGTTGCATCTCAATGTGGGTCAGTCCGACTTGCTAAACTCTTTAGCCAAGTCCGTGAACGTTGGAATGGCATCACCATGCCCATGACAAGTGGAACCGTGTCATCAGCCAACACTCACATTAGTCTAGGGTGTGTGTCCAGCACAACCTAAATGACTAAGGACAATCTAGTATGAACAACATGAATATATAGTTCCACAATCGAATCACATATTCAATGACATATATCAGATGTTCAAAACGAGGACAACTTAATAACTTTATGAATACAGTGGGAATTACATCATACATGATTGCCTCTAGGGCATATTCCCAACAGGATGGGTGTAGGATTTGCAAGTAGTACTTCTATGTACAAACGGTGGGTTGCGTCCAAGATATATGTGTCGAACATGTTGTAAACGGCCGTCTTGGCCTTCCTTCTATGAAACCGATAAGTCTTTCCATGGCGTATCCTTGAAAAATGTTTACGTTCAGGAATGTGAGCCCGAGTACAACATTGTGTAGGCCATAGTCATAAATAGGGATGCAAAGCGGCGCCAACCTGCCCCGATTCATAGTCAAAAGCAGTCGGCTTAGTGTAGCATCTTTTACCCCTGATTTCGCGAGCCTCTTCGGAATGTCCTTGCGTTCCTAGTCGTAACTCTCGAATTATATTACGAGAATTTCATTGGAAGGTAACTAATGTACTTCTTCCTATCATGATCAAATGACTACCACGATTGAACTTGGATAATTTCACACAAGTCGTTGGCTATAAAAGAGCGAACTTCGCACTACAGATACGAGCTTAGTACCACATTTTGCCTGACTCAATTGCTTGCTCTCAAAACTTCCTCAAGAACTAGAATTTGTTCGTCCACTCTAACTTAAAAGCAACTGCAGATGCTCGGTCCGGCTCGTATTTTTTAGCACAAAGTGTGCTAAAATAGGTTCAACCCCTAAAATACTTATCATCTAAGAACAAGAGGTGTTGGATATGTCCTTGAAGTTGGTGTGTACATCTTAGTGTGATCTCATATTCTCATATGGGTGGTCACGAAGATTATTTTGCGTACGTGCTCCACTTCACATGCTTCAATTCCGCGTGAACTTGGCAAGAGGGATGTTGAATGCAACATCATGCTACTAGATTAGGATGTCATTGTGGGACGACAAGTAAGCCGTCATATCGAGTTATTTGGGGATGAATGGGGTCAGGGTTCTTCCCAAACACTAAATCAAGGTTGTGACTGAAAGTGTTTATGTGAGTCATCTTTAATGTGTATATATTTTGTATTTTTATTCCAGTTTTAGCTTTAAAGATGTGCTCCCCCAAGTTAGAAGTGTCAGCGAAGAAGAGTCGAGCTTGTTATTTCGCCTCTGCCCCTCTCCGATCTTTGATCAAACTATCCTTCCCCACCATTAAAATGTATCCACACGAGCAACAAAGCGTTCAAGATTTTCTGGGTTTTTAGCGTGCAAGGTGCTCAAATAAAATATATAGAAGAAGCTATCAAAAATTATTGTGCTGAAAAATACACTATGATAAAATATTTTATATGGGATCCATTTATATTTATTTGGTATCTAGATGTTAGTATTTTTGTCTATGAAATTAGATAAACTCATAAGAAATTCATTTTTGAAAAAATAATTAATTACATGAAATTTAAAAAAAATTGGGAAAGTATAAGTTTTTTCTCCATTTTTTTCTTGTTGTATAATGTTTAAAAAATACGATTAATGTAAAAAAATAGTAAAATCCAAACTTAGCAGTGTGTAACTTAACTCCAACCACACATTGAAGTATTGAAGCGAATGAACGATGTTGCAAAGATTAGGTAATAATATTTGTATTAGGTTCATTGTTACATGAGTTTAGTTATTTGGGGAGATTGAATCCAACAGCCAAGCAAGGATTGTGTAAATTATATATAGGTTACACTTTGGAGATCCACTTTGATGATATAAATAAGAGCAAGTTTGTGGATTACGATGTTCCAATTCTTGGCTTCAGTGTAGTGAAGTTACATAATGGGTTAGCAGTCCTCACATGGAGAAGAACAAAATTTGTCGGTAGGCTGGCTCGATCACAGGTACTCCCATGGAAGTTGTTCTTGTTGTTCGTTCATTGATGGCATGATCTTTCTGGCCATTTTGTGTGTATAGCATGGTTATCTTCTAGCAATGGCGTATAACGTTTTCTAGTAATGTAAATTATAACAATGGAAAATCTTATCGACTAGTTACTCGTCCAAAATTTATCATAGTGGATGTTTTCATACTGTTCTGTGTGTACTTTTATGCAGTGCTTTTTACTCTATCCAACGGTTACCCGGATAGGTTTCCACCGGGTGGCAAGCAACTTTCTAATGCGTCACATATGTGTATCAATGGTAGGTTCTTTGAAGACATCCATAATCTAGTGGTCCTACATAACAGAGTCATTGTGCATTGGCATGCATGCATAGCACAAATCACGCCTTTAAGTTATAATTGTGCATGCATGTGAGCCTGCATTATTGTGTAGACCATGGTCATAAATATAGAGTGCAGATTTGATATGGTAGGTAAATATATGTACTTCTCCCAATCAAAAACAAGTGACAGCCGATGTGAATTTGGATAACCGAACTGGCCATTGGCTACAAAATATGCGATCTTCACACCGCACATATGACATTTTCATACTAGTATGCTTTTTTTTAATTCGGCAGCATGCTATCAATACTTCCTTCGGGGTCTAGATAGTTCGTCAACTGTAGCTTAAATACGATGCACTATTCTGATGATAGATATGATTGGTGTTTAATTTCAAAGTGCTAAGAAGAGAACATGCCCAAGGAGCAGTTGCCCGTTGAGATTGAGAGGCATCAGGACATGAGCTTGAGGTTCTTTTTTGCGCGGGAGTAGGTGGATATGTGCGTGTGAAGTTCCTTATACATGTGTGCTCAGTGGCGGATCTAGGTTCTTCGTAGCGGGTATGCCGTGCTAAAATTTTGTTGTGCGTTTTGGTAAAAATATTTTTTAATAGAGAAGGATTTATGGTAGCGAGTTTTCCGTTATTTCTGCTTTGGGCCATATTTTGACCATTTTTCATGTTTTTCTTTTGTTTTAGACCAATTTTATCAAACTTGGAAATTCTCGACTCATCGAAAGCATATTGCCATATTGGGCATTTCGATTTAGTTGGAAACCATACATCTGAGTATCATAGTAGAAACTCTACATTTTGACAGTATTTTGTACAAATATTTTAACAATATAAATTAGGTGAATATGTACACGTTTAAAAATGAAAGCATGTGTGTGTATACGTGTGCTGGCACTTAGTATCCTTACATATCGGCTAACAGCCGATTAATTTGATAATCACATAATTAGTCGCACAAAAAAAGTTAGCAATATATATGGAGTAATAAATTGGCCCTATTAATCAAGCTACTTACGGATAAAACTTGCGTGCTTAGCTACACCGCGCATGCACAAGTTCAGCACATAGGCCGTGACCGTGAGGGATTAATCGATGATGTGTAGTCTAACATGGATGTACTACCTGCCTAGGCTTCATGCACAGAATGTCCGAACCAAGATAAAAACAGACTGGTCCTTTGCGATCACATGCAAATGCAAGAAGCCGGATAGGGTATGCCATGGCATACCGCATACCCCTTGGATCCGCCACTCTGTGCTACATTGCTCAACTTCTCGTCCTCGACAACTTCACAAGAGGACCCAACATTGTGCTACATTTAGCATTGACTAACGGCAGTTAGACGAATACCTTCACCCGTCCATATCTACATGTTGGATACGCCTCCTGCACAACTCACGCTTTGTGGTTCGCCTTGATTGACTTCCCAGTTCTTTTTAGCCAACAAATACTAATAAGGATACAAATAGCACACCAGGATCATCTGGGGGGGCTCGTTCTTGTACAGGCGCTGGTAGAAAATAGGCGTTTAGTCCCGGTTCGCAAAGTCCATTCGTCCCGGCTGCGCAACTGGGACTAAATATGCGCGACTAAAGGCCCGTCCACGTGGGCGCCAGGAGTCCTTCGGGGCGGAGAACCTTTAGTCCCGGTTCTCGTGGCTAACCGGGACTAAAGGCCTCCTCCGCAGGTTTAGGGTTTTAGCCCCCCTAAACCTGGTTTCTTTTTAATTTGTTTTGTTTTATTTCTTTTATATTTTATTTTGTGTTTTATTTTAATTTTGATGAAGTTTCAGTACATATATATATTCTACGCTACTATATACATGCATATGAAATTTCAAACAAGAAGAATTCAATAGGAATATATAATATATATTCAATCTCGGGTGACCATATATAACTTCGAACAAGTTTCCATACACAATTAAGATGGATGACCATACACAACTTCGAACAAGTTTCAATCTCGAAGATGCATATAATTTTCTTCGTCCTCGGTATAGTGTTCTCCTTTAGGATTGATGACTTGCCTCATGAAAAATCCTGCAAATTCATCTTGAATTGGTCGGAAGCGAGCTTCTGGACTAAGCTTCCTCCGCAAGTTATCCGTCGCCTTCCGCACGCTATCCGACGCCTTCCGCTCAGAGTTGTGTCTCCGCATGTTCTCACAAACATAGTATCCAGATAGATTGGTCCCCGGTGGCTGCTTATCCACATTAACTAAGCTTCTAAATTCTAGCTCATGTTTGAATTCACCGACAGTTTCTTCTGAGAACCGTCTCCAAACCCTACAGGGCAAAGAAAATTAAATGAACAAGGGAGTTATTAGTTACTTGATATTAGGAAATGAACAAAAGAGACCGATCGATATAGAGCGCAAATGATTGAAAATAATTACTTTTGCAGCATTTTTCTCATGTCGGCCCAACGCCTTGAACCCGAATCCATAGAGCCCTTGATTAGAACTCTAGAGATGTAAAGTTCAATATTTAGCAGAATCCAGTGGAACCTGTGGACACGTTACATGCACAGTCATGCATAACTCATCGATTAGACATACCATGCATGGAGTAAACAAAAGAGAATGGGCACAAGAGAGAAACACTCACCCAAAATGGTAAGAAAATAGAATATGACTTTTGAGTTGATGCTTTCTAAGAAACTTGTACAAGTCTTTCCCCACGTCTTCGGCGTGACGTTGTAACACATATCCATTAACTATATGTGGGTCAATGAACCCAACATCATGGATGTTTCTTATTTTGCATTCCCAAATCTTCAATCTGCATAATAGAGAGGCCCATTCCGCACATATTGTAATGCTATCTCACCTACTGGCACATTCTCAAGGCCTAACGAGACACGAAGAGTCAAACCCATCTCGGACGCTTGTTTCATGGCACTCGCTACAGTCAATCCATTTGTTGTCGTAGCTGCTATGATCTCGTGGTCCTCTTCCGGACCGGCTTTCACTATGAGCGGGGGGATCGATTGTTTATTCTGCATCCCGAGCTGGTCAACTTGTTTCCCGCTTTTTTTACTTCCTTCTTTCTCCTCCTTCAATATTTTTGCTTGCCTACGAAGTTCACGTCCATAGTCGTCAGCCATATTCAGCTCGGCTTGGGACGGTGTTGTCAAAAAATCCTTAGCCCACTTCTTTTGCTTCTCAGTGAATACTTGCTTGGGCTCAGGCTCTTTTGTCGCCTTCGCATCCGCCTTCCATTTCTCATAATGAGCAGACGCGGCCAATTTGGTTTCAGCTTCACTAAGTTCCCAAGGCCTTGGGAGGATAGGCTTCAGTGATGGCTCCGGTACCCGTGTGGTCTTAGGTACATAAGGGTCCGGGTTAATAGTCCAGGAGCGGGTTTCCTTCCTTTCCGCCTGCTTCTGCTTCTTCGCCGGAGGAGGATTGGGGGGCGGCGGCTGCTTACCCGCCGGATATTGTGCATCGGGGGACAGCGTCGAATGGCGTGAAGGAGGTGTAGGTGAACCACCACCACCACCGTCGCCGCCGCCACCACCACCACCACCACCATCGGAGGGGGTGGACTTGTTAGCCTTGGCGCCTCGCCTGGAAACACTATGTACTTCTTCTTCCATAGAATGATCTGGCGCTTGACATCTCCAAGTCTTCTCTCCCCTTCGGGTGTAGCTATGTCAATCTCCAGGTCCTCAAACACTTGGACTATGTCTTCCACCGTGACACGAGCATAGCCATATGCAATGGGGTTGTTCTGGTGGAGTGCTCCAGGTGTACAGGGTAAAGCACTGCCGGTAGCTACCTTCGTGGAAATGTTCCCCACGGGATAATGCAGATCACATTCTTTCATATCCTTTACATCATCCACGGGGTAGTGAGGCTCCAATGCAGAATCTCGATCACCGGTGCATTAGCACCTGCAGGCGGGGCCTCCGTGGAAGCCACTCTGCTTCTCCGCTAGTGGCTTCCGAGATCCGCTTCATGATCTTCATGTGGCCCTGCAGCCGATTTTTCTTTTACAAGTCCATGCACGGTCTGCTTCAACTCACTAAGTTCCGATGCAAACTTTGCCAAAAGATCTGCATCCCGGTCCGTCTTTCTCTTGCGGCTTCTATAACAGTACGGGTCATTGTCCTGGGAAAACCCTACTTTCCATGGAATTCTGCCTTTGCCTCGTACATGTCCTCCGTGTTCATCATTCCCGAGGGCTTTTGTCAGGGCGTATTTCTCTCTGTTGAACTTGATCAAGCCCTCTTGAGCTTGGGTCATTGCGTCAATAAGGGCTTGGGTGGGAGCAAACGTTTTCTGCCGATGAACACACGCCCCTGTCTCCGGGTCTAGCGATCCCCTATGCCAGTACCACCAGCTTTTGGCCCTTTCATCCCATCCCTCTGTACCTAGAGGGATTCCTCGCACCCTCAGGCCCTCCTCCATCATCTCCCACTTATGCGCCGAAAGGCGGTATCCTCCTGGCCCCATAATATGATGGTACTGTTTCTTATCCGCATTAACCTTATTTTTTTCGATATTTCCTTGAAATGCTCCGATTTCTTTTGCCTCACAAATTCTGGCCAATCATCTTTCAGTCTCTCATGTTGTCTAGTGAAATCCGGAGTCTTGCCCTTCTTGACATAGTCGCGGGTTAAATTTTTCTTGAAGTTCCAGAATGCTTAGGCCATCTTCTGAAGAGCGAACTCTTTGACGCGCCTCCTCCTCTCACGTACCCTTCAGTGAGCATGCGCCAAGTCAATCAAGATAAATCATTCGATGGAGAATACCACATAACCATGCTTCGTTATGAGGAAACTACACATAATTTAATTTCAATGGCACATTAAGCACTCTTAGATATTTAAGAATAGTCATGGTACATAATATACTACTAAGCACACAATTAAAATAACATCTAACATGACATGCAAAAGTCTAAGACATAGTCAAAACAATCTTCCTATTGCACCACTTATAACACTACTAGGAAAACAGCTATAGGAGTGATGATACCCGTGACGCACCAGCAAAACGGCGCGTCACGCCTAATAGCCGTGGCGCACCGCGATTCGGTGCGTCGCGCCTATAGCGTTACCTGCGGCGCACCAGACAGAAGACGTGTCGCGCCTATGTGTGGGGCCAGGGTAGCGAGCCTCCGAGGCATACCCGCGACGCACCGTGCCACTGGTGCGTCACGGCTATGTGGGATAGGGCGCGGCGCACGTGCCAGCGGTGCGCCACGGATTAGATAGGCGTGACGCACCAAGGGATGGTGCGCCACGGCTACGGGGAGTACAGGTAGATAAGCCGTTCCCCTCTTCTCCTTCTCTCCACACCACACCAACGTACAGATCGACACGCCGCGCCGCCCTTCTGTATCGACTAGGAGGAGCCGCGGGGGAGGAGGAGGAGGAGCGCCGCCTTTCTGCATCGACACCGGCTGTCTTACTTGAAGGGTAAGCCCCCTCTTCTCCCTCGCGCGCAGTACCTCATCCTCGCCATCCCTATAGATGTCAGGTTGTGCCTCTCTCGGCTGCGGCATTCTTCGCTGGTGGTCGAGCCCACGATGCTGGTGGATGTGACGAACGGTGCAGGCCCGGCCGGCATGGACAGACTGCAGACTGCTCCGATCCTCGTTCGTTCAGAGTAGCATGTGTGGTGTGCGGAGGTCAAGGGCTTGGTTTACGTCTATGATTGCGGCGCTGTGATCTTTCCCCGCCTACCTAGTAGCTCAAGGACCTCATGACGCACCGCTGGCCGGCCCAGTGTACTCCTGCAACGGCAAGTATGACCGATCAGGCTTTGCCGGGCACAGGACAGACCCGATCTCCGGCCGGCCTGACGGCGACCAGCCCAGGACATGGAGAGATGGCAGCGCCCTAAATCCGTGCATGAAATCGCAGGCCTCTTCTCCCTCGCGCGCGGTACCTCATCCTCGCCATCCCTTCCAGCTCCGCCTCGTGTGTCTTGTCCGTCTCAATGCTCAGTGCCACGAGGTGTTTGTGATAATGTCACAGAAAAAAATGTTCAAATGTCCGATTTGTTTAGGGTACTAGCTGAATGCATGTGCGTTGCTACGAGCTCCAAAAAATCTTCTTTGAAGTGTGCTTTGTACATGCCACTCCAAACACTATACTTCGTAGTGTTCCAACTCTGAAAACATGTCACTTCCCGTGGTGTGGTGTGGTGTATGTCGAGCATCAAGGTGGTAAAGGTGTGCGGAGGTCAAGGGCCTGGTTTGAGCTTTCGTTCTATTTTGTGCCCTTATTACTTACTTGATGTTTCAGCCTTCATCCTTTTTGATAGGAGTACATACTGCTATAGTCCTGGCACTATGATTTGCTAGGATGTTGTTGTTGCTAGGATGCTGCTGCTAGGATGATGTTGCTGTTAGTATGCTGCTACTGTTGCTAAATGATGCTATTGCTGCCAGGATGTTGTTGTTGTTGCTAGGATGTTGTTGCTGCTAGGATGAAATTTCTGCTGATGCTGCTAGGCTGATGAATGTTTTGTAAGGTGAAATAGTCAAACAAGGGTTTAGGTTTTCTTTAATGAAATTAAGGAGTAAACATGCGCATGAAGCTCTCATACGGAACTGCTGTAATTTGGCGTGCTAATTGTGATTGGGTGGAGAATGCCCTCATGTCCTCAGCATATCAGTATGGGTAGCATCAGTTATCAGTAGAAAAGCACTTCTTATTTCTTGGGCATGTAACACATGTGATGCCAGAATCTATCAGCTTTATTAAGGACATGTTTGAATTGCAAATAATCAGATGTCACACAATTCTAGTCTACTTTGCAGGTTGCTGCGGAGATATTTAATAAAAGAAAATACAAATATGAACCAAATGAAAAGATGTACACTATTTTAATTTATGGCTGGTGCAAAGTAAACCGAAATGACATGTCTCAGAAATTCCTAATAGATATGATTGATCATGGGATACAGCCGAACATAGTTACATACAATGTTCTCTTAAATGGTATCTGTAGGCATGCAAGTTTGTGTTTCTATAAGCATCTGTAGGCATTCAAGATAGGTTTTGTTGTAAGTTTTTTTGCATAATGAGTTGTTTGCATGCTCTGTTTTTCCAAGGTAGGTCATACTTATAGTACATTTTCAGTATCGGGTATTTGTCAAGTTTGTGTTCAAATAAACATTTTCTGTTCATTTGGCTGCCTTTCTAATACTAATGTATACTGTTTGGTGGATAATAGCTATGCTCCTCTAACCTCTTTGTCTACTTTCTTAATTTAATAGAACATGGCTTGCAAAGTATGTCGGTCCCTATGTGCCCAAGGACGATTCACCGGGTCTTCTTTTATGATTGAGCTGAACGACGGTCACCTCGATTCTTTGGTAATTAACAAACGATTCTTTTTATGTTAACTTGCAACTTGTGTTCTTTCGTTTTTCTATCGAGCTTAGATTGATATGTTTCTTAACAAAAGACTCTTTTATATTTCTTTTTTAGATTGTACCATGCAATATTCGGGAAGAGTTCAACGAGTTAGTAGGCAATATCGTGGATTTCGATGTTCACAGGACCACTTACAAAATTCGAGTGAAGAAAAAAGAAAGAAGACCTACTTCTACGGGGAACAATTGGTGTCTATCATCGCCACCCATAATTTAAGCGGAGGTGATCTCTTTCACTTCTCTATGGCAGGACCGCAACCTCGTATCGTACTTCTGTATATGGGCGAGATTGCGAGCGAGGATAGCGAGACCATAGAGGTGGATGGCGGGAGTGAGGAGGAAAGTGAGGAGGATTATATGGACGAGGAGGACCCATGGAAACATGTGGTGGTTGCTCAAAGAGCCAATCTTAGCGAGCTTGAGAAGGACCGTGTCCTTCAGAAACTAGCTCAGATAGATAGCTACATCGGGGTCCCTTTCGTGCATCGCATCACCAACACTAATATCTCCAATGGACATGTCATGGTATGTTTCTTAACACTTTCTTATTCCTATAGTTGCTTAATTATGTTATAATGTGGCCGGTATTTGACATTGTGGTTTTATTCTTTCTTGGAATTGTGTGTTCTAGAAAATACCTATGGCGGTAGCTAGCGGACAGTGCTGGCATGGAGCAAGGTACCATTGGAGTACACCGTGGAGAATTAGGAAATGTCACCGCAGTTCCGATCACCAGGGATAATGCTGATGGTCGCGTCATCCTCAACTCTCAAGCATGGAGGCAGTTCCATTCCGCAAGAGTTGGTATGGAGGCTGGCCGAGCTATTCTGATCACCATGAGCAATAGTGACATCCCCAACTTGGACATGATGATGGTCATCGACTACATCAGCGCCCGCTAGATAGATGAACTATGTGGTGATGATCGAGACTATGTAATATGGTTGTTTTCGAGACTAACTCCTTGATTTATTAGTAGTATATATGGTTGTTTTCGAGACTATGTAATATTTCTGCTATGAAACTTTATTCTGTCATATTGCTGTCAATTGCATACCTGTATTTGAGCTACTGATATTCTTCTGTATTTTGTCTACTGACATTCTTCTGTATTTGAGCTGTATATACCTGTATAAATACGGTACTGCTTTTTTTAAAAAAATACAGCATAGTATAGCCGTGACGCACCAAAACGAGTACTCGTGACGCACCTGAGAGATTAGGCGTGACGCACCTAGCAGTAGCCGCGGCGCACCACGGCCGTGCGTCACGGGTATAAATAGGCGCGGCGCACCAGCTAGGTGCGTCACGGCTAAACCCATAGGCACGGCGTGATAGCCGTGACGCACCCTGGTGCGTCACGGATAAGAAACTTGGTGCGTCACGGGTAAGCTTTTCCCTAGTAGTGTAAGAATGAAATATTTTACTCTTCTCCAACACCAATCAACTTATTTGAAAAAACTTTCAAAGAAAATAATCATCAAAGACCAAACATCTAAACATATATAACTGAAGCAAACTAACAAGCTCTGAACAAAATTTGTGTGAAAAACAAGATCTAAAAGCAGTACTAACAAAAACTGAACACTCGCAGAACAATATGAGCGAAAACTAGAGTGTTCTAGGCAATGAAAACAGAGCGTGTCTCTCTACAAACAAATATATGCTATGATCTAACCATTTGTTAAAACAAGAAAATAAAATAAAAAACTTAAAGAAAAATAAAATGACGCTCCAAGAATAATACATATCATGTGAAGCAATAAAAATATAGTGTTTTAAAAGAAACTTGACATTCTTATTGATGAAGAAGAGGATGCCTTGGGCATCCCCAAGCTTTGACGCTTGTAATTCTTGGATATGTCTTGGGGTGACATGGACATCCCTAAGCTTGAGCTTTTTTCCATAGTTCATCTCCTCATATCATCCTTCTCTACCTACACTTGAAAACTTCCTCCACCTAAAACTTCTCACAATCTTCATTAGCAACATTAGTGCGTCAAAATAATAAATCCACTTGGTTCAGTTTCAACACAAGTATAACACTAAATTTAACACATTAGATACTGTAACAAATTATTTTAAGGCTCTACCCCCAAAATAATCTCAAAAGAAAAATATTAAGAGGCAAATCCAAATAATGGCAGAAATGTGTCAAAGGAGAACACCAGGTAAAGATGAATTTTTCGAGGACCTTGTGTTGCTCAAATAAAAAAATGCAAAAATAATGAAAGTTAGATAACAACCTGGGGAAGGTGCCCAAAAACAATCAAACCTTCCTCGCGTTATGGCTGAGAGAACCGAGGTTTTTGCTAAAGAGAAAAAAATCTGGACAAAAAACAACAATTTCCCCAAATCATACTAACTCGCTATTAGAGGCTACTCTTGGCACAAAAAGGAAATAAAAAGGATAAAAAATGGTTCTTACAAAGGTAAAAACTTCCAAGACACAATGAAAACAAATGAAAACAGAAGAAAACGATGGGAAAACAAAGTGGGTTGCCTCCCACAAGCGCCTTTCTTTAACGCATTTTAGCTTGGCATGAATAAAGAATCAAGTATTGTTAATATATACATCATCAATACAATAAAAAATTCAATAGTGCATCAAGTTATTTTAGGAGGGTTCTCTGAGATAGTGCTTTTGGCTTTGCTCACACTAGATGCCTCCTCTATGGTTTTAGAAATTCCCCCTTCTTTAGTAGATAAATTAATTTTTGGTGAGGGATTCTTTGGACATACATGATCTTAGGCTTCTTTCCCGCTGTAGCTTCAAACTTTTTTGTTTTAAGACAAGACAAGGTAGACCCCAAAGTTTCTATAACCTCTTCAATTTTGTCTATTCTAGATGGCTGGTTTTCATTAACTCTTATAGTTTCAACAATTTTAACCCTTTTGGAATTACTCTTTATAGCACCATCTAGTTTGTTCACATGCTCAAATAACTTCTTGTCTAGCTCATTTTGTTTCTGAATATTAATTATATTCTCCTCGATAGAATCCAACCTATTTAGCACATGTTCCATAGTGATGTCAATTTTAATCATCAATAGGAGGATTTTCCATTAAGCTTTCAATAACATTAAGAGCTTACAAAGTGCATGCTCCTAATAAGTTTCCACCAGTTAACGTGTCAAGGATATACCTATACCAGTTGGTGAAACCCACATACAAATTTCTAAGAAGAACAATGGTGGCTTGATTTCTAGTGGACCTATTTTGAGCATCATTAATTTTATACCAAGAATTTTTAAAACTTTCACCACCTCTTACCTTGCAGGTGAGGACTTCAACCTCAGTAGACATAACAAAAGGAGTAGAGCTAGATATACTAACAAAATAAAGTAAAAACGCAAATAAAAGACTAGAAACTAGAGAACTATTTATTTTAATTTTTGAAAAAGAGAAAACAAGACTAATTAAAAGTACACTAAGCAAGAAAAACAAAAGAAAGAGAGTGGAAGTGTGGGGCTCCCCTTGATGCAAGCTTGAAGTCCCCGTAACCGGCGCCAAAAAAATTCTTGATGCTGATGTGATCACATGCTTGTTGGGTAACCCAAAGTGGAAGGTATGATGTAGTCTAGCAAAAATTCCCCCCAATTAAGGAACCAACGTTTATCGACCATTAGGATTTCGAAGTATTGTAGAAGGTTGCTTGTTGTTTGGCCCGTCAGCAAGCATGGAACCTGCACACAACATACAAACTCTCTCTTGTCCCCAAATTTCGAGAAGGTTGCCAGACTTCCCATCTTGGTGAAAACTAGATAATTAAACGTATAGAGTATTGCAAAGTAATAAAAGTAAACAAACATAAAAACAAGAAAACAATTATAAAAGTTCTTGAAATAAGGTTGCAATTATGAGGAAAATCGGACCGGGGGCCATAGTTTCACTGGTGGTGTCTCTCCAAAGAAAAAAAAACATGCTAGGTGAACATATTACAGCTAGGCAATTGACAAATCATGAACGTATAACAATACTATTGTGATGAGATATAGTTCACGGGTTCTAATATTGTATGCATTGCGTCAAGGAATATGGACCGCTATCCAGCATGCGTCCATATCTAAAAGTCCACCTCAAGAAAGCTACCAGCAAATCTCTCTGGTATTAAGTTGTAGAAATGAAGTGATTGCTTTGTGTGCAACAGATAAATGCATTAAGATTTAAGAACAATACGTAATGTAAACATTGGTTCTCGTCTATAGACAAGAGCACCTCTGTTTTCTCCCTAGTAGCAACAGCACATCCCCCTTCTGTCACTCGAGCATAGATGTAAGGGAGGCGTGAACCCACAATATATAATATAAACCCTCTCTTGGAGGTGAAAACAACTACGTGGCCAAGGTAATCATAAACACCGGAGAGCATCGCAAGACTACGTTAAAACTCTCTACAAATATAAGTGGAGAATCTCAGCTTTCCATGAACAAAATAATCATAATATCATGGTTCATCAGATCCCAGCAAACAAACCATGCACAATTACATAACAGTGGTCTCGATCATGTGAGGCAGCTCACGAGACTCTAAACATGGAGGCATAAGGGAGAGAACAACCATCTAGGTAATGCTATGGACCCGTCGTCCCAAGATGAAATACTCACACATTTGTATGGATGCGATCATGGCGATGCAGAGGCCTCCGATAACGATTCCCCCATCCAGCAGGGTGCCGGAACAGAGCTGCAGAAGCCGTAGATTGGACTTTTGAGGTAACATCGCCTCTTTGTATGTTTCATGGAAAACAACCCTTTCCCCGAATATTTTAGGGTTAGAGGCAATTTATGGGCGACGAGAGGCGGTGGCCAGGGCAGCCAGGGGCCCACCAAGCGCAACCTAGGGTGGGGCCGCGCCTGGCACCCGTGGGCACCCCATGGCTCACCCTTCGGCTCTTTTTTGGACTTTGTATTTGTCTGGGTAAAAAACGATCTCCATGGATTTTCATCCCTTTCTGAGAATATTTCTTTAAGAACTTTTCTAAAAAAGAAAACAGCAGAAAACAGCAATTGTCCTGGGGCATCTTGTTTATAGGTTAGTCTATGAAAACATGAAAAAACATGTAGGAAACAAATGGTATTGGGTAGAAAACAAGCATGGGCGTGAAAAATTATAGATACGTTTGCAACGTATCATGTGCCTATTTCTAGTTTCTACCAAACATAAAACATGTGTATGGTTTGCACCAAAATCACATGAAAAGAGAGGAATTTAAGCGTCAATTGGCAACCAGCCCGAAACATAACAAACATATAGTCACTAACAGACGGGCCAAATACTAAAGGCCCATTTCAACTCATTGGGTAGAAACACGGTACTAGGCATTTGATCGCAATCATGTTCCCATATCCATCACAACCATTGTTTTCGCCCGCCTCTCTCCCTTGGCAGAGATATCCATGCCTTAAACCATAAATCCAGGTTGAATTACCTCCCATGCTCTCCCTTGTCGTGAGCCAAGACCTCTAATGTTCGGAGCTAATTCAGCCCCATCAGTGGCCCCTTGATGGCTCTCCACCGTCCCACCCACCACTGAATCGTTTGTCGTGGCTAGGATGAGTGGCCATTTGTTCTAGACCCCCCCCCCCCTGGAACCAAGATCTAGTGGCTAAAGATTACGATTTCCCTCTCACATTCCAATTATTTCACAAGTCATATGATGAAATCTGGGTGAACTGATGGGAGCGACGCTTGATCCTCCTGCCAAAATAACAGGAAACATAGCATAATCCAAGTTCCCACCCGTGGACCCTCCATGAAACCTTCGGACCGTCCATAATGGCGGCATCTGTGGGCTACTCCACGCTCTCGTCTGACCTCGTCAACTGCCTTCTTTCCACTAATTATGTATGGACCTTCGCGCATGCAGAACCTGGCGCTCTTCCACCGCCGATGCCAAGAATGGCACCACCCAATTCAGTAGATCGTGATGGACGAGATTAACTACTCCCTGAACAGCTAGTGTTGCACACCTTACTAGTGGACACCACAGTAGGCTATGTCCACCACAAGGACATTCTTCCATGATCTATGACCCTCAGTGATTACATCGCATTTTTTGTAGCTTATGCTGACTAAGTTATGGAATATATTTTTTTCTATACTTAATGACGAGATCTATTTAATTCTAGAAAGGAATCAACACTCATCTAAATAATGCACGACTCGATGTTGTCATATCGTCAGCTAAATTTTCAGTTGGTCTTTGGATGAGCTTGAGTCATATGTTGATGTGCCGATGATAACTTATGGCACGGTTGGCCTTCAAAACTTTTGATGATGCCCAGTTGTGTCGTCTAAAATTTTCAAGTATGCTAAATGATGGTATTGGATAGTATCAATGGGCATTCATTTTATTGTACGAATCAGTTGAGAGAGAACGACGACGAACGGTGGCCATGTTAGATCTGATATTCACATCACACACTCAAAATTTTCCGTACTTGATTAGACAAGACCACATCGCGCACAGTTTTCCAAAGATGTGTGACGTGGTACCCACATTGGCCATAGTAGCATGCAGAAAACTATGTAGAATTGTTGTCATATATTGTCTATCGTACTATAAATGTTACTCGGTTTGTTTTTCACCGGATAAAAAAATTCTCATTTCCCACATGTGTAAAACAATTTATGTGTTATGGACATACTAGGAGTTCATTGCATGCATAATTTGGCACTCATAGTACAAATCTGCGCTTTTATGTTTGAATGTGCATGGAGGCTGGAACTAGTCAAGACGATTATCCATTTTTGCAATGATGTCTCTTGATTATCCAATCAATACGATTTTGTCTATAGAGAAGATCCTCAGGGGTTTCTTGTGGAAGGAACGCAATGATGTGCATGGTGGACACTGCTTTGTAGCATGGGACAAGGTCTGCATGCCTAAGACCATAGGGGGGCTTGGCATACCCAATCTCCAACTGATGCACTTGGCCTGGTTCAAGGGTACCATTTATTTCAGAGGTGTGAACCAGGTGTGGAAATCCCGCTCGCCGGGAAAATGCAAACTTTTCCTCTGACTAGCATGTGAGATTGTTGATGGATGGTAGATCGCCTAGGAAGGTGGAGACTGCCAGGACCGCCAGCATGCCCCTTCTCTGATAACAAGAGGAAGGCATTGATCATCTCCTTCTTGGTTGTGTCCTTGCAAGAGAGGTTTCAGCCACCTTTCTGAAGCTTTGGGGGAAGGAGGACTGGACCCCCAACCCAGAAAAGAGATTAAGCGAGTGGCTGACTACGAAGGGAGGAGGGGACAGCGGAGAACGAGACTGGTGGATGGTACTTGCGCTCATATGTTGGATCCTATGGAGACACCGGAACGATGTGGGTTTTAAAGGAGCGAGTCCATCGGTAACAACAGTGACCAGGACCATTGTAGAGGAGGCAAAACGTTGGCGCTTAGCTAGACTTTTTAGGAGAGTTTTAGTGTGTGTGGATGGGTGTAGGATTTGCAAGTAGTACTTCTATGTACAAACGGTGGGTTGCGTCCAAGATATCTGTGTCGAACATGTTGTAAACGGCCGTCTTGGCCTTCCTTCTATGAAACCGATAAGTCTTTCCATGGCGTATCCTTGAAAAATGTTTACGTTCAGGAATGTGAGCCCGAGTACAACATTGTGTAGGCCATAGTCATAAATAGGGATGCAAAGCGGCGCCAACCTGCCCCGATTCATAGTCAAAAGCAGTCGGCTTAGTGTAGCATCTTTTACCCCTGATTTCGCGAGCCTCTTCGGAATGTCCTTGCATTCCTAGTTGTAACTCTCGAATTATATTACGAGAATTTTATTGGAAGGTAACTAATGTACTTCTTCCTATCATGATCAAATGACTACCACGATTGAACTTGGATAATTTCACACAAGTCGTTGGCTATAAAAGAGCGAACTTCGCACTGCAGATACGAGCTTAGTACCACATTTTTCCTGACTCAATTGCTTGCTCTCAAAACTTCCTCAAGAACTAGAATTTGTTCGTCCACTCTAGCTTAAAAGCAACTGCAGATGCTCGGTCCGGCTCGTATTTTTTAGCACAAAGTGTGCTAAAATAGGTTCAACCCCTAAAATACTTATCATCTAAGAAAAAGAGGTGTTGGATATGTCCTTGAAGTTGGTGTGTACATCTTAGTGTGATCTCATATTCTCATATGGGTGGTCACGAAGATTATTTTGCGTACTTGCTCCACTTCACATGCTTCAGTTCCGCGTGAACTTGGCAAGAGGGATGTTGAATGCAACATCATGCTACTAGATTAGGATGTCATTGTGGGACGACAAGTAAGCCGTCATATCGAGTTATTTGGGGATGAATGGGGTCAGGGTTCTTCCCAAACACTAAATCAAGGTTGTGACTGAAAGTATTTATGTGAGTCATCTTTAATGTGTATATATTTTGTATTTTTATTCCATTTTTAGCTTTAAAGATGTGCTCCCCCAAGTTAGAAGTGTCAGCGAAGAAGAGTCGAGCTTGTTATTTCACCTCTGCCCCTCTCCGATCTTTGATCAAACTATCCTTCCCCACCATTAAAATGTATCCACACGAGCAACAAAGCGTTCAAGATTTTCTGGGTTTTTAGCGTGCAAGGTGCTCAAATAAAATATATAGAAGAAGCTATCAAAATTTATTGTGCTGAAAAATACACTATGATAAAATATTTTATATGGGATCCATTTATATTTATTTGGTATCTAGATGTTAGTATTTTTGTCTATGAAATTGGATAAACTCATAAGACATTCATTTTTGAAAAAATAATTAATTACATGAAATTTAAAAAAAATTGGGAAAGTATAAGTTTTTTCTCCATTTTTTTCTTGTTGTATAATGTTTAAAAAATACGATTAACGTAAAAAAATAGTAAAATCCAAAATTAGCAGTGTGTAACTTAACTCCAACCACACATTGAAGTATTGAAGCGAATGAACGATGTTGCAAAGATTAGGTAATAATATTTGTATTAGGTTCATTGTTACATGAGTTTAGTTATTTGGGGAGATTGAATCCAACAGCCAAGCAAGGATTGTGTAAATTATATATAGGTTACACTTTGGATATCCACTTTGATGATATAAATAAGAGCAAGTTTGTGGATTACGATGTTCCAATTCTTGGCTTCAGTGTAGTGAAGTTACATAATGGGTTAGCAGTCCTCACATGGAGAAGAAGAAAATTTGTCGGTAGGCTGGCTCGATCACAGGTACTCCCATGGAAGTTGTTCTTGTTGTTCGTTCATTAATGGCATGATCTTTCTGGCCATTTTGTGTGTATAGCATGGTTATCTTCTAGCAATGGCGTATAACATTTTCTAGTAATGTAAATTATAACAATGGAAAATCTTATCGACTAGTTACTCGTCCAAAATTTATCATAGTGGATGTTTTCATACTGTTCTGTGTGTACTTTTATGCAGTGCATTTTTACTCTATCCAACGGTTACCTGGATAGGTTTCCACCGGGTGGCAAGCAACTTTCTAATGCGTCACATATGTGTATCAATGGTAGGTTCTTTGAAGACATCCATAATCTAGTGGTCCTACATAACAGAGTCATTGTGCATTGGCATGCATGCATAGCACAAATCACGCCTTTAAGTTATAATTGTGCATGCATGTGAGCCTGCATTATTGTGTAGACCATGGTCATAAATATAGAGTGCGGATTTGATATGGTAGGTAAATATATGTACTTCTCCCAATCAAAAACAAGTGACAGCCGATGTGAATTTGGATAACCGAACTGGCCATTGGCTATAAAATATGCGATCTTCACACCGCACATATGACATTTTCATACTAGTATGCTTTTTTTTAATTCGGCAGCATGCTATCAATACTTCCTTCGGGGTCTAGATAGTTCGTCAACTGTAGCTTAAATACGATGCACTATTCTGATGATAGATATGATTGGTGTTTAATTTCAAAGTGCTAAGAAGAGAACATGCCCAAGGAGCAGTTGCCCGTTGAGATTGAGAGGCATCAGGACATGAGCTTGAGGTTCTTTTTTGTGCGGGAGTAGGTGGATATGTGCGTGAAGTTCCTTATACATGTGTGCTCAGTGGCGGATCTAGGTTCTTCGTAGCGGGTATGCCGTGCTAAAATTTTGTTGTGCGTTTTGGTAAAAATATTTTTTAATAGAGAAGGATTTATGGTAGCGAGTTTTCCGTTATTTCTGCTTTGGGCCATATTTTGACCATTTTTCATGTTTTTCTTTTGTTTTAGACCAATTTTATCAAACTTGGAAATTCTCGACTCATCGAAAGCATATTGCCATATTGGGCATTTCGATTTAGTTGGAAACCATACATCTGAGTATCATAGTAGAAACTCTACATTTTGACAGTATTTTGTACAAATATTTTAACAATATAAATTAGGTGAATATGTACACGTTTAAAAATGAAAGCATGTGTGTGTATACGTGTGCTGGCACTTAGTATCCTTACATATCGGCTAACAGCCGATTAATTTGATAATCACATAATTAGTCGCACAAAAAAAGTTAGCAATATATATGGAGTAATAAATTGGCCCTATTAATCAAGCTACTTACGGATAAAACTTGCGTGCTTAGCTACACCGCGCATGCACAAGTTCAGCACATAGGCCGTGACCGTGAGGGATTAATCGATGATGTGTAGTCTAACATGGATGTACTACCTGCCTAGGCTGCATGCACAGAATGTCCGAACCAAGATAAAAACAGACTGGTCCTTTGCGATCACATGCAAATGCAAGAAGCCGGATAGGGTATGCCATGGCATACCGCGTACCCCTTGGATCCGCCACTCTGTGCTACATTGCTCAACTTCTCGTCCTCGACAACTTCACAAGAGGACCCAACATTGTGCTACATTTAGCATTGACTAGCGGCAGTTAAACGAATACCTTCACCCGTCCATATCTACATGTTGGATACGCCTCCTGCACAACTCACGCTTTGTGGTTCGCCTTGATTGACTTCCCAGTTCTTTTTAGCCAACAAATACTAATAAGGATACAAATAGCACACCAGGATCATCTAGGGGGGCTCGTTCTTGTACAGGCACTGGTAGAAAATAGGCCTTTAGTCCCGGTTCGCAAAGTCCATTCGTCCCGGCTGCGCAACCGGGAATAAATATGCGCGACTAAAGGCCCGTCCACGTGGGCGCCAGGAGTCCGTCGGGGCGGAGAACATTTAGTCCCGGTTCTCGTGGCTAACCGGGACTAAAGGCCTCCTCCGCAGGTTTAGGGTTTTAGCCCCACTAAACCTGGTTTCTTTTTAATTTGTTTTGTTTTATTTCTTTTATATTTTATTTTGTGTTTTATTTTAATTTTGATGAAGTTTCAGTACACATATATATTCTACGCTACTATATACATGCATATGAAATTTCAAACAAGAAGAATTCAATAGGAATATATAATATATATTCAATCTCGGGTGACCATATACAACTTCGAACAAGTTTCCATACACAATTAAGATGGATGACCATACACAACTTCGAACAAGTTTCAATCTCGAAGATGCATATAATTTTCTTCGTTCTCGGTATAGTGTTCTCCTTTAGGATTGATGACTTGCCTCATGAAAAATCCTGCAAATTCATCTTGAATTGGTCGGAAGCGAGCTTCTGGACTAAGCTTCCTCCGCAAGTTATCCGTCGCCTTCCGCACGCTATCCGACGCCTTCCGCTCAGAGGTGTGTCTCCGCATGTTCTCACAAACATAGTATCCAGATAGATTGGTCCCCGGTGGCTGCTTATCCATATTAACTAAGCTTCTAAATTCTAGCTCATGTTTGAATTCACCGACAGTTTCTTCTGAGAACCGTCTCCAAACCCTACAGGGCAAAGAAAATTAAATGAACAAGGGAGTTATTAGTTACTTGATATTACGAAATGAACAAAAGAGACCGATCGATATAGAGCGCAAATGATTGAAAATAATTACTTTTGCAGCATTTTTCTCATGTCGGCCCAACGCCTTGAATCCGAATCCATAGAGTCCATGATTAGAACTCTAGAGATGTGAAGTTCAATATTTAGCAGAATCCAGTGGAACCTGTGGACACCTTACATGCACAGTCATGCATAACTCATCGATTAGACATACCATGCATGGAGTAAACAAAAGAGAATGGGCACAAGAGAGAAACACTCACCCAAAATGGTAAGAAAATAGAATATGACTTTTGAGTTGATGCTTTCTAAGAAACTTGTACAAGTCTTTCTCCACGTCTTTGGCGTGACGTTGTAACACATATCCATTAACTATATGTGGGTCAATGAACCCAACATCATGGATGTTTATTATTTTGCATTCCCAAATCTTCAATCTGCATAATAGAGAGGCCCATTCCGCACATATTGTAATGCTATCTCACCTACTGGCACATTCTCAAGGCCTAACGAGACACGAAGAGTCAAACCCATCTCGGACGCTTGTTTCATGGCACTCGCTACAGTCAATCCATTTGTTGTCGTAGCTGCTATGATCTCGTGGTCCTCTTCCGGACCGGCTTTCACTATGAGCGGGGGGGGTCGATTGTTTATTCTGCATCCCGAGCTGGTCAACTTGTTTCCCGCTTTTTTTACTTCCTTCTTTCTCCTCCTTCAATATTTTTGCTTGCCTACGAAGTTCACGTCCATAGTCGTCAGTCATATTCAGCTCGGCTTGGGACGGTGTTGTCAAAAAATCCTTAGCCCACTTCTTTTGCTTCTCAGTGAATACTTGCTTGGGCTCAGGCTCTTTTATCGCCTTCGCATCCGCCTTCCATTTCTCATAATGAGCAGACGCGGCCAATTTGGTTTCAGCTTCACTAAGTTCCCAAGGCCTTGGGAGGATAGGATTCAGTGATGGCTCCGGTACCCGTGTGGTCTTAGGTACATAAGGGTCCGGGTTAATAGTCCAGGAGCGGGTTTCCTTCCTTTCCGCCTGCTTCTGCTTCTTCGCCGGAGGAGGATTGGGGGGCGGCGGCTGCTTACCCGCCGGATATTGTGCATCGGGGGACGGCGTCGAATGGCGTGAAGGAGGTGTAGGTGAACCACCACCACCACCGTCGCCGCCACCACCACCACCACCACCACCATCGGGGGGGTGGACTTGTTAGCCTTGGCGCCTCGCCTGGAAACACTATGTACTTCTTCTTCCATAGAATGATCTGGCGCTTGACATCTCCAAGTCTTCTCTCCCCTTCGGGTGTAGCTATGTCAATATCCAGGTCCTCAAACACTTGGACTATGTCTTCCACCGTGACACGAGCATAGCCATATGCAATGGGGTTGTTCTGGTGGAGTGCTCCAGGTGTACAGGGTAAAGCACTGCCGGTAGCTACCTTCGTGGAAATGTTCCCCACGGGATAATGCAGATCACATTCTTTCATATCCTTTACATCATCCACGGGGTAGTGAGGCTCCAATGCAGAATCTCGATCATCGGAGCATTAGCACCTGCAGGCGGGGCCTCCGTGGAAGCCACTCTGCTTCTCCGCTAGTGGCTTCCGAGATCCGCTTCATGATCTTCATGTGGCCCTGCAGCCGATTTTTCTTTTACAAGTCCATGCACGGTCTGCTTCAACTCACTAAGTTCCGATGCAAACTTTGCCAAAAGATCTGCATCCCGGTCCGTCTTTCTCTTGCGGCTTCTGTAACAGTACGGGTCATTGTCTTGGGAAAACCCTACTTTCCATGGAATTCTGCCTTTGCCTCGTACATGTCCTCCGTGTTCATCATTCCCGAGGGCTTTTGTCAGGGCGTATTTCTCTCTGTTGAACTTGATCAAGCCCTCTTGAGCTTGGGTCATTGCGTCAATAAGGGCTTGGGTGGGAGCAACCGTTTTCTGCCGATGAACACACGCCCCTGTCTCCGGGTCTAGCGATCCCCCATGCCCGTACCACCAGCTTTTGGCCCTTTCATCCCATCCCTCTGTACCTAGAGGGATTCCTCGCACCCTCAGGCCCTCCTCCATCTTCTCCCACTTATGCGCCGAAAGGCGGTATCCTCCTGGCCCCATAATATGATGGTACTGTTTCTTATCCGCATTAACCTTATTTTTTTCGATATTTCCTTGAAATGCTCTGATTTCTTTTGCCTCACAAATTCTGGCCAATCATCTTTCAGTCTCTCATGTTGTCCAGTGAAATCCGGAGTCTTGCCCTTCTTGACATAGTCGCGGGTTAAATTTTTCTTGAAGTTCCAGAATGCTTAGGCCATCTTCTGAAGAGCGAACTCTTTGACGCGCCTCCTCCTCTCACGTCCACCCGGAACCTCATTACCGAATTCATCGACTTTGTTGTATTCTAGAGGTAGAATGAAATGTTCCATAAGCTTTCTCCAGCAATCCTTTTTCGTTCTCTTGTCGACAAAACTGAAACCAAGACGTTCCTTCTTTGCCTCCTTCCATTCCTGGACGGTGATCGGGACGTTGTCTCTAACAACGACTCCGCATTGGTTGATAAACTTTGTGGTGTGCTGTAGGGGCTTGCCGGTTTGACCGACTAATTCGATGGTATATGTTTCTCCTTGTTTCATCGCCTTGGATTTGCCACGCTTTGTCGTACTCGATCCGGCCGAGGGCTAAAAAAAGAAAGAGAGTCGCTGGCGTTAATGCATATGTATTCACATTTCACTAAGTTTGTATCACGAGAGGCTCAATGTATATATATACCTCGCCGGAGGTGTTTGCTACTTGCAATTCGAGATCGTCATTTGTCGACGGTTGACCTCCGTCGACAATGTCCGTTCCTTCACCTTCTTGATCATCGACAATGTCTGTTCCACCGTCAAGGTTCAGAAAAGAAGAGACTACATCCTCTTCTTGCTAATCTTCTGAGCCCGGCACATAAGGAATCTCGTTGTTTATGATGCCCATTATATAACGTTCAGCATCCTGATCCCTAAGTGGCTCAGCTCTATCGCCCGCCATATGTCACTCCTGCATGTAGTAAAAATTAATTAAGTATAAATGAATTAAAAAATAAGATTAAGGGGACATAGAGGAGGAGCAGCGACGGTTGTACAGTACGTGTTAGGGAGCCGCTCGGGGCGGAGGGAGTTTAGGGGGTACAGTATAGAGGAGGAGCAAATATTGACGGTGATTTTTTAGTAGAATGAGACTTAGCACATATTAGTACAAATATTTTACTTAGTGATGAAATGACCGTACTTTTTTTGACTTAGGAATATATATTTAGGGTTAGTAGTGCTTCGAATTTTTTTTAGCTTTTTTGACTTAGGAATATAGAAAAATGATACAAAAAAAACTGCCAGCAACCCAGGAGCCCAGCCCAAGTACGCCAGCAGCCCGTGCTAAAAAAAATGCCAGCAGCCCGCGCCCCTTTCTCTCTGCCAGGTGGAACCCATAGGTGACGCGAGCGTGACATCACCCTTCCTCTGTTTGCGCCGCTGACGGGTGGTCGTCGTCGTTCTCACCGGCGCGCGGTGGTCGCCGTCCTCACCGGAGTGTTCACCGGAGTTCGTGGTCGCCACGCGTTCGTGTTCGTGTTCATTCGTGGTCCATTCGAGGGCGGTGCGAGGCCCGCGGGGGAACCTATCGATGACGGCGGCGCGGGACGGGGGCGGAGCAGGACGGGCGCGGTGGAGAGAAGGGCGCGAGCGACGGCGGCGACGGCGACGGCGCGGTCCTCTCTCTGTCTCTGCGGGGCGGAATCGGCGATGGCGCACAGAGAAGACGAGCAGTAGGGCGGCGCGGGGAGAAGACGAGTAGTGTACAAAGTCGTTGGTCCTTAGAAAAATTTCGGCAGCACGAATCAGGAATATATAGGGCCAGCCTTTAGTCCCGGTTGAGGACACCAACCGCGACTAAAGGTACCCTCCGGGTACCATCCGCGGGCCTTTAGTCGCGGTTGGTGTCCCCAACCGGGACTAAAGGGGTACCTTTAGTCGCGGTTGGTGTCACGAACCGCGACTAAACGTTTTTTCGCGGCGTTTTCGTTCCCGCGCGGAAAAAGCCTTTAGTCGCGGTTCGTGACACAAACCGCGACTAAAGGTGCTTTTTCAAATACTTTTCGTTTTAAAATCTTAAAAATACAAATAATATATCAGAAAATTCAGAAAAATAAAACTAATTCATTTTGAAATCTTAAAAATACAAATAATATATCAAAAAATTCAGAAAAATAAAACTAATTCATTTTAAAATCTTAAAAATACAAATAATATATCAGAAAATTCAGAAAAATAAAACTACTTCATTTTAAAATCTTAAAGTACAAATAATATATCAAAAAATTCAGAAAAATAAAACTAAGTCATTTTAAAATATTAAAAATACAAATAATATATCAAAAAAATACAAATCTTAAAATCCCGCCTCTTTCTTCCCGTCTCCTGTCTTCCCGCCTCCTGTCTCCGGTTCGGGTTTCGTTGGGAAACGGATCGTCCCTTTAGTCCCGGCCTGTTTTACCAAACGGGACGAAATGGTTAGGGTTTTGTTCCGACCAATTAGAAAGAATCACACGGATCGTGTGTTTCTTTCAAGCGCTTGTGAGTCGTTGGATCAGGGGTGTGTTTCTTTCGAGTTATTGTGAGCTGTTCGATCAGGGGTACGGTGTGTTTCTTTCGAGCGGTTGTGAGCCGTTGGATCAGGGTGTGTCTTAACCGTTGGATCAAAACCCTAGCACAACACTTTGTGAGCCAGAGGACCCTATATATAGCCCACCTTCATACACCGGTCAGTTCATCGACCAAATACAAAACATCCGGATTCGCCATCATACGTCTTGCCGTGCATTTGTATGCATATATGCACCCAGTAGCCACGGTAGGGCTGTATGATCGCGATACAGATTGTTTTGTTCTACATCCCCCTTTAAGGTTTGATACATCATTCAGTTCATCGACCAAATACAAATCATCCGGATTCGCCATCATACGTCCTGCCGTGTATTTGGTATGCATATATGCACCCAGTAGCCACGGTGTGGCTGTATGATGGCGATACCGATTGTTTTGTTCTACATCCCCCTTTAAGGTTTGATACATCATTCAGTTCATCGACCAAATACAAATCATCCGGATTCGCCATCATACGTCATGTTGTGTATTTGGTATGCATATATGCACCCAGTAGCCACGGTGGGGATGTATGATGGCGATACCGATTGTTTTGTTCTACACCCCCCCCCCTTTAAGGTTTGATACATCATGCTATGGTGGGCCCAAGGAAGCCCCAATACACATCAGAGATAATATAATTCACATGATCCATTCAACAAAGTTTGGTACAATAAATTATTACACATCAATTCTTCCCTTGTGTCCCTGCTTTCTTACGATTGTGCCGTATCCATGGAGCATCCTCATCATTTAACTTAATGCTTGGGTCAGTGTTCACTTTGAAGGGTGGAATTTCACCAAACATATTATAATCTTCTGACATGTTTGTCTTGTCCTCCACTCCCACGATGTTTCTTTTCCCTGAAAGAACAATGTGGCGCTTTGGATCATCGCATGATGTACTGATCGTTTTCTTATCTTTCTGTTTCCTCAGTTTGCTACTCATGACCTTCAAATAGAAAACCTGAGCGACATTTTGGCTAGGACGAATGGTTCGTCAAGGTAACCAAGATTGTTGAAATCCACCATTGTCATTCCGTATTGCTCGTCCACCTTTACCCCACCTCCTGTTAACTTGAACCATTTGCACCGGAACAAAGGGACCTTAAAGGAGGGTCCATAGTCAAGTTCCCAACCATAATATGTGAAATTTTGCCCATTCTCGGTTGTTGCATCAAAGCGGACACCACTGTTTTGGTTGGTGCTCTTTTTATCTTGGGAGATCGTGTAAAATGTATTCCCATTTATCTCGTACCCTTGGAAAATCGTTATAGTCGAAGATGGTGTCTTGGCCAACATGTACAGCTGATCTCCAACATCATTGTCATTCATTAAATGTTTTCGCAACCAACTGCCGAAAGTCTCCATGTGGGCCTTTCTAATTCAGGATTCAGGCTTCCCCGGGTTGTCCGAGCATAAAATATTCTTGTGTTGCTCGAAGTACGGAGCCACCAAGCTGGAATTTTGTAGAACTGTGTAGTGTGATTCAGTCATAGAATGACCGTCCATATGTCGAGACATCGTAGTAGTTTTCATAGACTGGGGTGCCATGAGACTACGGTAGAGACGTGGGGTAACGGGATGGCGTAGTAACACAGAACACGGGATTTACCCAGGTTTGGTACGTCGCGACAGTACGGCGTACCTACTCCTGCACTTCTCACTATGTGGGACTAAAGCCCGTATAATAAGGTTACAATGTAAGGGAATAGATCCAGCTACTCGTCGAGGATGAACTTCTCGGCGAGTTGCACAAGGCTTAAGCTAGAACCTAGAACCTTGGAACTAAAGGAACTTATTAAATCTATCTCCCGTCCGGCTTTATATAATAGCCGGATTAGGGCTTACAGAACCAGAAACCTAGAAGACTACGTTTAACTTGTAACTTGGAAAGTAAGGAATCCGTCTTCTCCTCCAAGCCAGATCACGCGGGCCGTGATCCGGGTTCTTCTAGAATCCGGCTTCTACGCGTCGGTCTACTGGGCCGCCCAATGGACCTAAGCCCATTACCATGTAGGCCACCCTGGTAGTCCGGCTCTTTTGTCTACCATCTTCTATACCCCTATTCAGTATATATCCGACAGTAGCCCCCAGGAAGGATCAAAACTCTGAAACTCCGCCTTTCGTCAAATACATTTTGTCCGGGAAACTTGATTCAGCAGTCTTGATTCTTTCTTCTCTCCTTTTGAAGGAGATGGTAACGTAAAACTCGGAACTATGAAAATCCGGCTTTTCTTCTCGCAATCCTTCGCGGAAAAGGAAACGTGACATCAGCGCTTTAATCATGCTGACGCAAGCGCCGCTTGGTTTCACGCGGGAAACCCTGCAACGTATCTCTGACAGATTCTCACGAGAAACGAGGAGATAGCCATCATTCCTCTGTCGTTCCGTTTCCCGGATTTTCCGGCGAGCGACACGCGTCGAACATCCAACGGTCAAAAGAGCCGTTGGCGCGTATCTAGAGGTTTTTAGGCTATAAATAGCCGTCTTCGTCCTCCTCATCAACCTTCTTCACTCCCTCACTGCCTTCACCATTGGTACGAACGCGAGCTCGAGAGCGAGAACGATTCCTTGCCCCGACGAGCCCTTCCCACGCCGGAGCGCACCAACACCACCGAGAAAGATGGCATCTCCGCAGTCATCGCCAGCTCGCACTTCCATCGACGAGCTCTTGGGCGATCTAGATCCCCAACTTGGGTCGCCCAAACACGCCGGCGGCGAGCCGGAAAAAACTACGGCGTCCGCAGCGGGCGGAGGAAGCGTTTCCGCCTCCGCAGATGCTGAGGGACCAAGCACCACATCGACCCCGCCGTTCGCTCCCGAAACGGCGGAGGAAAAGGTAGAGCTCCTCGACGAGCAGCTCGCCGCCGCGAAGGCCGCCACCGCCGCCGCCGCCGGAGGAGATGAAGAAGAGGAAACTGCAGGCAACTGGATTGCCTGCAGTATTCCCCCGGCTCTTCTTCCCAACTTGGAGAAGGAAGGCCTGGTTCTGAAAAAGAAATGGCGGCTCCCGGAAGAGGAGACCGAACCCGCGCCGCAAGAGGGCGAAAGGGTGCTTCTCGCCTCCCACCTTCTACGAGGTATGGGGCTCCCCCCTTCTTCTTTCTTCCTCCAAGTTCTAACTCACTACAACATCCAACCTGATAATCTCCCTCCCAATTCCATTCTGTATATGGCCGGCTTTCAGGCCTTATTCGAGGGTTACCTAGGAATAGAGCCTAGGTTAGATTTTTGGCTGTACTGCTTTGGGGTTAAGCGTAACTCTTCGGAGGGCGCACTCCCAAATTGCGGAACCATTTCCTTTACTCTTCGGAGATTCCGAGAGGATTGGTTCCCCAAAATAAAAACCTCGGAATCCGTCAAATTCTGGACGGGTTCCTTCTTTTATCATCCCGACGTGCCTTTTCCTAAAAAAGCCGTCGGGGTTCCGCCTTTTGTGAACTCCGCCGCCGTTCCCCAGGACAACTGGGGAACAGAAGCCGTCCAAAATCTGCCACCTGATCTGCTAAGGATCAAGAAGCGCATCGCCAAGCTCACCTCCTCAAAGCCACCTTTGACCGGTATGGACACGGTCATCTGCTGGCTAAATAGGCGGATCCAGCCGTTGGCGAACCGTGAAGGTCGCCTTTTATGCGAATACACGGGGACCAAAGATCCTATGCGGACAACCGACAAGGAATGGGCCCCGAAGGAGCTTAAACGGCGCATCAATCAATTGGTCGCATCTCGCGACCAATACACTGAGAGTCGGCCAATGTATACGACCAACAACCCAGCTCCCAAGGTAAATTTTCCGTCATTTAGGTACAATCTCAATTCTTGGATAATCTACCTTTTGATTCTGATTGATTTTTCCGACAGCTTGCGGATCTTCCAGACTCGGAGTTAGCCTCCGAGGCTGAGCTGGACGCGCTGCGCACCGCTGCTACTGGTGGACGCAAGCGTAAGAAGATAGTTTCCTCTGAGGAAATTATCGATGTTGACGGCATCCCCGTCGCCACGTCCAGGTTAGTTCTTCTGGATTTTTCTTTCATGGGAGCATTTTTCATCCATCTTCGGTGTTTTGACTTTTATCCGGGTTTTCCGTTTTTAGTCTGCCGCCTTCCAGCCTAAAGCCTAGGAAGCTGAAGAAACACAAGGTTTCTTCCAGCCGAGGCAGCCAACCTTCCCCCGCCGTCGCCCCGGACACGCCGCGGACAATGGCGGAAGAGCCTACTGCAACCGCCACTACCAAGCCCCCAGAGCCCAGCCAGCCCATTGTGTCCGAGTCGGACACGAGGGAAAGGGCGGCTCCAGAGGTGGGGAAATCTTCTCGGATTTTCGACGAGGAAATCCCCACCTTTGACAAGGATTTTAAGGCTATAAATGACGGCTTGAACGCGGCCGAAAATCACTTCGCGGAATACGCGAAAGAATTCCGAGAAAACTTAGCAGGTTTGCAGCGCATGAGCCAGGTATGTAACTCTAGCCCCCAAGCATTAAACAAAATGCATGCTTTTTTGCTTTGATGTTTTTTATTAACCATACTTTTCCTTGCTGTGTTTCAGCAAACCTCCGAGGCCATAAACCTTGAAGTTTTCAGGAAGCTCACTATCAAGAATAAAGAAGTTCGAAGTCTTCTTTCTATTCTTGAGGAGAGAGAGGCGGAGCTGGAATCATCTCAGCTCGCTTTGACGGAAACGAAAGGTAAGCTTTTTCGTTTTGAAATTTCCGATTTAAGACTTTGTCTAAGTTTTTTCCCGAGGAAATTGATCAACTCGGATTTTCCCTTGCTTTTCAGCTGCTTTAGCCGAAGCTAAACAAGCAGCGGAAGATTCCGGCAACGCCGAGATTCTCCGCAATGAGAACATTGAGCTTCACAAGAATCTTGTGAAGGCTCAGCAAGACCTGGAAGCCAGCAACCTGGCCCTTGGAGTGGCTAACTCCAAGGCTTCCGAACAGGCGGAGAAAGACAAATCCACCATTCAGGATTTGACTGAAGCTCTGAACCTTCGCCTGGAGGAAGTTTCCGAGATCGATAAACTCATCGGTAAAATTCTTTGCCCTTGTCCTCATCTTTCCATGTTTTACTTTCTCTGTTTGTCTCCCTAACCCTTTTGTATGTTTTATTGGATCGACCAGGAGACACCCCAGATGGCACTCGGGCTGCAGGCATCCGAGCTTTCGGGGAGACATGGAACTTGGTGAAGGCTGCTGCAACGCAGCTAGTAGGCAAGTTTCTTCCCGAAAAATCTGGGGAATGCTCGGAGGTTGAAAAACTTCCGGGTATCATCATGGAGGTGGCGGAGTCCAAGGAGTCTATTCTCCGCTCCGCTGCACGGGGTGGTGCGCGCATGGCCTTAGGCCTTATGCGCATGCACTACCCTAGTGCCAAATCCTGGCGTGTGGCCACCGGTGTCCCTCAGGGATACACGGATGCACAACGATCCACCATCTTTGGTGAAGTTAAGGGCCACGCCACCCAGATTGCCGCCATGGTAAATGTCGCCGTCACCTATCCGGAAGAAGAAGCTCCTCCAATCCCCGATGAAGAAAGCAGCGAGGAGGAGTCGGAATCTTGAAGGGTTTCCTGGAACCTGGATAGAAAATTTAGACAATAGGAGCATTACTGTTCTTTCATTTGTAATCCAAAATGTAATGCTTCTTATGTATTAATGAAAATTCCGCCTTTTGCAGTTTAAACTATGAAATTACTTTGCAAGTTGTTTGAATTTTACCACTCCTTTATCTTCTAAGTTATCTGGTGTGTATGCTTTAACTGTCCTTAGTGTTTGAAATGGCTCAAATAGCATTATGAATCGTTATGCCGAGTAACTGGGGACGAACCAAGCAGTTTTGAAACTCGAAAACATGAATCATGCTAAAGGCATTTTTACTAACTAGTTCCAGTAACCCAGCATACGCACGATCAGATAAGACTTAGAGAAATAAGGAAAGTTTTAAGTGAAACTTGGGCACGCAGGCAATTCAAGTTCCCATTAGCCGTTAAAAGGCTGAAAAATCATTCAGTTATGTAACGCCGAGTACGCAAGCACAATTCGGGTTAACATTGAGAAATTTGTAAGATCATTGGGAAATAGATGAGGCGGAAACGCTTTGCACTTAGAAGAAAAATAGATAACAGCATTCCGACAACTTTATTTCATGATCTCAAAAGATGTTTACATAGATTTGAACTAGGTACAGAAGGGGACATAACTTGCTAGGTGTTCCCAGGCTTCCGCAATCCACTTGATCTTGTCGAAACTTTTCAGCAGCTTGAAGCGTGGTAGGTTTTTAGCCCCCAGCCAACTAAGAAATCTTTTTATGGCTGTGGCGGAACCCGGCAGTTCTGGGACATCTTTTTCGCACGTAAGTTCTGAGATGTTCGAGACTGCCTTGATCTTTTCCGGGTTAACTTCTATTCCTCTGCGAGAAACGATGAAACCCCGAAGTTTTCCTGAGGGAACCCCGAATACGCACTTAGATGGATTCAACTTCATCTTGTAAGTGCGCAAATTTTCGAAAGTTTCTCGCAAATCCTCAAGGAGTGTATCTTTTTTCTTGGTTACGACAGCAATATCGTCCACGTAAACATGGACGTTTTTTCCAATCTGACTATGCAAACAACGTTGCATGCAACGCTGGTAGGTTGCACCTGCGTTCTTCAGGCCAAAAGGCATGGTTACGTAGTAATACGTCCCGTACGGGGTTATAAAAGAAGTCTTGATTTGATCTTCCTTTTTCATGCGTATTTGGTGGTACCCGGAGTATGCATCCAAAAAGCATAAAAGCTCAGAGCCTGCAGTGGCGTCTATTATTTGATCGATTCTCGGCAGCGCAAACCTATCTTTCGGACATAGCTTGTTCAATCCTGTGTAATCTATACACATTCTGAGGGCAGTTGTGTCTTTCTTCGGTACTAGTACCGGATTTGCGGACCAGTCAGTATGGATTACCTCCTTGATGAAATCCGCTGCTAAAAGCCGGATAATTTCCTTGCCAATAGCCTTCCGTCTTCTTCCGTCAAATCGACGGAGACCTTGTTTGACGGGTTTTGATCCGGGAATAACCTTGAGTTGGTGCTCAGCAAGTTCCCTGGGTACGCCTGGCATGTCAGCTGGACACCAGGCAAAAATGTCCCAGTTCTCACGGAGGAACTTGATGAGCTCGTCTTCCTATTTGTCGGTCATCCCAGTCCCTACAACGACGAATTTTGTCGGATCTTTGGGATCTAGGATTACCTGTCTTGTATTCTCGGATGCCTTGAAGCTATCTGTTGGCTTTCGAGTTTCTTTTCCTGCCGGCATTTCTTTCGGCGATACCTCCTTGGCTAACTCCTTCAGTTCTTCCTGAGCTATAACTCTTTGAGCGCAAAGAGCGTTTTGCTTCTCCAACTCGTTTGCCAGCTTGAAATCACCGGCAATGGTGATTACTCCTCCTTTGGGTCCTGGCATCTTCAGCTTGTTGTAGATATAGCAAGATCTTGCCATAAACTTAGCGAAAGCCGGACGTCCGAGTATTGCGTGATACACGCTCTCGAACGGCACAACTTCGAAGGATACTTTTTCCTGCCGGAAGTGATCTTTATCTCCGAAGGTGACATCTAGGGAAATTTCTCCTAGGGATCGTGCTTGCCTGCCAGGAACGATGCCATGGAAGCGTATATTGCTGTAATTGAGCTGGGACTCAGATATCTTCAAGTGCTTCAGTGTATCCAGGTACATTATATTGATGCTGGATCCTCCGTCCATCAGCACTCTTCTTAGCCTAGTGTTTTGAACAATAGGGCTTACAACAAGAGCTTGTGTGCCGGGTTCAGGGATATTTCCGGGATGATCAGACTGATCCCAGATTATCGGTGTGTTGGAATACTTCAAGAATTTTGGGGTTGCAGGAACAACCGCGTTTATTTCTCGAAGTGTCCTTTTGGCCACCTTTGCTGACGGGGTTGCTAGGAAAGTTAGCATTGCTTCTCCGTCAACTCTCGGAAATTTAGGTTCGCCTTTTCGCTGTTGTTCCTGGATTTTATCATCAGTGTCCGATTCACTGTCTTCTTTTTCAGCTTCTGGCTTTTGTTTGGTAGGTTTCCTCTTGGAACCCTTCCCTTTATTTCCGGATCCTGCATTGCCTTTCATATGCTTGTTTAGCCGGCATTGCGCGTTCGTGTGGGTTGGTTTCCCAAACTGAGAGTGGTGGGCGCAGGGTTCCGACTTAATTCTCTCCCATTCCTCAGGAGTGTAATTGATGGGATCCGGACTGCGGCCTTTCCACTTGTTCCCTTTTTCTCCTCCAAAGGCTAAGTTAACCTCCTTGGGCTTTGTTGCTGACTCCGGAGTTCCTTTTTTATCAGAGCGAGGTGTTTTCTTGGCCAGTATTAGTGACTCAATATTGCCTCCTCTTGCTCTAATATCATCTTCGGCTGCAGCATGCTCATTAGCGGTTGTAAGCATAGATCCGAGATCTTTGTGCTTTTTAGAACCAACCATGAACGGTACAAGTCCGGGTTTTAGGCCATTGACGAAAGCATGCATTGCTTGTACGTCAGTTACTCCAGAGCAACTATTCTTCATTGCAGTCCATCTGGAGATGAAATCCACGTATGGTTCATCTTCAAATTGGGTGCAACGGTTCAGCTGGTTGATGCTATTTGGGCGTTTGTATGTTCCCCTAAAATGCTGGGTAAATACTCTCGCCATATCATCCCAACTGTCGACAGTTCTTGATGGTAAACCATTAATCCAATCTCTGGCTCCGTCTAGCAACATTAGGGGAAGAAACTTGACAGCTTCCAGGTCTGTCCCGTTGTTGATCTGGACGGCTGTGTAATAATCTGAAAGCCAGGTATCCGGGTTTGTACTGCCGGTATATTTTTGGTAGGTTGGACCAACTTTGGCGAAGCCAGAATGCAGGGTTATCGTTCGGATCCTGTCTGTAAAACACTTAGGACCAAAGTATAGATCATCCTTTTCTGCTCTGTCAATATGTGCAGAATATCTCCCGGCTGAATGGACAGAAGGGGATCTGCTCCTTTCTTTTCCATTGTTGCGCGGACGCGTTTTTCCGAGGTTATCTCTATCTCTTCCGTTGTCACGCCCTCTGGGATTAGGTGGAGTCCTGCTCCTGTACCTTTCCTTATCTTTGGGCGGTGTCCGAGATCTTTCACGCCTGTGAGGTGTATCGTATCTTCCAGCTTTTTCAGCTGGGTTTCTCGGAGGTGGCATTATTTTGCCGTCATTCCGGTGTTTGTCTTCCCGATCGTGTGGTTTATATCCGTCTTTCGGGAGATGAGGTCCGGTTCTAGACGCTGCGTCCCGGTTGTCGGGGTTTCTCTTGTCTTTTCTCGGATCCTCTTTTTTATCCGAATCTCCGGGTTCTTCCGGTCCAGGTGCTCCAGCAGCGCAAGTAACAGTTTTGCAGAGGGCGGAATTATCATGCAGCCTCCCTGATCGCTCTTGTCCTCGCTGTTGCTGCTGTAATGCTTTTCCTAGGAAAGCATACACCCCTTGGAGTTTTTCCCCGTTAGAGTACAGATCATTGCTCAGGATGGCGAACGCTGCTTCCGCGTTTTCAGCTGCAGTTTTGTATATTGGTTCGCCCTTGGCATCTTTGCCGTTTAACTGCTTTTGCCAAGATGGGTTATAGAACCTTTCTTTCGGCGGCAGTTCTTCCGGTTTTGCAATTCCGGGTAACCTTGTAGGTTTTAAGGCAGATCTATGCTTTCTCTCGTACTCCTCAATTTCTTCCTTCATAATTTTGATGTCATTATGGGTTTGTTGGAGGTGTTGCCGAGATCTAAGCAGTTGTTGCTGTTGCCGTTGGAAAGCTTGTCTCCTGGCTTCCAGCATCTCAGGGGGTTCATTGGGTCCCACTGGAGTTTGTAATAGTTCTTGCTCTTCCAGTTCTGTCATTGGCGGAGCAGTGATTTACTTAGATTTCTTTTCCGTAGGCTTTGTGCCACTAATATCTCCAACTTCCAGGTTTTCATCAGCGAGATCAGCTGACTTTTTCTTCCGGAGTTTGTACTGGAGTTTTTTGGAAGCACGGTGCTTTTTCTTGGAAGATGGAGGTTTTTTGACAGGTTCATCCTCTGTCATCTCCTTGACATTAGGAAATATCGGAGAAGTTTCTCCGTCTTCCCTCTCCTCTGCTGGCGGAGGGGTTTTAGGGCTTTCCTGGCTATCGGCACCCGTTGTATCAGCTGGTTTTGCCATTAGCACTTCATGGAATCCCTCTTGAAAGGACTTAACTTTTCTTACGAAGGCATCATCATCTTCGTCTTCGGAGAAGTTATCCGATCCGGTTTCCGACTCCAATCTCGCCTCAATGGCGGCGAGCACGGACTCTGTTTCCGAGTTCATCGTCTGGTTGACGGATGTCGGATCTTCCGTCTCTGTGACGGGTATTGGTTCTTCCGTCTCTGTGACGGGTGTATTGTTGTCTGCCGCTTGCACGGGATTTCCGTCATCCGTGTTTTCGGCGATCTCGGATTGCACCATGCCGATAAAGTGCGTATCACTGTTTTGTCGGCGATCTGAGCAAAATCCGGCATCATAGTCGTCTTCGACTGGGTATAGGGCGGGTGGGAGATAATTGCTTTCACCGCAAAACCCCATTGCTTCCGCGGTTAATCTGATAAAGATATTAGCAGATCCAATCGGTAAAACGCAGGCACTTACCAGATGGTTTTGCGCCGGTATGTAGGATCCGTTGTCGAGGAAGCGCCCGACGTCGTCGTTGAATTCCAAGCTTCCGACAGTGATCGATCTTCCGATTCCGCCTAGTATCCCAGATCGGAACTTTACGCCTGACGTCGTTTGCCCCACGGTGGGCGCCAACTGTCGAGACATCGTAGTAGTTTTCATAGACTGGGGTGCCATGAGACTACGGTAGAGACGTGGGGTAACGGGATGGCGTAGTAACACAGAACACGGGATTTACCCAGGTTCGGTACGTCGCGACAGTACGGCGTACCTACTCCTGCACTTCTCACTATGTGGGACTAAAGCCCGTATAATAAGGTTACAATGTAAGGGAATAGATCCAGCTACTCGTCGAGGATGAACTTCTCGGCGAGTTGCACAAGGCTTAAGCTAGAACCTAGAACCTTGGAACTAAAGGAACTTATTAAATCTATCTCCCGTCCGGCTTTATATAATAGCCGGATTAGGGCTTACAGAACCAGAAACCTAGAAGACTACGTTTAACTTGTAACTTGGAAAGTAAGGAATCCGTCTTCTCCTCCAAGCCAGATCACGCGGGCCGTGATCCGGGTTCTTCTAGAATCCGGCTTCTACGCGTCGGTCTACTGGGCCGCCCAATGGACCTAAGCCCATTACCATGTAGGCCACCCTGGTAGTCCGGCTCTTTTGTCTACCATCTTCTATACCCCTATTCAGTATATATCCGACACCATACATATCATTGATTTTCTTCCGATCGTGACTTTTCCACTTAGTATCCCCTCGTGCCGCGATTGAGGAATACCAATCGGCTTAAGGTCAGGAACATAGTGAATACAGAACTCAATTGCCTCCTCATTTCCATAGCCCTTGACGATGCTTCCTTCTGGCCTAGCACGGTTACGAACATATTTCTTTATTACTCCCATGAACCTCTCAAAGGGGAACATATTGTGTAGAAATACAGGACCGAGAATGGAAATCTCTTTGACTAGGTGGAGCAGGAGGTGTGTCATAATATTGAAGAAGGATGTTGGGAACACCAACTCAAAACTGACAAGACATTGGACCACATCGTTCTGTAACCGTGGTAGATCTTCTAGACTGATTACCTTCTGAGATATTGCATTGAGGAATGCACATAGCTTCACAATGGCTACTCGAACATTTTCCGGTAGGATCCCCCTCAAAGCAATCGGAAGCAATTGCGTCATAATCACGTGGCAGTCGTGAGACTTCAGGTTTTGGAACTTTTTGTCCGTCATGTTTATTATTCCCTTTATATTCGACGAGAAGCCAGGCGGGACCTTCATACTGCTCAGGCATTCAAAAAAAATGACCTTCTCTTCTTTGGTAAGAGCATAGCTGGCACGACCTTGAAACCATTCCGGATGCCGTTCATCTGGGTCTTTCAAAAGTTGTTGGTCCTGCCGTGCTTCCTTTGTATCATTTTTCTTCCCATACATGCCCAAGAAGCTTAGCAGGTTCACGCAAATATTCTTCGTAACATGCATAAAGTCGGTTGCAGAACGGACATCTAGGACTTTCCAATATTGTAGCTCCCAAAATATAGATTTCTTCTTCCACATGGGTGCGTGCCCGTCAACTCCCAGCGGAACTGATTGTCCGCCAGGACCCTTTCCAAAGATGACTTTCAAATCCTTGACCATATAAAATATCTCAGCACCAGTACGTTCCGCAGGCTTCGGCCGGTGATCTGCCTTGCCGTTGAAATGCTTGCCTTTCTTTCTTACGTTATGATTTCGGGGAATAAATCGACGATGACCCAGGTACATGTTCTTCTTACAATTATCCAAAAATACACTTTCAGTCTCATGTAAGCAGTGCGTGCATGCTTTTTATCCCTTATTTTCTGTCTCGAAAGGTTACTGAGAGAAGGTCAATCGTTGATGGTTACAAAAAGCAACGCTCGTAGGTCAAATTCCTCTTCTTTGTGCTCATCCCACACACGTACACCAGGTCTGCCTCACAACTGTAAAAGTTCATCAACTAATGGCCTTAGGTACACATCGATGTCGTTGTCGGGTTGCTTCGGACCTTGGATGAGCGCTGGCATCATAATGAACTTCCGCTTCATGCACAACCAAGGAGGAAGGTTGTAGACGCATAGAGTCACGGGCCAGGTGCTATGGCTGGAGCTCTGCTCGCCAAAAGGATTCATGCCATCAGTACTTAGACCAAATCTTATGTTTCTTGCGTTAGCTGCAAAATCTTTGAACTCCCTGTCGATCTTTCTCCATTGAGTTCCATCAGCGGGGTGTCTCAACTCCCCGTCGGACTTACGGTCCTCTTTGTGCCATCGCAACAACTTGGATGCTCTTTGTTCCTGAATAGACGTTTCAACTGTGGTATTATCGGAGCATACCACATCACCTTGGCGGGAACCCTCTTCCTGGGTTTCTCGCCCTCAACATCGTCACCAGGGTCATCGCCTCTGATCTTATAACGCAATGCAGTGCATACAGGGCATTCATTCAAATTCTCGTATTCACCGCGGTAGAGGATGTAGTCGTTAATGCATGCATGTATCTTCAGAACCTCTAAACCTAGAGGGCAGACAACCTTCTTTGCTTCGTACGTACTGGCGGGCAACTCGTTATTCTTCGGAAACATATTCTTCAACAGTTTCAGCAAATTTTCAAATGATGAGTCAGCTACACCTTCCCGTGCCTTCCATTTCAGCAAATCCAGTGTGCAGCCCAGCTTTTTCAGACTATTATCGCATCCTGGGTACAACGACTTTTTGTGATCCTCTAACATGCGATCCAAATTCTCCCTCTCCTTGTCAGTTTCGCAACGTCTCCGTGCATCAGCAATGGTCCGACCAAGATCATCAGCGGGCTCATCATGTGCCTCTTCTTCACCTTCACCTAACCCTTCCCCACCTTCAGCATCATCCTCCATTAAAGTATCACCGAAAGCCTCATGATAGTTGTCATTGATATCATCCCCTTCTTCATCTTCTTCCATTCTAATCCCTCTTTCTCCATGCTTGGTCCAACAATTATAGCTTGGCATAAAACCGTGCCGAAGCAGGTGCATGTGAACGTCTCTTGAGGAGGAGTAACCCTTCTGATTCTTAGAAAAAGCACATGGACAGATAATAAAACCTCGCTGCTTGTTCGCATTTGCCACTACGAGGAAATCTTTCAAACCCGTAATGAACTCGCCGGAGAGTCGGTTACCGTACATCCATTGCCGATTCATCTGCATTATTATTATATAAAGTATATAATTAACCATCATGTATTTGTTAAACTAACTAACTAGAAATAATACAAATCATGAAAGTTTCAAGTTGCTAACCGCGCTCGCGGAGGAAAAATAAATGAGAAAACTCAAGTGTGGCTCGGACACTTCATATCATGTTTGTTTCATGCTCTCGGGCATTTCATCGAACACCTTGTGTGCATAGGAGGAACCAAAAGCAAACCCACCACCCCTTGTGAATATTGTGAATAGAAGTGACACCAAATGTGGCTAAGTGCAGTGAGCTGAGTCCTATATAGGGATGGTCCTTTAGTCCCGGTTGGCCTGGCCAACCGCAACTTAAGGCCTTCGGGCCAGCCTGAGGACCTTTAGTCCCGGTTGGCCAGGCCAACCGGGACTAAAGCCCCTCCCGCCCGCCAGCTATGGACCGAACGCGCTGGGCCCAGATAGTTGGTCGCGGGTCTCCTCCCGAACCGCGACTAAAGACCCCTTTGGTCGCGGTTCGATTATTTTGGGGACTAATGTGGGCGTATGGAAGGCCTATTTTCTACCAGTGAGGGGTCGATATGAGCCTAATGTTGTATCTCGCGAGTTGGCAAGACTGTCCAAACAGTAACAATAAAATATGACGTTAGATGGTCGAGCATTGTATCTCTCTTTTAAATAATTTTGCAATCTTTGTTATAATTTTTTTTTAGGAAGATTGAAACTCCCGAGCTCTCCATAAATACACATAACCTTTATGTATATTATTCACAAAGCCTTACAAGGTTATTTTTCCATAAAAAAAAATTGTGACTTTAATTATGAACTTTGAGCTAGCTACGGTCTTTGTAGCTTTACCGCTACCGTTAGCATCCTGGTCTACTAAATTATATACAAGTGTAGAACTCTTCTACTCAGAAGTGCGTTTTGATTGGTTTCCTACAAACTAAAAGGTTGTTTGCAGCAATGTTAAAAGTCCATATTTTTATCTTATTTCAACATGATTTTTATTTGGGCGATGCTATACATACTATAGCTTAGGTACGACATCTTTCCGATACGAAACATTGGGTCTCCGATTCGCTTCTCCTGTGAACGTGGTCCGACGGATTGGGCATCGTACGGGTTTAGTACGTGAAGTGTCGTAGCTGAATCAATTTCGTTTCTATTTAGGGCACCAAACATTACCCTTATAATATGTTTGCCTGTAGTTACTTCTTCCTTCTCATAATATGACATCATATTTGACAACTCTTATACTCCTATTATTCTCCGTATTATGTGACGGAAAAATCCACCGATACAGCAGTGGTGGAGCCAACATTGTAGCATTGGGTTCAGGTGAACCCAATAAACTTTGATAAAACCAGAATTTTTGTTTGGTAAAGGAAAAATCAGTGTTTAACCCATAAAAATGAAAATGAACCCAATAATAATCTTGGCTGCCTTCGCCTCTGCGATACAGAATTCTGATAGACGGGTTTCCATTCTACGTTGTCGGTCCAGGTCGCCAGAATTTGTTCGTAAACAAGAGTTTTTTTTTGTTGAGAAACTTCATTTTATAAGCCGGTCATAAACCGGACATTGTTGCCGAATATTTTCACCGCGGACCTGCCGGTCCGGTTCGGGAAAGGTCCAAAAGCAAATCCGACTCCATGCTTCTCTCTCTCCACCGCACCCTATCCTGCTGCTCTTCTTCCATCTCACTCTGCCGTGGGCTCTCCCACCCCGCCTCCTGCTCTTACCACCATCGTACCGCCGAGCTCGCCGCACTATGCACCCCACCATGGCGGCCGCCGCCGCGGCGCTCACAAGCTCGCCCCTCGTCCACCTCACCGCCGTGGCCCGCCTCCGCCTACTCCCCAGGCCCAGGGCTTCCGCCAGGACAGCCGATGTGAACTTGGATAACCGAACTGGCCATTGGCTATAAAAGATGAGATCTTCACAATACACATATGAAGTTTTCGTACTAGTATGTTTTTTTTTCTAATTCGGCAGCATGCTATCCACACTTCCTTCGGGGTCTAGATAATTCGTCACTGTTGTAGCTTAAATATGATGCACTATTATGATGATCGGTATGATTGGATTTTAAGTTCAAAGTGCTAAGAAGAGAATATGTCCAAGGAGCAGTTGCCCGTTGAGATTGAGAGGCATCAGGACATGAGTTTGAGGCTCTTTTTTACGCAGGAGTAGGTGGATATCTGCACGAAGTTCCTTATACATGTGTGCTACATTGCCCAACTTCTCGTCCTGCGACAACTTCACAAGAGAACCCAACATTGTGCTACATTTAGCATTGACTAGCGGCGGTTAGACGAATACCTCCACCCGTCTATCTACATGTTGGATACGCCTCCCGCACAACTCACGCTTTGTGGTTCGCCTTGATTGACTTCCGAGTTCTTTTACGCCAACACATACTAATAAGGATACAAATAACACACCGGGATCATCTGGGGGATCTTGTTCTTGTACAGTGTGTGCTACATTGCCCAACTTCTCGTCCTGCGACAACTTCACAAGAGAACCCAACATTGTGCTACATTTAGCATTGACTAGCGGCGGTTAGACGAATACCTCCACCCTCCATCTACATGTTGGATATGCCTCCCGCACAACTCACGCTTTGTGGTTCGCCTTGATTGACTTCCGAGTTCTTTTACGCAACCACGTACTAATAAGGATACAAATAACACACCGGGATCATCTGGGGGATCTCGTTCTTGTACAGGGGTCGATATGAGCCTAATGTTGTATCTCGCGAGTTGACAAGACCGTCCAAACAGTAACAATACAATACGACGTTAGATGGTCGAGCATTGTATATCTCTTTAAATTATTTTGCAATGTTTGTTATAATTTTTTATTTTCCAAAATGAAGGTTGAAACTCCTGATCTCTCCATCGGAATAATACACACAACCTTTATGTATTATTCACAAAGCCTTACAAGTTTTTTTTCATAAAGCAATTGTGTGACTTCAATTATGAACTTTGGGCTAGCTGCGGTCTTTGTAGCTTTACCGCTACCGTTAGCATCATGGTCTACTAAATTATGTACAAGTGTAGAACTCTTCTACTCAGAAGTGCATTTTGATTGGTTTTGTACAAACTTTAAGGTTGTTTACATTAATGTTAAAAGTCCATATTTTTATCTTATTTCAACATGATTTTTATTTGGGCGATGTTATACGTACTATAGCTTGCCTTGCAAGAGAGGTTTCAGCCACCTTTCTGCAGCTTTGAGGGAATGAGAACTGGACCCCCAACCCAGATGAGAGATTAAGCGAGTGGCTGACTGCAAAGGAAGGAGGGGACAGTGGAGACCGAGATTGGTGGACGGCACTTGCGCTCATCTGCTGGATCCTATGGAGACACAGAAATGATGAGGTTTTCGAAGGAGCGAGCCCATCAACAACAACAGTCATCAGGACCATCGTAGAGGAGGTAAAACGCTGGCGCTTAGCCAGACTTTTTAGGAGAGTTCTAGCGCGTATGGATGGGTGGAGGATTGGCAAGTAGTCCTTCTATGTACAAACGGTGGGTTTCGTCCTTGATGTCTGTGTCGAACGCGTTTTAAACGGCCGTCTTGGCCTTACTTCTATGAAACCGATAAGTCTTTCCGTGACGTATCCTTGAAAAATGTTTGAACGCGCAGGAATGTGAGCCCGAGTACAACATTGTGTAGGCCATGATCATAGCTAGGGATGCAAAGCGGCGGCAGACCTGCCCCGATTCATAGTCAAAAGCAGTCGGCTTAGTGTAGCATCTTTTACCCCTTATTTCGCGGGCCTATGCGGAATGTCCTTGCATCCCTAGTCGTAACTATCGAATTATATTACGAGATTTTTATTGGATAGGTAACTAATTTACTTCTTCCTATCATGATCAAATGACTACCACGTTGAACTTGGATAATTTTACACAAGTCGTTGGCTATAAAAGAGCGACCTTCGCACTGCATGTACGAGCTTAGTACCACATTTTGCCCGACTCAATAGCTTGCTCTCAAAACTTCCTCAACTAGAATTTGTTCGTCCACTCTAGCTTAAACGCAACTGCAGATGCTCGATCCAGCTCGTATTTGAGCACAAAGTGTTCTAAAATAGTTTCAGACCCCTAAAATACTTATCATCTAAGAACAAGAAGTGTTGGATATGTCCTTGAAGTTGGTGTGGCCATCTTAGTATGATCTCATATGCTCATATGGGTGGTCACAAAGTTTATTTTGCGTACGTGCTCCAGTTCTCATGCTTCAATTCCGCGTGAACTTGGCAACGGGGATGTTGAATGCAACATCATGCTACTAGATTAGGATGGCATTGTGGGACGAGAATTAAGCCGTCATATCGAGTTATTTAGGGATGAATGGGGTGAGGGGTCTTCCCAAACACTAAGTCAAGGTTGTGACTTAAGGTGTTTATGTGGGTCATCTTTAATGTGTAGATATTTTGTTTTTTTGTTCCAGTTTTAGCTTTAAAGATGTGCTCCCCCAAGTTAGAAGTGTCAGCGAAGAAGAGTCGAGCTTGTTATTTCACCTCTGCGCCTCTCCGATCCTCGATCAAACTATCCTTCCCCACCATTAAAATGTATCCACACGAGCAACAAAGCGTTCAAGATTTTCTGGGTTTTTAGCGTGCACGGTTCTCAAACAAAATATATAGAAGAAGCTATCAAAATTTACTATTCTGAAAAATACACTATGATAAAATATTTTTTATGGGATCCATTTATATTTATTTGGTATCTAGATTTTCGTATTTTTGTCTATGAAATTGGATAAACTCCGAAGACATTCAGTTTTGAAAAAATAATTAATTACATGAAATTTAAAAAATAGGGAAAGTATAATTTTTTTCTCCAATTTTTCTTGTTATATAATGTTTAAAAATACGATTAATGTAAAAAAAATGGTAAAATCCAATATTAGTAGTGTGTAACTTAACTTCAACCACACATTGAAGTATTGAAGGGAATGAACGGTGTGAATTGGAAAGCTTAGGTAATAATATTTGTATTAAGTTCATCGTTACATGAATTTAGTTGTTTGTGGAGATTGATCCAACAGCCAAGCAAGGATTGTGTAAATTATATATAGTTTGCACCTTGGACATCTACTTTGATGATGTGAATAAGAGCAAGTTTTTGGATTAGGATGTTTTAATTCTTGGCTTTAGTGTAGTGAAGTTACAAAATGGGTTAGCAGTCCTCACGTGGAGAGGAAGAAAATTGGCTGGTAGGCGAGCTCCATCACCGGCACTCCAATGGAAGATCTCCTTGTTGTTTGTTCATTGATGACATGGCCTTTTTGGCCATTTTGTGTGTATGGCATGGTAATCCTTCAGTAATGTCATCTAAAATTTTCTAGTATTGTAAATTATAACAATGGAGAATCTTATCGACTAGTTACTCGTCCAAAATTTATCATAGTGGATGGTTTCATACCGTTCTCCGTGTTTTTTAATTCAAATATTGACATCGCACACGGTCAGATTTGCCCATATATGCATAATAAGACTACATCACACAATTTTCCAGCCATGTGCGACATGTTATCCGCCGGTCGTTTGCACATGGAAAGAAAAAAAATATGCGGTGCATTTTTACTCTGTCCAACTGTTACTCGGATAGGTTTCCATCGAATGGCAAGCAACTTTCTATTGGGTCACATATGTATATCAATGGTAGGTTCCTTGAAGACATTCATAATCCATTGGTCCTACAGAACAGAGTCACGGTGCATCGGCACGCATGCATGATTCACACAGGAGTGGAGTACAAATCACGCCTTGAAGTTTGAATTTAATTGTGCATGCATGTGAGCCTGGAATATTGTGTAGACCATGGTCGTAAGTATAGGGTGCGTATTTGATATGGTAGGTAAACCTATGTACTTCTCCCAATCAAAAACAATTGACGGCCGATGTGAACTTGGATAACCGAGCTGGCCATTGGCTATAAAATATGCGACCTTCACACTCCACATATGACATTTTCATATTAGTATGTTTTTTTTCTAATTCGGCAGCATTCTATCAATACTTCCTTCGGGGTCTAGATAGTTCGTCAACTATAGCTTAAATACGATGCAATATTCTGATGATCAATATGATTGGTTTTTAAGTTAAAAGTGCTAAGAAGAGAACATGTTGAAGGAGCAGTTGCCCGTTGAGATTGAGAGGCATCGGGACATGAGTTTGAGGTTCTTTTCTACACAGGAGTAGGTGAATATGTGCATAAAGTTCCTTATACATGTGTGCTACATGGCCCAACTTCTCGTCCTGCGACAACTTCACAAGAGGACCCAACATTGTGCTACATTTAGCATTGACTAGCGGCGGTTAGACGAATATCTCCACCCGTCCATCCACATGTTGGATACGCCTCCCGCGCAACTCACGCTTTGTGGTGCGCCTTGATCGACTTCGCAGTTCTTTTACGCCAGCACATACTAATAAGGATACAAATTTTTTTTTTTTGAAAAGAGAAAACCCAGCCTCTGCATCTGGTTGATGCACACGGCTTTTATTAAAAATAGAATCATCCAAGCGTTAAATTACAACCAGCATTACTGACACAAGAGTCTCAATAGCTCCTATACAGAAAACTACCGGTGTAACAAACGAAACAAACACCCAACTCAAACAGCTAACGGCTATGACGGACAGATACGGTTATTATGCAACCAGCCACCCTTGATGTAGATAGCCTGAAGGACCGCCATCATTCGAGTGCAGCCACCATCCAAACGCACACGAAGATCCTCCGGTAGAATAAGGATACAAATAGCACACCAGGATCATCTGGGGGGCCTCATTCTTGTACAAGGGTCGATATGAGTCTAATGTTGTATCTCGCGATTTGACAAAGCCGTCCAAGTAGTAACGATAAAATACAACGTTAGATTGTCGATCATTGTATATCTCTTTTAAATGATTTTGCAATCTTTTTTAGGATTTTTTATTTTTAAAAATGAAGGTTGAAACTCGTGAGCTCTTATCGGAATAATATTAATACACACAACCTTTATGTATATTATTCACAAAGCCTTACAAGGTTATTTTTTCCATAAATAAATTTTGTGACTTTAATTATGAACTTTGGGCTAGCTGCGGTCTTTGTAGCTTTACCACCACCGTTAGCATCCTGGTCTGCTAAATTATATACAAGTGTAGAACTCTTCTACTTAGAAGTGTGTTTCGATTGGTTTCCTACAAGCTTTAAGGTTGTTTGCAGTAATGTTAAAAGTCCATATTTTTATCTTATTTCAACATGATTTTTATTTTGGGCGATGCTATACATACTATGGCTTAGGTACGACATATTTCCGATACGAAACATTGGGTCTCCGTGCTTCTCCTGTGAACATGGTCCGACGGATCGGTCATCGTACGGGTTTAGTACGTGAAGTGTCATAGCTGAATCAATTTTGTTTTTATTTAGGGCACCAAACATTACCCTTATACTCCCTCCGTCCTAAATTATAAGGTGCCCTTTAATTTCGCTGGTCAACAGTGTCCAACTTTGACTAATATTTTTTCTTATTACATGTCCGTAAAATTAGTAGTAAGATATATGAAATGAAAGAATTTTTAAAAACGAATCCAACTATAAAATTTATACATTCCAATTCCATATAATTTATTATATATTGATGGTCAAAGTTGACCATCAAAGACCAGCACAAAGATAGCGCGCCTTGTATTTTGGGACGGAGGGAGTAATAGGTTTGCCTATAGTTACTTCTTCTGTCTCATAATATAACATCATATTTGATATTACCTTCGTTCCACAATGTAAGCTAACTTACTAAAAAAAAGATTACACTGTGGAACGCTGTGAGTAACTCTTATACTCGTATTATCTCTACTATATAATAGGGCCTGTGTTTCTCCTTCGTCCGTTTTGTTGTTGGTACGTCGTCGGTTGGTACGTCTGTCAGCTCCTCTCCTAATAGCGCACGATTGCTGCTCTTATCATCGGTGGATGTAACGTCCAAAGCCCATATCTCTACTATATAATAGGGCCTGTGTTTCTCCTTCGTCCGTTTTGTTGTTGGTACGTCGTCGGTTGGTACGTCTGTCAGCTCCTCTCCTAATAGCGCACGATTGCTGCTCTTATCATCGGTGGATGTAACGTCCAAAGCCCATATCAGACCGGCCCGGTGTAAATAATCACCCCGAACTGGCCCAGTTTTTTCTAAGTAGAAAACCTGATCAAGCGCTACTACACATCCCTCTGTGAGGGTTAATTGCTCCAGCATATGCATCAGATATGACCTACAAAAATAAAAGAAAAACGCACATAATCTGCTAGAAACGGAACTTGTACCGACTCCAAAAATGAATGGTATATTCCTATCGACTTGTCCATGTCGTAGTTAGCACTCCACGGTCATTGAAAGTTGCAGCACCAAAGAGAAGAAACGTAAGAAAAAAGCTAATCGTGAGTAACACATCTAATTGGAATTTGGTCTGCTACTTGCACAAATAATAAGGAACTTGGGTTTTCCATGTGCACGTAGAACAAGCATGGAAATACATGTAAGTTGATGTGCATTTATTTTGGAAAGAGGTCAAACTATTTTTATCCGTGTTGAACTTAGACCGACCCACGCCAAACCCTACTGATTAGTGATGGCAGGGTAAAGGCAACCAATTGCAAAAAAAATGGACGATACAAATAAAGTAAGATATGAACCATGATAGAGCTCGACGAAATAAATTGACGACCGAGAAATATAGAGTAGATTAATGCATGGAGAAGAACATCCTACCAAAATAAAACATTCGATGAAATGAACGCCGACGAATATCTAGGCACTTGATATAAAATATTCCTCCTTGTCAGTTTTTGCTATTTTTAAGGGAAACTCCAAGTTAGAAATACATGATAAGTTGATCTGCATTTATTTTGAAAACATGTTATACTATTTTTATTCGTGCTGAACTTAGACCGACACGGAGAACCCTACGATTAGTGAAGGCGGGCAAAAGCAACCAATTGCAAAAAAAAAAATTAGACAGTACAAATAAATTAAGATATGAACCATGATATAGCTCGACGAAATAAATTGACGACCGAGAAAGATAGATTAGATTAATGCACGCAGAAAAACGTCCCAAAAAAATAAAACATTCAATGAAACGAACACACGCCAACAAATATCTAAGCACCTGTTAGAAAATATTTCTCTTTGTCGGTTTTTGCTATTTTTAAGGGGAACTGCAAGTTAATATATAACTTCGATATGCACATGCAGTCACGGCAATAAAAGTTCTGCTATTTTAAAGGGGATTGCGGGAAAATATACAATTCTAATATGTGTGCATGGTGGCCGGCCTTTGTAAGCCAAACAAATCGTGCGACCACATATGATAGAAAATATTGCCCCTTCACCACTTCTTGTAATTTTAGGAAGGAGGGGGGAGGAGGGGGTGGTGTGGTTACTATACAATATCAATACGCTTAAACCAACCAAATAATATGGCCAAGCCTTCTATATCAATGCACATATTGTTTTTTAAGGGTTGTGAGCATGTATTCACTTATTTTAGAGCCGTTGCAACGCACGGGCACTTTGCTAGTTCTCTGTATTATGTGACAGAAAAAGCCACCGATACAGAATTCTGATAGATCGGGTTTCCATTCCACCTTGTCGGTCCAGGTCGCCAGAATTTGTTCGTAAAACAGGAGGGTATTTTTCTTTTTGAGAAACTTCATTTTCCTTTGTTAAGCGGGTCATAAACCGGACATTGTTGCCGGATATTTTCACCGCGGACCTGCCGGTCCGGTTCGGGAAAGGTCCAAAACCAAATCCGACTCCACGCTTCTCTCTCTCCACCGCACCCTATCCTGCTGCTCTTCTTCCATCTCACTCTACCGCGGGCTCTCCCGCCCCGCCTCCTGCGCTGACCACCATCGTACCGCCGAGCTCGCCGCACTGTGCGCCCCGCCATGGCGGCCGCCGCCGCGGCGCTAGCGAGCTCGCCCCTCGTCCACCTCACCGCCGCGGCCCGCCTCCGCCTCCGCCTCCTCCCCAGGCCCAGGGCCTCCGCCAGTTGCTCGCGGTGGCGATGCCCCAGAGGCGCCTACCTCGACTGGAGTCCCCTGAGGCGGTGCGACCGGATGCGGCGCTTCTCCGTCGACGAGGGAGGCGGCGGCGGGGAGGCGGACGGGGAGAAGCGTAGCGAGGAGGAGCCGGCCGCCGTTGAGGCGAAGGTGGGGGCCGTGGAAGAGGTAGCCTCGGAGCGCAGCCGGTCGGGGAGCTTCTCTTCCTCGTCGTCACCGTCGTCTGCGGTAAGGTGTACGGCTATAACAGACTGCTGAATTTCCTGTTCATTCGTTGATATGGCAGCCTAAGTACCAGCCATTTGCCCCATTTCGATGGACTACTGGAGTGAGTAACATATCTAGTTGTGCTTTCGATCATGCGGGTGTGGTTGCCTTGTTTTGTGCGTGTTTGTGTTGAACATAGCTGGATTGGAAGGCTTGCTGATGATCCAGGAGTGTTTTCTAGCCCCTTCTAGACTGAGAGACAACACTGTGCGGCAGTGCGCCATTGGAAGCAGGATCAGATGCACATTAAGGCCACATTTAATCATTTGCAAATTTGAAAGGGGAGTTGCATTTGTGAGTCGCTCCTTGCGACAGTTATTATAGTTGGTGTCTCTATGTCTATACTAGTGAGTAATCTCTACAATCAGCTATATAAACCACATTTAGAGAGCATCCACTATGGTCGAACATGTGTAAATTTTTACCACGATGACGTAAGAGAGTATTTAGTCTGACCGCGATGACAATGACGTAAGAGAGTATTTAGTTTGATTATATGAAAAAAATTGAAAATGATATCTTTAGGCTTGCATTGAGAAATGTTCTCAGAACATGACAAATATGTCCTTTAGCTATCATATTCGTAAAAAATGTCAAATTGTACATGTTGGAGACTTTTGTGTTATATAAACGTCTTATTTTCTTGAACTATGGACTCTGTCTTAATGAAGATATGACACACATGACATTCAGATGCGAGAAATTAGGGAAGGCTACCACGTAGTGCTTGATCTTGTTGGCACGGCCTAGTACTGATTTATCTAAACAAATATAGAATTCATTTGTTTTTTTGGTACATGTGTCGGACTCTTAATATAGATGAAATTCTTCCTAAATGATGGATCTCGTCCTGTCTCGTTGCTATATCAAATAACAATGGTATCTTATCAGTAATAGCTATTAGTTTTTCCTATCCTTTTTTTGGCTGCAAGGTCTAAAAACGTGAATACCATTATGGGCTTAAACCTGTGATAACTTGCTCACCAATCTTTGACTTTTTCTTTATGCTGCTAAGAATTTTTCTTTTGGTAATAGAAAAAAAAACATGTTACGTAGTATGTCATAATGATACGGACATCAACATTTTATTTAACATGTAAAGCATTATGTTAACATTGTAAACATTGCTGATTCTTGTATCACACATATTTGTATTAACATCTTCCTTTGCTCAGACTCCTGGTGTATCGAGCGAGCCTCCACTTTTGAGCTTCAGTGTGGATAGTATTGATACGGTTAAGCTATTGGAACTCCTAGGCCCAGAAAAGGTTGATCCAGCTGATGTCAAGGCTATTAAGGAGAAGTTTTTTGGCTACACGACATTTTGGTTGACGAGAGAAGAACCTTTTGGTGATCTTGGGGAAGGAGTCCTTTTTGTTGGGAATCTCCGAGGCAATAAAGAGGAAATCTTTGCTAAACTTCGACGGCAGCTACGTGAACTTACAGGTGACAAATACAATCTTTTCATGGTGGAGGAGCCCAATTCAGAAGAGGATGACCCACGTGGGGGACCTCGTGTCAGTTTTGGTTTGCTTAGAACAGAAGTTTCCGAGCCTGGACCTACTACCCTGTGGCAATACGTTATTTCGATGTTACTTTTCCTTCTCACTGTGTTCTCTTGTATTGAGTTAGGAATTGCATCAAAGGTATATTTGCCTCATTTGTTGTATGATAACAGAACTGAATACCCTTCTATGCTAGGTTGCTAAAAAAATTGAAACTCTCTGCAGATCAGCAGTCTTCCACCAGATATTGTTTCATACTTCACTGATCCAAATGCTACTGGACCCCCGCCTGACATGCAACTTTTACTTCCATTTGTGGAATCAGCCCTTCCAGTGGCTTATGGTGTCTTGGCCATCCAACTGTTTCATGTAAGTCGCATCATAGATCTATTGAGCATTTATTTTTCTGTAGTCTTTTAAATTCTTATTTCAGCAATAGTGCACTATTTAAACCAGTTCAAGTCTTCAGGAAATACAATGTAAATTGTCATTATTAAACCTTCATGTTGTGCTCCAATTGGTTACAACAGTAATCAGAAGTAAATTCGCTTCATGGTGCTGCCATATAAAGTGTGGGGCTGGGTGTGTTAGTGCATCTGTCTTATTGAATTCCTTGGTTATTGTTACCATAATTGCTACATAAAGGTATGCATAGACACAAATCTGCATAATTCATGTATCCTTCATGGGTCAGTATAGTTGGTAACTAAAGCAAATTAATCCTTAAATAAGTATAAGCCAAAGACCGTTGGCGTCAACTACCAGACAGTGGTATAGCAGATCCTCTAATTAAGTGGTGATTTATTGTGTCATTTGAGCTGCTATTCGTGAAGTCCCTTTGTTTGTGATTGTTTTAACCTGACCTACCGTGTCGATTTCTGTATGCACTATGCAGGAAGTTGGACACTTTTTGGCAGCTTACCCAAAGAATGTGAAATTGAGCATTCCGTTCTTCATTCCAAACTTCACTCTGGGAACTTTTGGTTCGATTACTCAGGTTAGTATATTCAATAAAAGAAGTAGATTGCATCGGACACAAAGGTGTTGTGCTGCTATTGCCTTACTATGTATAAATAGATGATCAATAATTCATTAGCATGCCATGATGATGAAGAGTTGGATAAAATCTTGTTTTTTCTTGATAATACATTCCACCTTATCTGTATTAATTTATTTCCTGCCTTTAAATATAACAGCATCGAAATCATATACCTTTTCTTTAGTTTCTTAAGATCCCTCTTTCTCTCTCTATATATATACCCCATTGTCTACAATTCATTGAAAGATGCTTGAGTAATGATAGTGTTTTTGCTACTTCTGGTGTCATCATTCACTGGAGGTACATTCCAGAGTCTAGATTGTAAGGAAACACTTTTTTTTTCTTATCAGTTGTATTTTGTATGACATGTTTAGTTTCGTGCATTGCACTGTAAAAAGTCTTATATAGTTGTGCTTATAACTTTTCAACCACTACTTGGAGATTTCCTAATTTCTCATCATCCACTTCTGCAGTTCAAATCCATTCTGCCAGACCGAAAGACAATGTTTGACATATCAATGGCTGGTCCTTTGGCTGGGGCTGTACTTTCTTTCTCAATGTTCTCTGTAGGCTTGTGGCTCTCCTCAAACCCTGCTGGGACAAGTGATTTAGTTCAAGTACCCAGCAATCTATTCCAAGGTTCTTTATTGCTTGGACTTCTTAGCAGAGCAATACTTGGCTACAGGTGACTGGAACCTAACGTTTTGGATATTTATCTTTTTATTATTATAACGTGTGACATTATTAATTTTGTAAGTTCGCTCGTAAGTAGTTTCAGTCTCTCAGAAGTGTACCAGATTAGCCGGAACTCTTACTTCTAGGCTCAGGACGGTTTTTTGCTTGATCAACTCAAGCACAATATCAATTTTCGCAATCCCAACTTATACATATATTTGATGAATAGCTGTGTGTGATGGTATCTTCTGTGGACACTATCAGTGGATAATTAGGCCTTAAAAACTATTACACACCATGCTAGTACCGTGTGTTTTAAGACCTTGCTGAAGTGTCACTTAGGCATTGCTTCAGCACTATAGCGCCCTAGGATGGCAAGGCATCACCCTTGCCTTAGACGTCTAGCTCATGGCTGCCGCAGAGAAGTGCCCACGGCCATCTGTGGTCTCTGATGGTGCTTGGTCGTCTCTGTGGCTGCTCCTGGGGGTTGGGAATGATGGCCCCACCGTCTCCCTGCACTTCGGTGAGCATCCCGCTGCCTCCCTTATTCGATCTACTCTGCTGTTGTAGTGAGGGTGAAGTTAGGATTATGTGCTGGTTACTTCTATCTTGAGTAAGGACAAGATAAATCATAAATGTGGTGGCTGTGGTGAGGGAGAAGAGAGATATTGTGTGAATTAGGCCACAGGGGGAGTAGATTGATTATTAGATAGGCCTTTAGGCCATGAGGAAGTTATGTGTTGTGTGGATTGGGGCTATCTAAATAGTCAATACTTATAATTTTTTCTTGTAGCTTATCTCTTGTTGTTCTGTTCCAATAATGTTCTAAGGTGTCGCCTTAATGTATTGCCTTAAACGCTTGAAAGTTAAGGCGGGGTTTGAGCACCTTACCTCCCCTTACCGCCTGTAAAACCATGGTTGGTACAACCTCTTTGGACATACTAATCAACCCGTAATCTTGAATATAAGTTGAGAACTTAATATACTTCATCAAGTGCTCAACTTTAAGTATATTTGTAGTTTAGGTAGGAATGCTATGTTTCTAATGTACTCTAACTGATTTTTCAGTGCTCTGCATGCTGCTACGGTTTCGATCCACCCTCTTGTGATCGCCGGCTGGTGAAGTATCGTTCTCTAATTGCTTGACCTCTTGTAACCAAACAAATGTTCATTTGTCTTATTGTTCCTGCAAATTCTGTAGGTGTGGGTTAACGACTACTGCCTTTAATATGCTTCCTGTTGGATGTCTGGATGGTGGAAGAGCTTTACAGGTAAAAGTTTGACCATAATTTTGTATGGGATCCAACCAAATAATCATGCTTGACCATATGCATGTGCTCTGTCTGTCCAGAAATATATGTGGTGTTAGCCATCTTGTTCTATTCGTCCAGAAATATGTCGTCATCACAAGTTCCCCCATATACTAATCTTCTCACAAGTGTTCCTTTTACAATTTTACTGATGAGTTGTCGAAATTTCCATTACTTCTTTCTCAATATTTCAATTTAAATGAACTTTACAGTAGATCATATGTAGCACTTATGGTGATTAACCTTGTAACTTGGAAATAAATGTTTCTTAGCAGCAGCATCCTGATCTTCTGTACCAAGTCTAAAGTTCTCCGATATGTTCAACAGGGTGCGTTTGGCAAAAGCGCTTTGTTTGGATTTGGTTTGACGACGTATTCGTTGCTTGGACTTGGAGCGGTACGCCAATCTATCTTACTATTGGATTTATAATTCTCTGAACAACATCTTGTACCTAGCCTTATCATCTTTGGCTTCAGAATTTCTGTTGCAGAACAGTTTGTTTTATAACCCCTGGAAAGAGGAACATACATTTTCATCCCAATTGATTGCCACTAAGCAAAATACAGTATTTATATATAATTTCTATCAACACATTACACACTGTTGATTCTAATAATTTCTATACAGTTCATAATGAATAAAAATGGCGGAGTTGACAGGAAGCAACACTACCCTGCATACTAGGCCGTATAAGCTGAAAGGAAAATCCTGCCGAGGCAATCGTATGATTTAGGACAAGCATATGTGGAAAAGTAATTCAAGTAGTTATTCCGTTTTCCATTTTTCTGTTAATGAGATGGGAGATGTATTTGAGAAAACCCCTATGCTGAATACTACTCCCCCAGTTCCAAATTATAAGATGTTTTGGATATTGGAATATGGACTACATATGGACTGAAATGAGCATACACATTAAAACATATCTATATACATGCGACTCAGAAAAAAGCTAGAACGTCTTATATTTCGAAACAGATGGAGTATCCCTGCTATTCTGTTAAAACTGTAAAAACAGCAGATGTTGGTTGTACAGGTGGTCGTTTCCAGAAGACAATTGTCCGATAGTCTTGCATAACCTTCTTAGCTCATAGGGATTCGATACATGTCTCAAGATGATACTAATTACAGTCTAAATGGAAGCTGAGGTGTAGCATGAGTCTGAAACATACGAAGGCCCAACCGAACTTTGGTACTAGGCTGTTGTCACGTTCCACACAAGTACTACATTGTTTAATTTGTGATGTTCTTCCTATTTATTTCTTCTAGCTTGGACGGCTGTTATCTCTACCTAATACTCCCTCCGTTTTTATTTACTTTGCGTTCTGGGTTTAGTCAAAGTCAAATTTTGTGAAGTTTGACCAAGAATACATGAAAAAATATCAACATCCATAATATCAAATACACATAATATGAAAATATACTTTCTGAAGATTCTTATACTATTGAGTTTAAATTTTAGATGCTGATACTTTTTTCTAAATATTTGGTCAAGTTTGACTTTGACTAAACCCAGAACGCAAAGTAAATAAAAACGGAGGGAGTACATTGTTTTATTTGTAATATTCTTCTTTTTTTTGTTTCTTCTAGCTTGGAGGGCCGTTATCTCTGCCTTGGGGCCTATACGTGCTACTATGCCAGGTAACAGCTCGATGTTTTCGAGCCACGCCATGCAACAGGATCCCATGGTCTGTGCACACTAACTTATATGCATGTTTTGATTCATTTATCTCAGAGAACGCCCGAAAAACCATGCCTGGACGACGTGAGCGACGTCGGCACCTGGAGGAGGTCCGCCCTGATCGTCTCGGTGTTCCTCGTCATACTGATCCTCATCCCTCTGTGGGACGAGCTCGCGGAGGACCTAGGCGTAGGGCTTGTGAGCTCGTTCTGAGCGAGGCCGTGAATGATGCAAGCCAATTTTGTACCGAGATAGGAGATATGAATTTACCCCTGGCGTAAGAGTGTAAAAGCGAAATCTGATCTGCGCGGGGGACAGCCGCCATTGATTTGTTCTGTACGGTCAGGGGCAGAGGCATCGCCCACGCCTGGCCGAGCTGTGTAGCCATCTGCTGAAATCATTGTCCTGGCTGTAGAGTAAATATGTATGCAGCAGTGTGAGGTGGTACTACAGGTCTGTTGGTGCGCCATGATTTATACTTCTGCCGGTGTGTGTTTGACCTGTGTTTTGGTTTTACATGATATGGCGTAAAGTCGTCATAATCTGGAACGGGAAAGTGTCATGGAATTCGGGTTTTTTTTTTCGCCGCCATTGTTGTAGCGCTTTGACCATATCGTCGTAAGCAGGAAATTTCTTAGGCAGTCTTAAGTTTTCTTTAGTACTACTAACTACTGGTGACGGAAGAACATGCTTTCGTCGCACGTAAAATAAGTTTTTTACTTTCTTTTTACAGCTAGACTAGAGTAGAAGAGAATGTTGCCATCGTCCTGTACCTGGTTCTTCCAAGAGCACCTAGGAGAAACCGGAACAGGCGCCAATTATCAAACAGATCGCTGGATCAAAAGCCAATCAGAGCAGTTTACCGGTAACTTCCCGGCGCCTCCCCTCCGTTTCACTCTCGCTGGCTTGCGTTCCTTTCACCCCACCGCAGCGGCCCCCCCTCCCTCCCTCCACCTGCCGCCAGCGCCAGGCCACGAAAATCCCCAATCCCCTCCCGCACCCCGATCCCTCTCCTCCCCGCCCCGCATGGACGACGACGAGGACGCCGGCGGCGGGGGCGACGCCTCCCCGCAGCACCCGGGCGACGGGGCGGTGGTGGCGGAGCGCGGCGGGGCCATGGCGCCGCGGGACGTGGCGTCGTCGCCGACGAGCTCGCGGTCGGTGACGGAGACGGTGAACGGGTCGCACCGGTTCGTGATCCAGGGCTACTCGCTCGCCAAGGGCATGGGCGTGGGCAAGCACATCGCCAGCGAGACCTTCGCCGTGGGCGGCTACCAGTGGGCGATCTACTTCTACCCGGACGGGAAGAACCCCGAGGACAACTCCGCCTACGTCTCCGTCTTCATCGCGCTCGCATCCGAGGGCACCGACGTGCGCGCCCTCTTCGAGCTCACCCTCCAGGACCAGAGCGGCAGGGGCAAGCACAAGGTGCACTCCCACTTCGACCGATCCCTCGAGTCCGGGCCATACACCCTCAAGTACCGCGGATCCATGTGGTAATCACCCTTCCACCCTTCCTTCTCGCGCCCTCCCCTCCCTCCTCGTCACAATCAGTTCCGACTCTGTATTAGACGAGCAGCGCACTGACTCCCATTCCAGAGAAAGCAGCTGCTAGTTGTAGGTAATAATTCGAAAGAAGTCTACATACCCCCCATAACTATCACGTTTTGGACGCACAACCCCCTCAACTATAAACCAGCACAGTTAACCCCCACAAGTATTGAAAACCAGATAAGTGGCCCCCTGAGCTGTTTCTAAGAGCGGTTTTGCGGATGTGGACATGGTTTTGTTGGTGAGCACCTCAGGCGGGTCTGAACGCCCCGCCGCGGCGCGTGACACTGTCGTGCCGCTCCATGTAGGCACCCTCGTGCCCCTCGTGTTGGCCGAAGTCTCCGACAAGCTCCCGGCCGTCAAATCGGCCGCCATAGGTGGTGCGGTGCAGCTGGAGCGCACGGAAGCCCCTTCTCGCGCTCGGCGGTGCAGCCATGCTCGCCCTCGTCCGTGCGCATTCTAACTTCTGGTCTCGTCTGTGCTCGTCCGTGCACTCCATGTCTATCCCCGTCCCTCCTCTCAGTCATGGCCTGCTTCATCTATGCTTGGCATCCCTCAACGAGTCATTCCGTGCTCGCCGGTGCGGCCCTGCCGGCTCGTCCTTCAATTGCCGTCGCATCCCGCTGCCTGCATCACGGCATGCTCATATCCTTGTGTCACAGCTCTATCTACTGGATTTCACAGTGTCTCAACCCTCGATCGATAGAACATGCAAAACTGGCAGCAGCGATTTGCTGAATTGAAACGTATCCTGTGTCCAGCTATTTATACGTGAGTACAAGCTAGCTGCTTCTGTGCTGCATCCACCTAGGTGCATGCATGTTTGCTTGTACCTGCGCATGTTGCCAAAGTAAAACCGAGTTAGCTTGCCTACATGCACTGGCCACATTCCAGTGCAGTCCAGACCTACCGTAACACTTGACACATTCCATGGAAGCGACATGAATGATCTCCTAGGTGCGGTTCACCGGATCGGGTGCATGGCCGCTATGCCGGCCATGCCAAAGGTGTCGGTACTCGGTACGGTAGCACAGGATGGCTCTCCATGGAGGCCAAGGACTCGAGGAGACAGCTCAACGATCGGCCAACGAAAGCTAGCTGACAGCGCAATGACCGGATGCAAAACCGCTGCCAAAACAGCTTAACAACGGTCAAGGGGGTCAATTATCTGGTTTTCACAACTTGTGGGGGTTAAGTGTGCTAGTTTATAGTTGAGGGGGTGGTGCGCCCCAGCCTTGATAGTTGTGGGGGGTATATGGACTTCTTTCGTAATAATTCAGTTAGTTCTGTTGTGATTAAGTTGCCGACGGCCTGTTTCTCGTTGGTGCTCCTGCGCCGATTAAGCCTTGGTTCCGTTGCTGTCGATACTTATGTACGAAATCAGTGTTGCCAGCCTATTGGACCACATCCCCAGATTAATCATGTTCAGATGCCAAACACGTTATCAGAATGCCAACCAGTTTCTCTATGTGTTTTGCCAACTTAACCGATCAGGCATGCATATCCACTGCATTAAGAGAGAATGTTTCAGTCTCTGTTTCAACATCCTGTAGAATTTTCTAATATTGATCGAAAATTACTAGTACACCATATTTATCTAGGTGTTTAGTCTATTAAATGATTGATCCGATCGCATTATTTGGATCGATCGGAAAACTTCTACAATTTTCGGTTCAGATGGGAGCAGGTAGAAAATAGAGTGGGAGATCGGCAAGTTTTGCCACACCTGGTAACTGAATCGAATAGTCTGTCCTAACAGGGCTGGTTCATCCTAATTGTTACTTCTTAATAACTGATTTTGACTTTTCTGTCAAGGGCTGCAAGCAGTGAAAAGATTCGTCGTTTTCCTGAAATCTGGTTTTTCATCCAGATTTCTACTGCATTATAAGAGATAATGTGTTGGTCTCTGTTTCAACATTCTGTGGAATTTCTTCAATTGTGTCGACTTACTACACTATATATTTTAGGTGTTTAGTCTAATGAATGATTGATCCGATCGTATTACCTGAATCAATGGAAGAACTTCTATAACTTTCAGTTTAAGTGGGAGCGGGTAGAGAATAGAGTGTGAGATCGGCGTTTTTTTGCACACACTCAGAATAGTTTGTGCGAACAGGGCTGGCCATGCTAATTGTTACTTGTTCACTATTTTGACTTCTGTGTCAAGGGCTGCGAGTAGTAAAAAGTTCCTGTCATTTTCCTGAAATTTGTTTTTTCATCTTGATTTCTATTTTCAGGGGTTATAAAAGGTTTTTCCGGCGTACTGCCCTTGAGACATCGGACTTTCTGAAAGATGATTGCTTGAAGATAAATTGCACTGTGGGTGTTGTGACATCGACCATGGATTACTCCAGGCCACATTCGTTAGAGGTTCCGGATTCTGACATAGGCTACCATTTTGGAACGCTTTTGGACAGTCAGGAGGGTGCAGATGTCATATTTAGTGTAGCGGGCGAGAAGTTTCATGCCCATAGGTTGGTGTTGGCTGCCCGTTCTTCTTTTTTCAGATCTGAATTTTTTTATCCTGAATCTGACGAAGAGAAGAATGAGTCTGACACGAGTAACGAAATCAAAGAGATTGTCATCGATGACATGGAGCCGAAAGTGTTTCAGGTATGTTTTTACTATGCTGATCCTATTCTTTGGATAGCACATTTTCAACAAACTCAGATACTTACGCGCATCATATGCATACACACTCTGTTTGTTGTAGGCCGTGCTTCATTTTATGTACAGGGACAGTCTTGTTGGTGATGATGAATTGTCTGCGTCAAGCTCAGATTGTTCCATCTTTGATACTTTGGCTGGGAAGTTGTTGGCTGCAGCGGACAAATATGAGTTGCCAAGGCTAAGAGTGCTATGCGAATCTTACTTGTGCAAGCAGATTTCTGTAAACTCTGTGGCAACTACTCTAGCTCTGGCTGATCAGCATCATGCTATGGAACTTAAATCTGTTTGCCTAAAATTTGCCGCTGAGAACCTTTCAGGTAATAAGACTTTACAAAGAATGCAGTTACCAAAGATTTTCTGTTGTATTCATATCTGCTTTAAATATGTTCATGTATGTAGGTACCAAAGATTTGCAATTGTATTCATATCTGCTTTAAAACTCCAATCTGGTGTTTCCAGCCTATTGCTTAGAGAATGGAGTGCAAAATGCGGTCTATGAAATAGCCTACTAACATTACTGAACAAATATACAATTTACTGAACGAATAATGGGGACATATGATGCCTCTGCTTATTGCAGTAGTTGGAAAAAAAAAACACTACCACATTACCACTTAGTAATACTGATACGTGCACATTTTAACTACAAGAGTGTAGTGGCAGCGGAGACCAAAGTTTTGACTGCAATTCTGCAACGTTTTGAACCTTCCACCTGTTCCATGTTTAGTCAGATTGCAAGCAAGTCTTCAAATCTTAATACTTTCATATGAGACATTGTGGTAACTTAATACTGTTTTTATCGTAGAAAACTATATACTGTTTGTTTCTTGGTGGTGCCCAAATAAGTGTCCTGAATTGTATAACATTCCAGATGCCCTTATGTATCTGCAGCTGTAATCCGGACCGAAGGATTCAGTTACCTCAAAGACAACTGCCCGTCGCTGCAGTCCGAGATACTGAGGACAGTGGCCGGGTGCGAGGAGGAATGCAGCAGCGGCGGGAAGAGCCAGAGTGTGTGGGGGCAGATCTCGGATGGCGGCGACACCAGCGGGCGCAGGGTGAGACCGAGGGTCTGACGGCCGCCAGACTGTCCTGTGTAGCTGCCGCTGATGTATAAATCTGGACAGGCATTTCAATTTTGATGACAAACTTGGAATAATATCATCTGCTTTTTGTTCTAAGTGTCAGTTGCATAATTTACCTCCAGTTACAATCGTAACAAGCTTTGTTAACTAGCCGACTGGTCTACAAATCTTTTCATAACAACCGAAGAAATTTATGTGAAGTGAACAGCTAAACAGTTCAGCTCAGTCTCCAAAATGGGATCCTGTTAATTTGATAGTACAAATAATTTTGCATTACGAATATACCATTAGCTATGTCCAGAATTTTTTTTCACAATTTTTTGAAACATGTAGTTTTTTAAAATATTTTAAAATGGAGGGAGGACTGGATCTTGGTAGCCAAAGACACTATCTGTTTCCGTTGCCAGTTCACAATGTCATATATCAAGCCAACAATACGTAGCCACGTAGGCCCTAGAGAATGTGTATACTCAGTTAACGTTATGAGTGCATAGGTTTTTGGGAAAAATATAAGCATGCCACTATGTTTTCTTCCTTTTAAAATTTACAGAGCACTCACGGCTACCTTATTTTTGAAAATTTTGTGTACGTTAACATGATTTAGCGTATATTAGTATGATAGTATCATGAGTTGCTTCAGATTTTTATATTCCTCAGCATCCAGCTGATAAGCCATGCGTTCCAGTCCAGCTACTACTCGAGTAGATGGGCAAAACAGATGAAGGGCTACACCCAACTGATAGTATCAAAAGTTCAAATTCAAGCGAAGACTGTCTCACATGTGTTCGATACAAGCTACACCGAAGTACATACAAATTGGGAACACCTAAACATGGATGAGGAACTGTAAGCATTCTTCTTGACACCGGAAAGAAGACCCATGTGATTCTGGATTCATCAGCCAAATGTGGCAACCAGGAACTCCTTGTAAATGCTCATGAACTTGGCCACAAATGCTGCGGAAAGAAAAGCAAAAGTGGGTGCACACAAGTCAGGTATCAGCATCAGTGTATAAGTAAACCCCCTGGGTACCCTGTCCCTACCAATATACAATGCAGGAAAATCTCGAGATATGTTTCTTCAAGGTGGTATGTCCAGGTTAAAGGCCTCTTTTGATTCATACATAATATGGAGGGTCAGAAAATATTCCAGGTTAAAGGTTTCTTTGATCCAGAGAGTATTCCTATATTATTGGTCTGATTTGTATGATTGTATTCCACTGGAATCTATGTCGGAGGATTAGATTGACTCATGTATATTGGGGAAAATCCTATGTTGCACTCAAAATCCAATGGTACGAATTACATTCTAATCTAGGGTTTTCAAACGGTGTAGTAAAAAACCCTATGATAAGAAGACATTACATTATAATCCTGTGGATTTTTCCTATTCGTGAATTTTCTTGAACCATGAATCACATAGGCTCTATATGATAAAAGGCCTAGTTCCAGTAATGGTGACAATAACCGAGTACCAGGTCAAACTGTCTATAGTATAACACGCACGCACACTAAACCGACACGACGATGTTACGCACAACAAGTCGGTTGATATAGGGTATGAGTATAACACTCACATTTTGCTGATGAAATTAATGGTCAATGTTAGAACTAATGATATTTAGTGGCCTTGTATTCAAAAGATGGAGAGTATTGTGTTCCACAGAAAGCTCTATTTCGAAGGAAAATTTCCATTTACACGTATCTCTTGGAAAGAAATCCTATGGTAAGAGGACATTATATTATATACTCCCATAGATTTCCCTATTCATGCAATTTCAGAGACTTGCGAACAAAAGAGGCCCTATGTGAGAAAGGAAAGAAAGTATAGCTAGGTCCAGTAATGCCAATGATAACCAGAGTAATAAGTCAAATTGTATAGACGCACACACTAAAGGGTATGAGATGTACCTTCAAGATGAAAAATGGCCTTGGACCCAAGGCGCATCTTGTGTTCCTATAGAAGAAATAAACTCAGAGATTAGCAAGCAGACAATGGAAGTGCAAATGAGGAAGAAATGGTAAATTAACTAATTAAGGGAGTGGAACTAATGTCTAATGCTACGTGAAATTAGCTGGTATGGAACATTCAAAACCTATAGCAAGCCTACTTAACAAAGGAGAACATATGGAACTAAATTGCCGGTGTCAAATGACAAAATGTTAGCACAATGATTGCTTACATAGTGCGCAGCCCAGCGACAAACTTCATGTTTCAGATCAGAGTCTAACTTCTTCATTAACTCTGTCAACAACTTCTGCAGTGGTAAAAAACAAGTTCAAGTTCAACTTGCACTGAGATTAAATGTCATGAAAATATAAAAGTGAAAAGCAGTACAAGAAGCATTTTATCACCTTCAAGATGCTTTCAGGTGGGATACAATTGACAAGTAACTCGTAGAATTTCTGGCGTACAGCATATAGCCTGAAATATTGATTTACAATTCAAAGTCAAAGCAAAGAAAAACCATCGAAAATCACAGATGTCCCACTATGTGATGCTTTATATGCATTAGATTAAAATAAGGTGCAATTCCAGACAAAATATAGCAAATTCGTCAAACAGTAAAGTTATTGTTCGAGAATTATGTACTGCGACAAGATAGTCAAGCATTCATTACATATTGTCACTTAAATGTCAAAACTTGCAACCCCCAACATACAAACCATTGTGGCATGCTGTATTTGTAGCAAGGATAAAAGAAATTCATTGCAAAACTAAAGAATACTACTCCCTCCGTCCACTTTTATAAGGCTCACTTCTTAGCATTTCAATAGTAAGAAGTGAGCCTTATAAAAGTGGACGGAGGGAGTACAAGAAGAAAATAGTTTCTTCAAGCTTCCACATTGAATATTAAGAATGCAAACATGTATAAAGGAAAAAAGGTTAACATTAGGGACTCCAGCTCAACAAGTTTGTAAGAAACATGACAAACCTTTTAGGGCTTTGTTCACTCAAGATTTCAGTTGCTATTTCAGACACATACTGCTCCCAGTCAAGAGGAGGTGCCACTTGATTCGGTGAAAACGGATATCTGAAACCAAAGAAAGAATAATGCTTCAGGAAAAACAAAACAGATGTAAATATTGAAGGCTGTAAAAAGTAAGAATCAACATACATCAAAAAAATGGGAATATAGCGCAATCAGTATTGATAAAACGGCAGTAACAAGTAAAGGTAGTGGTAGGGCTTACTGCTGGACTTTGCATGTCTCAAAAAATAATATTGCTCGCCTCAAGTTGCGGTTTGACTGAGCTGCTATCCGTGCAGCAAATCCAAATGGAAGTTGCAGGTTTTCTTTCTTCCCAATGAATTCCAGAACTTGTACAATCTGCAAATGAGTGACTTTTAGGAGTGTAGGATGCACACGTTCTTTTATTAGGCATAGGATACTGAGGATTGGAGCATAGCTCAAATTTCACTGCAATTTTCATTTACTGTGAACATAGTTCCGACAAGCTGATAAAAGCATAGAATAAAACCTCATAAACAGCAGTTAAAAACGGGCGAAAGTCCCAACTTTAAGATGCAATACTTAGAAGACAGAAATAAAGTTCGGTTTTCAATCACTGTACTAGTTACCCAAAAATAAAAATAAACATGCAAATTCTTAACATCTTACTCCCTCCGTCCACTTTTATAAGGCACACTTTTAACTATTGAAATGTTAAGAAGTGTGCCTTATAAAAGTGGACAGAGGGAGTACTAAACATTATAGAACCACCCAGCAAATAAAGCCAATGATGCACTACCAACTAGTGGCACTACAAAATGAAACATCAAAAATCCATCACTAACCTGATCTTCACTAGGTGCATTCACTCGCACATTGAGGCAACGGGATCTTACAGCTTCTGTCACCTTTGAGGAGCTGTTACAGCATAATATCAGTCTACATGATGAACTGTACTTCTCCATTGTCCTACGGAGAGAATGCTGTGCTTCTCGTGAGAGCTTATCAACTTCATTTAGGACAAGCACTGCAAGTTTACACATACAATGTAAGTTTATTTCGAAAGAAGATTTGTTGTTCAATTAAGCAAGGCATTCAAACTAAATAAGTGGTATTGTCAGTTTGCATAGAATCCTCTATGCTCTTATCGGTACGTGCAGTGATGGAAAATCATCCTCTGTTTACCAGATCTACAAGCATTGTGTAAGACAATTGTGTGCGATATAGAGACGAGTCCTCATATCATGATTCGTTAACAATAAAAGGTCAGGGGAAGAAAAGATAGCAGCATCCCCTTTGTAGGACAACGAAGAACCTACTGGAGTGTAACAACATAATCAGAGTCATAGTGTATAAGAAAGGAAAAGTACTAACCTTTAAATGATCTCTTGCCTTTGGCGTCAATTGGCCTACTCTTGGCCATCTCTTTTATAACCTCCTGAACAACATATCTGTCCTGAAACCCTGCATCGCTGGGGTTCATTTCCACATGGTGGGAGCTCGACAACATCGCCAGCTCCAGATCAAATGTCCTCGTCCCGGTCTGTAGAAAGGAATTAGCACCTCAAATTCACAAACGTATTTACAACTAATCCAAGTGAACCGCTAACATAATCACATAACACTCAGCTATCAACTTAAACAGAACTGCTGCCACTTGCCCACAAGAAACACCTAAAGTGGGATATCGTCCTATCACGGTGCATCATTTCTGTGTCCATCGAGAGCAGAAAATAGAAAAGGAAGGTTCCTTAAATACATGGCAACATGTACTGACAGATTTTGTATACTACTCTATGACAACTCTTCAATGAAATGTTGAAATTTGCAAAAGTAATAACCAGAATAAGGATGAACAGAGGTGAGCTGGAGAAAAACAGAGGCCATGACTCACATCGATCTTCCAGGTCTTGTTCTCCATCTTCACCTGCAACGCGATACCAAGACACACACAAAAATGTCAGCAGCAAAATCCACCCCTCCATGGCCTAATTAACAGGAAATCTGAGATCTCCAAAGAAAGTCTATGAAGAAAGGAAACAACAGTACCTTCTCCGCGCCGGCGCCGAACATCTGCTTGATGAGCGCCATTATTAGGGTTTTCTTGCCGGCCCCCGGCGGGCCATAGAAGAGCAGGTGCGGGCAGTCCTGCTCCGCCACCTGGACCAAAAAACAAACACCGTCGGAACAGATCAGCACAGGGGGGCGGGCGGGCGCAACCCTAGAAGACTGGTCTGGGGACGAAACGGATCGCGGGGCGGGCGCTTACGAGCTTCTTGAGGTTCTGCGCGACCTGCTCATGGACGATGACCTTGTCTAGGGTTTTCGGCCGGTGCTTGTCCACCCACAGCATCTTCGCCTTGGCTCGCCGCCGGGAGAGCGAGAGTGAGGAGGGAGGCGGATTTGGGGACTGGGTTGGGAGAGGAGGGGAGGGGAATGGAGAGTGGCGGGAACTTGGAGCGAATGGGGGGATTGGGGGCGGACTCTCGCGCCAGGGCAGGCGAGACGAGGGTTTTGAGGGTTTCGCTGACCTATCTGTCGCCCAAATACGAAGGACCCTACTTTTGTTTTTGGATTTGCCAAAACAATACTTTTGCTTTCGGGGTCATTTGCCTTTCCTTTTCTTTTTGGCAAACTTTCAGGTCATTTTTGACCTTTTAGCACTACTAACTCTTAATTTGTCATTTTTTTTCTCGAATTATGTTTTCAATCTAGAAATGGAATTTTATAATGTGTTGTCTCGAAATAGGATTTCGCCCCGTTTTATAAATAAGGCAACCGCCACAACATTCATACAAAGTATCCGATACAACACCAAACCGCACACAGGTACCAACATCTGGGGCAACAGCACAACAATGCCCAAACGAAAAGAAGAAAGCAAGAAAGGTGGCGGAGGGGGTGGTGTGGGTAGACAGGGAATAAGAGGAGCCTCAGGGTGGCACTGAAGAGGCGATGCGGCGCGCAGCAGCTAGGAGTCTATCGATGTAGTCGTCAAGCCGCACCCTGTCCCGCTGCCTACAGAGCGGGTACCACTGCTGCAAAAGAGCCAAACATTTGAACATAGCGTCAGAAGCACGTCGCAAAAAAATCTTCTCAATCACCATCTTATTGCGAGTCGTCCACAGAGACCAAGTCAAAGCCGCGAACACCAGACAGAAGAGGCGAGTGCCCCCTCCGGTCCGGTGCGGCTGGACTTCCAGGAACTCTCCGAGGTCCGGGACCTGCCACGACGGTCCCAGCGCCTCATGAGCGAAATTCCACATAAACCGGGCAGCAGGACACACAAAAAAGATGTGTGTACTCGACTCAGGGCACCTACATAACGGGCACATTCCGTCTTCCGGGCCATGGCGCTTCGCCACCTCAATCCCGGAGGGTAGTCTGTCGCGTAATAGTTGCCAGACAAAGATCTTAATCTTCAGCTGTAGCGGGGCCTTCCAAAGCGGAGTAGCCCAAGACCTAATAGGCCTAGAGAACTGGGCATATATGCCGATTTAACCGAGAATGCCCCCGAGGGGGCCAGGGACCAGGTCACCTGGTCAGGCCCCATGGGAGGGACTCAGGTAAATCGCCCCTGAGGACCTCCCACTCTGCGGTCTCAGCCGGCCCAAAAGATCGTCGGAACAAGAAGTTCCAAGTCCCATTCTGGACCGCCGATGCCACCAGCTGGGAGGGCTCAGAGCAGATAGCAAAGAGTCTCGGGAACTCCAGCTGTAGCGCCCGCTCACGAAGCCATGGGTCCAACCAAAACATCGTACCCATACCATCGCCAATGTTGAACCTAGCACCTTTCCTAATGTGCTGCTTAATCGATTGGATGGACCTCCAAAATAGAGATCCCTCCTGTCGATCGCAGGCAAGGAGCGGGCGGTCCTGCATGTATTTGGCTTTAAGGAGCTGGAGCCAAAGGCCCTCCTCCTCCCGCAGAATGCACCAAACCCATTTTAGCATGAGGGCGACATTCATCTTGCGGGACGCCATAATCCCTATGCCCCCCATATCTTTGGGGGCGCACACATCGCCCATTTGACCATGTGGTATTTCTGTCTCTCTTTAGCATCTTGCCAGAAGAACCGCGATAGTTCCTTGTCAAACGCTGTGTGAACTCCCTCCGATAGGGAGTAGATCCCCATCAAATAGGAGGGAATACTAGACAGGCAGGACCCGATCAGCACAGACTTGCTTCCTTTGGAGGTAAAGCGTCCACGCCAGGGTTCTGCCTTATTTCTTACCCTTCCCACCACGGGCCCAAGGTCCTTGAGGAGGATCCTAGAGTGAGGTACCCCCAGAAAATTAACAGGGAAGGTGGCCAACCTGCAATTGAGGTTGTCTGCTATCCGTTGTTGTTCCTCCAGTGTAAATCCGAGGACCACCACCTCGCTCTTATCGAAGTTGATCTTGAGGCGAGACATGGCCTCAAAACACAACAACAAGAACTTGAGATTGACAATATCCAATCCCGAGCCCTCGACCATAATCATAGTGGCGTCCGCATACTGTAGGTGGGTGATGCCTCCCCCGGGGATGAGATGCCCAACCACACCAGAGATGTGGCCGACTACCCTAGCTTTATCCAAGATAGCCGCTAGGGCATCCAAGGCCAGGTTAAACAGTATGGGGGAAATAGGGTCCCCCTGCCTCACCCCACAGGATGACCTAAAATAGGGACCAATGTCCCCATTTATGTTGATCACCGTATTGACACTCATGACGAGTTGCATAATCCACGTGATGAACCTATCATCAAAACCGTGGCGTTGAAGCACCTGGCGGAGGAACGACCAGTCCAGGCGATCATACGCTTTCTGGAAATCAAGCTTCAGAAAAAAAAAATCTGTGATGTTGCACCTTGACCTCATGAACAATCTCATGAAGAGCAAGGATCCCATCATGGATAAAACGCCCCTCGAGGAATGCAAACTGAAAGGGATGCGTAATTCGCTCAGCCACTGGGGCCAGGTGCATCACACACACCTTAGAGAAGATCATCTGGATGACATTTATGACCGTGATGGGACTAAATTGGCGGATATCCGTGGCCCCAACAAATTTTGGGATCAAGGTCACCACAACATAATTTAGGTGCGACATCACGAGAGTCCCAGTATAGAATTCCTGGAACATGGGCATGATCACTTCCAGAGGAGTCTCCCAGAAGGACTAGAAGAAGGAAACCGGAAGCCCATCCGGCCCTGCGGCCGAGTTAGCTCTCATCTCCATCACCGCCCGCCGTACCTCCTCCGGAAGGAACGGAAGCAAAAGCTTCGAGTTCTCCTCCGATGAAACTAGGGCCCTCAGGGACCACGTCTCCTCAGCCAACGCCACCCCCGAAGGGGGGCTAGCGGTAAATCACTCCTTATAAAAGGAGTATATATGGATGGACAGGCCCGCCACCGTCTCCAGCAGCACCCCATCGGCCCAAAGGAGAGGTATGGAGCACCTCCGGCGCCGTCCATTCGCGATGACATGGAAGTAAGCCGTGTTGGAGTCTCCCTTAAGAATCCAATTATGGAGACTACGTTGTCGCCAGAAGACCTCCTCGCCCTTGTACATCTCCATAAGGAAGGCCTCCAGGGCATACCGATGGGTCCACTCATCCGAGGTAAGTCCCCCTCCGTCAGCGGCCACATCCAACGTCTGGATTTGGCCAAGAAGGTAGGCTTTATTCCTACGAACCTCAGCGCCGAAGTTGGCCCCCCCACCCCCGCATGAATTGGCGAACTCTCTTGGCACAAAAATGCCACACGTCCACTGCATTGAACCTACGTGGGGGAGAAGCTGCCGCTGCCAACCACTTACCACGAACCGCTTCCCCAAAACCTGACCGACCAAGCCAGAAGTCTTCAAAGTAAAAGCGGTTCTGTCTAGGCATAATTGTCCCGCCGGTTGAGAAGATCAAGGGGGAGTGGTCGGAGCCCACCCGCGTACTGGCACGCAACGAGCACAACGGGAAGTCTGCCTCCCACTCAACCGAGACTAGCACCCAATCCAGCACACTGCGGATAGGGTCCGCCTGGTTATTGGACCAGGTGTACCTCGCCCCCACCCGCTCGATATCAATAAAGGCCATATCAGCGATGAAGTCATTAAACATTCGCATCCTAGGGAGGTCCACATTATCCGAGCTCTTTTCCTTGGGAGATCGGATCAGATTAAAGTCTCCCGCCACAACCACTGGGATAGTGCAGCGGTCGACCTTAACCCTCAGTTCCTCTAGCAACTCATGGGACCTACTATGATCCGTGGGGCCATAGACAATAATCACCTCCCACTGGAGGTGAGTTCGGCTGTGAGTCAGGGACATGCTCAAGAAGAACTCCCTGCGGTCCATATCCTCTACCTCGAAGGAATCCTCCTTAGCTCCAAGGAGGATCCCACCCGAGCGACCCGTAGCCGGAAGCCATTTCCACGCAAATTTATGGCGGCTCAGGCCTTCCAGTTCCGGGATCGAGAACTCCTAATGGATCGTCTCCTGAATACCAACTATATGTGGGTCTTCATCACGAAGGTAAATTGATGTTCGGTCCACCGGGTGCACCCACAAAGCCCCGATACATCAGATATGTATACCTCTATTGGGTTTTAGAGAGCATGGTGAGAGTTAGAGACGGTAGGAAGTGAGGGTTATCAGAAATGTAGAATAAGAAAATTAAAAAAGTAACAATGAGAATACTATACTATTGCTTCTTTCACTAAACCTAGAAAGAGTGCTCGAATAAGAAAATTTAAAAAATAACAATGAAAGGAGTTATATGGAATAGTGATGGATTTGGAGACCATGCTAAATATGTAGCAGTGAGTGAGTTTGTAAAAGACCACGATCTTGATTTCGTTGCATTGTTGGAAATGGGTAGAAATTCGTTTTCTACTCACTTCCTTCAATTTTTAGCCAAAGGAAGAGACTTTACGTGGTATTGCTTACCTCCACAGGGTCGGTCTGGTGGTATCCTTGTTGACTTTAATAATGCAACTCTAGCGGCACAAAACGTTGTGTCCAAAGAATTTTTCGTTAACTTTTTTGTGGGGTTTTGTTGTAGTTTACGGGGCTACACAAGACTCAAAGAAACCTGATTTTCTATCTGAATTAGTACGAATCTGTGAAAATGAGAGCCTCCCTTTGCTGGTTGGAGGAGATTTTAATATTATTAGAAGACAAGAAGAGAAGAATAATGATAACTTTAATCGTTGGCCATTTATCTTTAATGCCAGTATTAAAATCTTAGATCTTAAAGAGATCAGTATAATTGGGCAAGTAGAACACTGATACCAACATACGAAAAGTTGGATCATTTTCTTACAAGCATTCAGTGGGAATAAAAGTATCCTTTAGTCTCTATTCATGTGTTGACTAGAATGGGGTCTGATCATACGCCGCTTCTTTTAGACTCTGGTGTGCATGCTCATTTTATTTTGAACTCTCTTGGATACGTCATGAGGGTTTTATGAGTTGGTTCAACGTGAGTGGAATTATGTAACATTGGGTCGTCTCTGATGCAAATATGGCAGAATAAAATCCGGCATTTACGTCAATTCCTACGTGGATGGGCGAAGAATATCAGTGAGCAGCATAAAATACTAAAAGAGAAGCTTATCATGTTGATTGACCAACTGTATATAAATGCTGAAACTACTCTGCTAAGTTCGGCCGAGCGGGCTACGAAAAACGAAGATGAGGAGGGTTTAGCTAAATTAAGACATGATGAGGAATCAAAATGGGCACAACGGGCTAAGGTCAAGCATATCCAAGAGGATGGTAGTAATACGAAATATTTTCATATCATAGCGAATGGTAAACATCGAAAGAAAAAGATTTTTCAACTTGAGCAAGATGAGGGAACGATAGTTGGAGAGAAAATTTTAAAGATTTTTATCTCGGAATATTATAAGAGTTTATTCGGTGCCTTAGATCCGAGCTATGTTTCTTTGGTTGAGGATATGAATCACGATATGCCTTAAATATCACCAGAGGAGAATTTAATTTTTACTAGTTATTTTACGGAGAAGGAAGTGCATGAAGAGATTTTACAAATGGAACATAATTAGGCCCCAGGACCTGACGGGTTTTCGGCGGAGTTTTATCAACCTTTTTGGAATGTCATCAAAAACGATTTGATGACTTTGTTTTCCTAGCTCCATAAAGGTGATTTGCAATTGTTTACACTCAATTTTGGGGTGATTACGGTGCTACCCAAGAAAGAGGATGCATGCTAAATTCAACAATATAGACCTATTCGCCTGTTAAATGTGAGTTTTAAGGTTATGTTAGAGTACGTGATGGGCCTGGCCCGTTAGTCTTAGGGTTTGCTTAGGGGTCAAGTAAGTCTTGCTTAGGAGTCAAGTAAACCTCTCTATATATGGAGAGGAAATGTATCAATCTAATCAAGCAAGAAATAAGAAGGAAAACCCTTCCCCTCTTGCCCGGCCATGGGAAAGGACCCCACGGCCGGCTCTCTCGCGCCCTCGCAGCTCTCTCTCTCTCCCGCTCAAACCCTAGCAGCCATAACATTTGGTATCAGATTCCTCGGTTGCGATGTCTTCGGGACTGTCCATCGCCTCCGCCGTGATCGCCTCGTCGGGCGCACCCACCACCATGGCGCCGCCGCCTGCGTCTGCGGCCCCGGCCGCGCCGGCTCGGGAGCCCGCCCCCATCCTCTCGAACCAGGAGCTCTCCACGCGCCTCCGCGACCTGACCGAGACGGTCTCCGACATCAAGCACGCCATCGTCGTGCTCCTCCAGCGGACGGAGCCACTCGACGCCAGGCTACTGTCGTCGCCGCCACTCGACGCCAAGTTGCTGCAGCCCCCGTTGCCGCTGTCCGTCTCCGGGCCGATCTATACGGCAGCTTGGGCGGCGCCGCACATCCAGTCACCACCGGCGCCACCCCAACAGTACGGCGGGCCCTCCCGCTTCGCCGGTACTTACGCCGCTCCCGACGGTGCGCCATTCCACGGGGGGTCCTCCATGGTCACAACACCGGCGCCGACCCCCGTAGGGCGGCCGCCGCCGCCCTCGGCCGCGACCACGGCGTCGGTCATCACGTTCCAGCATGGGATGCCCTACGACGGGACTGCGACGACCTCGTTCCCAGCAGCGCCACCGCCGTCCCATGACAATCCCATCCAACCGATCAAGTTCCATCCGTCGCCGTCACCGTGTCCGGCTTGGATCGCTACAAACCACGTGTCAGCGGCGGTGAGGCTGCAGGCTGCTGCGCGCGGCCTCCTAGCGCGTCGGCATGTGCAGGAGATGCATGATTTGCAGCTGCAGCTTCTCCAAGTTGCGCTTCGCGGTGCAACGGACCTCGATCTTGTCCGCTGCGTGGCGGAGCTTGGGCATGTGGTTTCCCCCACGGGCGGCGACCTCCAAGTCTACGACATCGACAGTCAGCCGGCGGGGAGAAAACATGGTGTCACCGACAAGAGCGCACCGCATAGCACCACTGCATTCCGCCGTCGGCCGCCGCGAGGGCTCCCTTGGCCCCGATGGTTTCCTTGGGATCCAGGGGCTGCAAACGCACAAGTTCGGCGCGCGGAGGATTCTCGCCTTATCATTCGGAGTCAAAAAAATAAAGAGTCGAAGTCTCATTCGGGTTAGCTTATTTCAGGTCAATACAATAGGCCGAGATGTAAAAGGCTTGTTTTTTAGGCGTTCGGTTTGTGTGGGGTCGAATCATCGTTAGGTTGCAGCTCGAGGACGAGCTGCATGTCCAGGTGGGGTGTAGTGTTAGAGTACGTGATGGGCCTGGCCCGTTAGTCTTAGGGTTTGCTTAGGGGTCAAGTAAGTCTTGCTTAGGAGTCAAGTAAACCTCTCTATATATGGAGAGGAGATGTATCAATCTAATCAAGCAAGAATTAAGAAGGAAAACCCTTCCCCTCTTGCCCGGCCATGGGAAAGGACCCCACGGCCGGCTCTCTCGCGCCCTCGCAGCTCTCTCTCTCTCCCGCTCAAACCCTAGCAGCCATAACAGGTTATTACCAAAGTGGGTACGAATAGAGTGACTTTGATAGTTAGTAAAGTGACCACACCAACACAATCATCCTTTCTGCCAGGGAGAAATATTTTAGAGGGAGTCGTGATCTTGTATGAAACGATTCATGAGTTGTAGTGAAAGAAAATGAGTGAGTACTTTTCAAAATCGATTTTGAAAAGGCATATGACAAGGTTAATTGGTCGTTTTTTCAACAAGTTTCACGTATGAAGGGTTTGTCATCTACGTGGTATAAATGGGTAGCTTGTTTTGTTCAGGGAGGGAGTGTCGGAATAAAAGTTAATGATGATATAGGCCACTACTTTCCGATTCTAAAAGGTTTAAGACAAGTGCCAGAGAGGACGGTCAAGTGGGAGGATTGATACCACATCTTGTCGATAGTACGGTTTCAATCCTTCAATAGGTGGATGATACTATTCTTTTCCTAGAACATGATATTGAAAAGGCTCTTAACATTAAACTTATTCTCGCAATATTCGAACAATTGTCGGGTTTGAAGTTTTCATAAGAGTGAGTTATATTGTTTTGGTGCTACGTTGGAATCTCAGGAGGAGTATCGTCACATTTTCGGTTGTGATTTAGGTACACTTCCTTTTAAATATCTAGGATCCCCATTCACTCTTAAGTTGCTTAATAAAGAGTGGAAGGTTGTTGAGGACCGTTTTGAGAAAAAACTGGGTTCGTGGGATGAAAAATTGTTGTCGTATGGGGATCGTCTCATATTGATAAACTTGGTTCTAACCAGTCTACCTGTGTTTCTTCTACCATTTTTTGAGATTCCTGTCGGGATTCTGAAAAGGTTGGACTTTTGCCGATCTCGTTTCTTCTGGCAAGGTGATAGTTCGAAAAGGAAATACCGGTTAACTAGGTGGAATATTGTGTGTCGTCCAAAGGATCAATGGGGTTTAGGCATTGAGGTGTTAGATATAAAAAAAATACTTGTTTGTTGAGTAAGTGGTTTCACAAGTTGTTAAACGAGGAAGGGGTTTGGAAGGAACTTATGTCCAACAAATATATAAGGGATAAATCGTTATCTCATGCGGAAGGTAAGCCTTCAAACTCCCCCTTTTTAAAGGCTTGATGAAGATGAGAATTATTTGCTCGGTGATCTTCTATTTTGGGGGATGGAAATCAGGTTCGGTTTTGGGAGGATATTTGGCTAGGAGATGAACCGTTATCTCAACAATACCCCTCCTTATAAAGTGTTGCTAGACATAGAGGTGTGACGGTAGAAAACGTACTATCTAACACGCCCCTGAATATACAATTTAGAAGAATCATTTCAGGAGTACGACGGGCTCCGTGGTTACATTTAGTGGAAAGTTTAATGGATGTGGTATAGTCCGACGAACCAGATAATTTCCGGTGGAGACTATCTGCGGATGGTACGTTCACGATACGATCCATGTATGCGGATATAATGCATGGGCATACCCCGTATTTACGTAAATACTTGTGGAAACTAAAGGTGCATTTAAAGATACAAATCTTTCTTTGGTTTGTCAATCGCAAAGTAATTCTTACTAAAGACAATTTAATTAAGCGGCGTTGGATAGGATGTAAGAGGTGTGTATTTTGTGACACCGATGAGTCCATTCATCATATTTTCATATCTTGTCCTTTTGCTAAGGATATTTGGCGCCTCACGTATAGCATTTATCCCCCACTTGTATTGCTAATATGTTTGTATCTTGGCTAAATGGAATTGATAAAAAAAAATGAAGGCATGTATTAGTATAGGCGTTGCCGCTGTTCTTTGGTCTATCTGGAATTGTTGTAACAGTGTGGTGTTTGATAAGAAAAAGGGTTTTCATTTTTTGCAGGTAATCAACATGTAGTTTCTTATATTCACACATGGTCTTATCTTCTTCCTGCGGAGCAACAAAGACTTATGGATACAGGACGTGCTCTAATGATGGCGGTCGTTCGGGCTATACAGCCGGCGTGGGTGGCTTAATTCACGGCGATTAGAGGCATAACATTGTTATCTTTCTTTGGTTGGTGTTTGTGACCACTTTAAGTGACCCATAAGATGTAAGAGGATGAACTTTTGACGCTTTTCCATTTAATAAAATCCGGCCGTGTGCATCATTTTGATGCAGAGGCTGGGGCCATGGCTCCCATTTCTAAAAAAAATAATCAGAAATGTATGACTCGATGGTGTCGGGTCGGACATGACTAGCTGAAGGCGATCGTCCTCAAAGAACTATCAAGGTGGTGGCAGTAGTGGAGCGATGGAGGAGACTAAGAAACAAAAGGGGGTGACCCATCCTACTCAATTCTATTTTTGAAAAGATGCATTACTATTTTGGAAAATAGTCATAATAATAAAAATACCACTCCCTCTGTTCTAAGATGTTTTAGCAAGCTATTTGTCCTTTTTTTATAAGGCATTTTGGCAAAATATATGTCCTCTTTTGACTGATTAAGCTAATTAAGCTTGTCAAAACAAATTATAAAAGGAGACAGAGCTAGTACACTAAAGGTCATTCACAGACTTTTACATATTTGTTTGTTCTTACAAATTGTGTGTGAGCTTGAAAACCACACCGTTATCTACTACCTCGATCATGTATCTAATTTGTTCAACATTCTGGCCTAGCTACGAGAAGGGGAAGGAGTTCCATAGTGGAACAAATTATCTTGCGATATACTCACATCTTCCCCGTGCATCATTGCATCTTAATCCGTACCAAACAAGGGGGGAAAGTTTATGTGGCCAAAAAGTCAGATCCCGTAGCATCCATTTCTTTGTTTTCGTTTATTGAGGAAATGCATAAGCATGCATTTTGTATGCTAGTCCTGTTAGTAACGGCGAGCAATGCACTCGGAGAGCCAAGATAGGAAAGCATGTTAAGACGAGCAGCAACCAACAAGGTGTCGAAACTGAAAAGGGAAAGAGAATGGCAACCGAGAGAACAACCATGGAGGAGTAGCGGCCTTTCCGTTAAATAAAGGAACTGGGGAAGAAAATGCAAGAAGCACCAGTGGTCTAGTGGTAGAATAGTACCCTGCCACGGTACAGACCCGGGTTCGATTCCCGGCTGGTGCAGAAATTTGTTTTTGGCTCAACTGGTCTTTTGCGCCTAGCTCGTCTAGTTTGACAGGGAAGCTGAAGCATGAAATTGTTGATCGAGCATCCTCCTGTCAGTTCGTGACTGAGAGAGAGAGAGAGAGAGAGAGCATGAGGACAGCTACGCTTTCTTTCTGATCGTAGCACGCTCTCTGCTCAGACGTATGCACGTCGCTTGTTGTTTTGATGGAGAAATAGGAAATGCCCTTTTCTCATTGCACAGTCTTCACAGCATGGTTATAAAAAGACATGATCAGCAACCTCATTTTGTCCGGTTAATAGCGTAAAACCACCACTACAGTGTTTGAATTTCTCAAAATCCACCACCTTTTGTTCTAGTAACCAAAATGGGCAGGCGGTTTTGACTTCGAACGGTGCACCATGTTTGGCCATTAATATAGGCTAAAGTATATACAAGCTGGGCATATATGAAGCGGTTTCGAAGTAAAAAGGGTGTAGCACACCACCGAAATGTTAGGCAAAAGCATAGGTCATTCAGCAACCACGGAGATCGAAATGTTAGGGGAGGAGACATCGTCGAGAATGTGGCCGTTGCAAGACGGAGGTAAAAACAACAATAGCGGTGGAGCCGATGGGGGAACAACGTATCTCATGCATCATGGCTTGCGGTGCACTCTATACACCGGACCTTGAAACCTTGTATACAAATTATGACACAATTCGAAGAAAATATTATAACATCGACTAAATATAGTTTCAAGTTGATATTAACTCGATAAGATCAGCAAAATATTTATGTCAATAGTAGTGATCTAACTTTGGTCTATGAATTTGGCCTTTTAGCACTGCCAACACTAAATTTATCAATTTTCCCCGAGTTTTGTTTTGAAACTAGAACTAGAATTCTGTAGAGTGTGCACGTGTGTCGATTCTATGCACTCTGCATTTTTTTAAGGTTTTATTAAGTTTGTAAACATGTAAATTGATGTCCAAAGCACCGAGTGCACCCACAAAGCCCTGATACACCGGATAAATTCTTCTTGTGGAGGATGCCTATATTGAGTTTTACAGAGTCTGGGTGGGAGTTAGAGAAGTGAATAAGTGAGGTTTATATGATAGGTTCTCGCACATGACTAGCCGGAGGCGATGGTCGTCAAAGAATTGAGGCTGGATCGAGGTGGCCACAAAGCAGCGGGATGGAGGAGACTAAGAAGAAAAATGGGGGAGGGCCATCCTATTCGATTCAAGCGCTTAAAAGATGCATTATGATTTTTTTTAAAGACTATAAAAACACCATACCATGAAAACACCATACTAGCCAACACAACAAAATGAGGAACCTATTTAGCTATGGGGTTTTCACCAAATAATCATAACAAAATATACTACCTAAATATGTACACCAAATGCCATACATAGACTTTCACTATTTGTTCTTACAAATTGTGTCTAAGCTTGAAGGCGATGCAATTTTTTGTTTTTGAATGATGGCAAAAGATTTGCCACATTTCATTAAACAAGGAGAAAAGTTGTGACAATAACACGGCAGGGTTTTACAAAACGAATTACTCTCCCAACATTACAACACTCAAACTCTTTGCTCCCGTCGTGATCCAAATCTTGGTCTCGGCCTTAATAATTCCAAGGATAAGTAGTCCTGGAACCCGCCAGAGAGAATCCGACGCCGATGAAGCCCTAACAAAGAGAGTGAGGGAATATTGGTCATCCAAGACACTTGCCACACTCTATATCACACATGGTATGGCAACACACATGGTATGTCATATCATGTTTTGTGGTGGCATTCAGACGCTCCGGAGCCCCTCTTCGGAGAAACCATAGCCCCTTGGGGAAAAAGACGGAATTGCCGTTCTGGCCCCTCTACGTGAGCCGAAAGGGGGTAGCAAGGTGGAACCAACTTCTTGGTTGATTTATATTAGGCCCAAGGAACACCCAAGTCAATGGTAGGGCCAACCTCTTGGCAAGATTTCCGCCGTTCAGTCAGATCGGGAGTTTCGGGCTCTAAATAGTCGTGGAACCCATTAGAGAGAATCCGACGCCGGTTAAGCCCTAACACGGAGAGTGAGGGAATATTTTGCATCCAAGACCCGTGCCAAACTCTAACACATATGGTATGGCATACCATGTTCTGTGGTGGCATTCATACGCTCCGGAGTCCCTCTCCGGGGAAAACCTAGCCCCGTTGGGGAAAAAGACGGAACTGCCGTTCTGGCCTCTCCGCGTACATGAGCCGGAAGGGGGTAGCAAAGTGGAACGATTGCTTGTTTGTGTTAGGTTATGTCCAAGGAACACCAAAGACACAGTTATGGCCCACCTCTTGGCAAGATTCCCCCCGTTCCGCCAGATCCGGGAGTTTCGGCTCTAAGTAGTCCTGGAACCTGCCAGAAAGAATCCGACGACGATGAAGCCCTAACAAAGAGAGTGAGGGAATCTTGGTCATCCAAGACACTTTCCACACTCTATATGACACATGGTATGGCAACACACATGGTATGGCATACCATGTGATGTGGTGGCATTTAGACGCTCCAGAGCCCGTCTTCGGAGAAACCTAAGCCCCTTGGGGAAAAAGACAGAACTCCCGTTCTGGCCCCTCTACGTGAGCCGGAAGGGGGTAGTAAGGTGGAACCAATTTCTTGGTTGTGTTAGATTAGGCCCAATGAACACCCAATTCAATGGTTGCGCCAACCTCTTGCCAAGATCCCCCCTGTTCTGTCAGATCCGAGAGTTTCGGGCTCTAAGTAGTCGTGGAACCCGCTATAGAGAATCTGACGCCGGTGAAGCCCTAACAAAGAGAGTGAGGGAATATTTGGCATCCAAGACCCATGCCACACTCTAACACACATGGTATGGCATACCATGTGCTGTGGTGGCATTCAGACGCTCCGGAGCCCCTCTCCGGGGAAACCCTAGCCCCGTTGGGGAAAAAGACGGATCTGTCGTTCTGGCCTCTCTGCGTACATGAGCCGGAAGGGGGTAGAAAAGTGGAACCAATTGCTTGGTTGTGTTAGGTTAGGTCCAAGGAATACCGAAGACAATGTTAGGGCCCACCTCTTGGCAAGATTCCCCCCGTTCCGCCAGATCCGGGAGTTTCGACTCTAAGTAGTCCTGGAACCCGCCAGAGAGAATCCGACGCCGGTGAAGCCCTAACACAGAGAGTGAGAGAATATTGGTAATCCAAGACACATGTCACACTCTAACACACATGGTATGGCATACTATGTGTTGTGGCATCATTCAGACGCTCCGGAGCCCCTCTTCGGAGAAACCTTAGCCCCTTGGGGAAAAAGACGGAACTCCGTTCTGGCCCCTCTAGGTGAGCCGGAAGGGGGTACCAAGGTGGAACCAATTGCTTGGTTGTGTTAGGTTAGGCCCAAGGAACACCCAAGACAATGGTAGAGCCCACCTCTTGGCAATATTCCCCCCGTTCCGACAGATCCAGGAGTTTCGGGCTCTAAGTAGTCGTGGAACCCGCTAGAGAGAATCCGACGCCGGTGAAGCCCTAACACAGAAAGTGAGGGAATATTTGGCATCCAAGCCCATGCACACTCTAACACACATGATATCGCATACCATGTGCTGTGGTGGCATTCATACGCTCCGGAGCCCCTCTCCGGAAAAACCCTAGTCCCTTGGCATACCATGTGTTGTTCTTTCGAATGTCATCCATGTACGTACCCCTCGAGTGTGCCTACATGCCAACACAACTAGAACTTGCCAAGCTGCCAATACAACGTAGAGTACATGCTGAAAAGGTGGGCTAATCCCACGCGTGGGAGCAGTGAATGCAGTTTGCCGTCTCCACTTCCACACGCGTGTCAGCAGTGCAGTTGCAACTGAGTTAATATCGCCACTTTCACACGCCTGCATTTTATCTCTTCTTCCTCCTCTCGTTCCCCACGCCGAAATCAGTTCTCTTCCTCCTCTCTTTCTCACCAACGATGTCGTCTTCACCGATCTCCTCTGCGTCTAAGAAGAGGAGGACCGAGGATTCCCTAGCAGCCGGGTATTTGTTTCAACGTACAAACATTCATTTTTTATTCCACTTTTTAAATTTTTTCATGCATCTTCTTACAGAAGTTCCTACAGGGTCGGTTGTTCCACTGAGAAACCTGGTTCAGTCCTGGACCACACTTTCCTTTCGAGGAAGGTTCTAGATGCCAAGGTCACCATGGGGCAGATCAAAATCCGGAACCAAGACATAGCCAGGACCGCGAAAGAGATCCTCGGGAATGCCAAGCGGGAGATGAAATATTGTGCACTCGAGCTGGAGCAGAAGCAGAGAGATTTGAGGGCTGCTAGCAGCATGGCTGAGATTCTGCCGGTCAACCATGACTTAGGGTAGGAAGATGGAACAACTCTGGAATAAGATTCAGGTGCAAGACCAGGAAGCTGATCTCATCCACGGTGAGATCGAAGTGTTGGCCAAGGAAGCAGGGGAGCCCGGCCAGATCTAAATCGATTTGCTCCTACGTGAGCGTGTTTGGGGCTTGTCCCAGGTAGTATTTGTGTTATGATTTTATTTCAGTTTAATTAAGACTAAGTGTGTACTGCCATCCAATGTTGAAGTTTGTGACCGAACATATATTGAAGTACTCCCCTCCGTTCACATATAGTTTGCGTTATTGGCAAATTTTGTTTTTTCAGATTTTTGTTTTTTGAACGTACAAAAAATTTCAAGGAGAGGCTCCCGCGAGTTAAATTAGAAAGAAGCCAACTCTGCACGCAGCTTGCTTGCATGCATTGGTCGTGGATGCCTCCCATGAGACGTGGGATCCAGCTGTCAATGACTCAAAGTCAAGGAAAAGTCCGGTCGGAGAATCCGCGCCGGTTGTGCATGTACACACAACGCGTCGGTTGCGTACGTGCCAACGTACCGCTGCGTGTGTGCAGTTGCAAGCGGTGCGTGGGTTCCTCTTCTTCTCCCTCTTCCTCCCCCACCCCGCTCTATTTAGGGTTTTCTTCTCCATCCGCTCGTTCGTGCATTTCTTCCCCAGAAACCAGCAGTTCTTCTCCTCAAAGTGAAATCAGTTGTCACTCTGCTACTCATTCATGCATTTCTGCTCGTCGCCACCGACGATGTCGTCTTCTCATTACTAGGAAAAGGCTAATGTGTGACGCACCAAAATTGCATACCCGTGACGCACCATGGTGCGCCACGGCTATCACGACGCGCCTATTAATTTTGGTGCGTCACGGCTATCTCGTTTACCCTTGGCGCACCGCCTGTTTGGTGCGTCACGGCTATCTTTAGTTACCCATGACGCACCTCATGCTTGGTGCGTCATGGCTATTGATTTTGAAAATTTTAAAAAAAAGGCGGGACAGATCCAGATATGGATCTGGCCGCCCAAAAATTTGAAATTTTGAAAAAACGAAAACAAAGAGGCCGGAGTGGAGGTGGCCGCCGGAGAGGAGGTGGCCGCGGTAATGGAGGAGGACGCCGGAGAGGAGCTGGCCGCGGTAGTGGAGGAGGCCGCCGGAGAGGAGGTCGCCGGAGTAGAGGTGGCCGCCGGAGTAGAGGTGGCCACCGGAGTAGAGGTCGCTGGAGTGGACACGAGGATGTGGTCGCCGGAGTGGATGTGAGGTGATGGTGGTGGTGGTGGTGGTGGTGGTGTTGGTGTTGGTGGTGGTGTTGGTGGTGGTGGTGGTAGGAGGTGGAAGGGAGAAGAGAGAATGGAGAGTGGAGGAAATGAGAGAGGAATGGAGAAGAGTGGAGGAAGGAGGAGGAAGGGGAGTATATATAGGTGGGGGGCCTCTCCCGGGTTCGAAATTCAAAAATCCTGCCCAGACTTAGCCGTGACGCACCATACATATGGTGCGTCACGCCTATCTTTTTTCTTTATTTTTTTATTTTGTAGAAAAAAAACTTCTGTCTCAAATAACTTTTTTTCCTTTCGGAATTTGGAGAATATAAAAAAAGGCTCACATGCCGAAGGCTAGTGAGGTTGAATTCCTTTTTTCTCTAGCTTCCGTTGGTATATTGAACTTTAAATTCCGACATCGTACGCAAAAGTTATGCCCATTTTACTTTTTTTAACGAACTTTTGCTCAGAAAGTCGAAATTCAAATTTCAAAATTTCATAAAAAAGTATGCCTTAAACTCTCCGTGCATCTGTAAGGAATTATTTTTTTGATGATTTTTAGACATTGAACTCTTCCGTGACAAAACTAGCACTAGTGGAAACAGGGCCTTTTGTCCCGGGTCGTAAGGGCCAGTTGTCCCGGTTGTGCCACCGGGATGGGCTAGCCGGGACAAATGGCCCTCCCCCATTGGTCCCGGTTGTGCCAGGACCCGGGATGGTAAGGATAGGCCACGTGGCGAACCTGGGCCAGGGGTCGGCCAGGGAGTTCGTCCCGGTTCGTTCAAGGGACCGGGATGGATACTTTTTTAAAACAAAAAAATATAGCCGTCAATTTTACCCTGCCGCGGCAGGTTTTTTTTCGTTTCGTTTTTTGGGCTCCTGTCTCCCAGTACCCAGCCGGCCTCCCCCTTTCCCAACCGCGTCCAGGCCCACGTCTTTTATTAAGCCCACTGGCCACATTTTTTTGGTCAAAAGGGCCCACTGGCCCGCGTCTTTTATTATGGTCGGTCAACGGTTCGAAGGGGCCACTGGCCAGCGGCCTAGTGGCTGGCTCGCCTGGTCCCTTAAATTAAGACCACAGGGGCGGTCAAAGGGCCCACTGTCGCCTCGTCTTCCCGCGCCCCAACTTCCCCACGCGCGCGTGCCACAGCTGCAACCGCCGCCACGCCTCGGCTCCCGCCCCGCATTCATGGCCGCCTGCAACCGCCGCCACGTTCTGGCCGCCGGTTGGCATGCCAGCCCCCCGGGTCCTTTTTAAAGGGCCCCCGCCGCCCGTACAACCCATCCACCCCGGCCGCGCCCAAGGCAAAGCAACCATGTCCCGCTGGTTCTCGAGCGGCTCCGGCAAGCGCCCCAGGAACGACCACGAAGGCTCCTCGAGCGGCGGCGGTCGCGTCCCACCCCCGCCGGCGGAGGCCTTCGGCTACGGTCCTGGAGGTGTCCGCATCGGCGGGACGCCGCGCGTCCCCGCGCCACCTCCGGCGGCACGCCCGCCGCCCCGCGCCGCGCCCAAGGGCAAGCGCTTCCGCCGGTACATCCGGGTGGTGGAGGCCGAGTGGCACTGGAACAACGCCACGCCGGTGTTCTGGCCAGACGTCCACCTCCCGGACGGCTGGCACCTGAACCCCCAGCGGATCCCTGTGCCGCCGGCCCCGACCGGCGAGGCGCTGCTCGAGGAGATCGACCGCCGGCGCCGCCTCCTGCCGGCCCACTCCCTCAGGGACCGCGCGTACGCGCGCAGCTCCCCCTACTGGGCCACCTGGCTCTAGCAGGAGCACGAGCAGCGTCGGCGCTCCTTCATCCCCGTCCCCCACGAGAAGGTGAACGTGGCGGACTACCCCGCGGCACCGCCCGGCCGTGAGAGGGAGCTGTGGTTCCTCGAGGACATCGAGGACTTCTCCGGGGAGGAGGACCCCGAGCTCCGGGCCAACATGGAGGAGGCCTGCGAGGCCTCCCGCCGCTCCCTCATCGACGACGAAATCAAGCGGTGGGAGCGGGTCGTGGTCGCCGCCGCCGCCGACGCCGCCACCATGCCGCCGCCGCCCCCTACCGAGCCTACCCCCTGGTGGCACGCGCTGTACGCCGAGTGGGAGGCGTCCGAGGACCAGCCGCCGCCGCAGCCGCTCCCCCCAGGCCTGGAGTACGGCATGTCCTGGGCCTGGACCGGCGGCGTTTGGTCGCCGGAGCAGGAGGACCTCCCCCCACCACCGCCGCCGCAGGAGATGCTGCCCCCTCCACCGCCGTACGCGCCCCCGATGCCTCCGCCCCCGCCGGGCCCGGCCCAGCCGCCTGCCCACCTGTGGCAGCCACCCCCTACCAGTGCATCTCCTCCGACGAGGAGGACGAGTAGATCGGCGCCGGTGCGCCCCCCCTAGACTAAGCTGCCCCCCCCCTAGACTAAGCAACCCCCCAAGAAAACGGCCGGCCGCCTGTGGCCGCGCCGCCACCCCCTTTATGCAAGTACGGCCGGCCGCCTGTGGCCGCGCCGCCCCCTATCTATGTAAGCAAGGCCACTGGCCTTTTTTTTAATATAAGTTGTGTGCCCTAGTCTACCGTGTCCCTAGCCCATCCCCGCCGGCGGTCCGCCGGCGGGATCTGTCTACTCGTTCCCGCCGCCGGGCAGGGCTTCGCCAAGCCATGTCCACTGTCCTGGGGTGTTCGTTCGGCCTGGAGAGAGGGCCGCGATTTTTATACACCTGGGCCTCTAGTCCCGGCCCGTGCCACCAACCGGGACTAGAGCCCCTTTGGTCCCGGTTGGTACCACGGGCCGGGACCAAAAACATATTTCGAATTTTGGGGGTGGCACCCTGCGCGCCCAAAAGTTTTTAGCGCCAAAATTTGAAGATTGTTAAGTTTGCACATTAACAACTTCTATATACTTTCGAATTTTACAAAAATTCCAACATGAAAAGTACTAGAATTTGCATAACTAATTTAAATCCATTTTTCGTTTAACTAAATAATTTTTCTAACTATTGAAACTATTAATTATTTTACCATTTTTATATAATTTGAATATAAAAATGTTACAATTTTTGATTTCTCTCGTGATCTTCCGAGTTAGTCCAGAGCATACAAGGCATCCCGGGTGATTTGTAACGAAGCTCTATTTCTGTTTTAAGGATATCTGTCAGGATGGTATATATCCCATAAGGCAAAGCCCATCTTTCTCTATCCCGGGTTCGACAAAGCGAGTTGTACCTTATTGGCACGGTGAATTTTAGATCTTCGTCTACAACAGAAAAACCATAGTTTTCCTTCGAAGGTTTACTCTGAGCATTCTTTCGCCATCTTTTCAAAACATAGTGTGGTGGAATTTATTTGATATTTCTGATCTCAAGAACCTTCAGTATCTGACAACACGGAAGACCTACATTTTCGAAGTCAGGCTGGTCATAGTTGTCAGCCTTTTACCGGTCAATACAAAATACTGATCAAACAGAACTATATGATCATGTATTCCACGCTTATTATTACACATCACCAACAGACGGAGGAGAGAGAAACAGAAAAGTGGGTGGGTGTGCCGCTGGTTGGAATAATAATGAAGTCAGGCTGGTCATAGTTGTCAAGCACTCAATGCTTGCGAGCTTTTGACCGATCAATACAAATTATTCGTCAAACTTACACCTACTCTTCGGCCGGGGTCGACGAGTTCGTGTCCCTTGCTTATGATCGCTTCGGCCGTAACCATGGAGCATCTTCATTATTTAACGGGATGGTGGGGTCAGCTTTCACTGTGAAGGGTGGAATTTCAACAAATTTATTATAATCTTCTGACATGTCTGTCGTGTCCTCGATTCCCACGATGTTTCTTTTCCCTGAGAGAACTATGTGACGCTTCGGCTCATCGTATGATGAATTTGTTTCCTTATTTTTTCTTTTCTTCGGTCTGGAAGACATGTCCTTCACATAGAAGACCTGAGCCACATCATTGGCTAGGACGAATGGTTCGTCATTGTAACCAATATTGTTGAGATCCACTGTTGTCATTCCATAAAGCGGGTCTACCTTTACCCCTTCTCCATTCAGGTTGACCCATTTGCACTTGAACAAAGGGATCTTAAAAGAAGGTCCATAGTCAAGTTCCCATATCTCCTCTATGTAACCATAGTATGTGTCATTTTTTCCATTCTCGTTTGTTGTATCAAAGCGGACACCACTGTTTTGGTTAGTGCTCTTCTTATCTTGGGAGCTCGTGTAAAATGTATTCCCATTTATCTCGTACCCTTGAAAACTCCCAATAGTCGAAGATGGTGACCCTGCCAACATGTATAGCTGATCTTCAACAGTGCTGTCATTTATAAGATGTGTTTGCAACCAACTTCCGAAAGTCTCCATGTGTTCGCGTTTAATCCATGAGTCATCCTTCCCCGGGTTTGCAGACCGTACAATATTCTTGTGTTCCTCGAGATATGTAGCCATGAACATAGAATTTTGTAGAACTGTGTAGTGTGCTTTGGTCAAAGAATGCCCGTCCCTAGGTATCATTGTTTTCTTTCCCAGCGTTCCTTTTCCCCTCAGTCTCCCCTCATGCCGCGATTCAGGAACACCTATTGTCTTTAGGTCAGGAATAAAGTCAACACAGAACCCAATGACCTCCTCTGTTCCATAGCCCTTCGAGATGCTTCCTTCTGGCCTAGCACGGTTATGAACATATTTCTTCAAGACTCCCATGAACCTCTCAAAGGGGAACATATTGTGTAGAAATATCGGGCCAAGAATATGAATCTCTTCACATAGGTGAACCAGGAGATGAGTCATAATGTTGAAGAAGGATGGTGGGAACACCAACTCAAAACTAACAAGACACTGGACCACATCCCTCTGTAATCTTGTCAGACTTTCTGGATCGATTACCTTCTGAGATATTGCGTTCATGAATGCACATAGCTTCACACTAGTAGGGAAAGGGCTACCAGTGACGAACAAATATCAGCTACCGCTGGCGAACACTTGTTCGCCAGCGGTACAACGCCAGTGGTAGCAGGTTACCGCTGGCGAACAAGGGTTCGCCAGCGGTAGTGCAGGTTACCGCTGGCGAACAAGGCCTTGTTCGCCAGCGATATGTTCGCCAGCGGTAGTGCAGCTGTTCGCCAGCGCTACTGGTTCGCCAGCGGTAGTCAGGGTGTTCGCCAGCGGTTCAGTTCGCCAGGGGTAGGTACTGTGTTCGCCAGTGGTAAGTTTCACAGGTTTGTATTTTTTCTTTTTTTTTGTATAACAGTTTATATATTCTGATTCTGTATATATTCCCAGGTCCAAATACATTCAAATTCTATAATTTATAAACTTTCACACATATAAATCACTGATAGCACATCGATAAATCATAGATACATATGCATCCATCCATAACGAATTTAACACATCGATAACGATATTAACACATCTATACATATGCATCCATATCCAATTCTCATAAGTACAAATACAACACATTGATCTCAATAATATGTCGGAAGATTTCGAACCCAAAATATAGCCATCTAATTAGTTCAACGATTACAAAGGTATGACTACTACATATCTATGCAACGTACGCGCGATATAGAGATCAATCGCAAAGAAGACTAGCTAGATATACGGTCCGCCTCCGCTTTAGCTTCCGCCTCCGCTTGCGATCTTTCGCTAGGGCTAGCGCGCCGTCCACTTCTTCATCTCTCTGTAGACCAAGATAAAAGCATTAGACCGGCAAAGGAAATCACAAGTTCTTATTAGGAGCAATTCGTAACGAATCGAATACATACCGTCGATCATTTCTTCCTCGATGTTGTGATCTTCTGTTTCTTCTCCGGCGGGAACGGAAGAGCACCTTCTAACGAGTTGAATGGTCTCTCGTCAGTCTGCTCTAGCACATATTGTCGCAACTCTTTGTTAGATGGTGGGGTACCGTTCCAGTGGAAGCTAGATCCTGAAGTTACTACATCCTTATAGATGATTGTGCAGATCTTGCGCTGGATGCGACCAAAGTTTTGTCTGTACTCAGCATCAGACCATTCCACGATGCTGCGAGACCATTTGTCCACAGCAGACATGTATTGCAGACTATGTTGGTCCTTCACGATCTCCGTCATGTGTTGGATGAGGTACCATGCCTCCATTTGGCCGCCTGGCGCCTGCTTGGGGCAGGGAAACTCTGTTCTGTGTCTGAACACATATTTTCCTTTAATTTGTTTCTTCCTGTCGCAGAATCCTTCCCCCCTGATGTAGCCATCCATAGCATCATTGAGAACAGACTTGATGAGGGTGTAGTTCTTCTCCTTCATCGTACTCCCGGAGTCGAGATATACTGCGTGCGCGTCTCTCGGGTAGAGCATGATGAGGGTGCCGTATTTGTTTCTGCGCAAAACAGGAGAGTCCATATATATAATCCTCAAAAATTGTATATGCGCGAACTTATGTAAAGATGGGAAATATAACTTACTCAGGAAAGTAGGGCACGAGGGTGATCCTCTTGTGCATATGGTTAGTGAGCAACACTTGTTCGAGGTACTTTGTCGCTTTTGCCCTACCCTTGGGGTTGTTCAAGTACATGTCGTGCATGTAGTAGGGGTCTGCTAGCCCGATGTTGCTGACATTCTCTACGGATAGCTGATGCGCCAAGCTGAGCGTAAACAGACGGACGATTGACGAGTGGAGTGCTTTCATGTGGAACATCCGGAAAATGTCGTCAAATCTAATGATGATCTTGTTTGCGTTGCCTTCAGTGACAAATCCCGCCGTAGATGGCACCTTTGCGACCAAAACCGGCAGCGTTGGATTTTTCTCTTTGAGAAGCACCTCCTCCATATATAGTACACCGTCATGGACGCTACGCATATCACCTGTCAGCAAGGCGACCAACCTCGGCGGAAGCATCGGTTTCCCCAACTCATGGATCTGATGCCAGTCGGTTATGGGTATCCTATCCAATACACGTCCTGTCTGCGGCTTAGACTTGGTCCCCTCCACCGGTTGGCTCATCGATGCAACGGCAGGAGCCTTCTTAGTTCTTTTCCGTGCATACTTGATGTTAGGCTGAGTCTTATGAAATACATCAGCTACCGCCTCTTTGAGGGCATCCTGGCTGATGACTTCTTGCTCGGGGACTGCCGGCTCTTGAGAAGAGAAAAGACGCTTTGTGCATCGATATTTATCCGCCTCCTCCGCTGGCAAGAGAAGTTGATCAAGATCATCCAGGCCGGGCGCCCCCTCGTAAGGATCGTCGACGAGGTAGTCATTCGGGTTCTCATCTTCGTCGTCGTCGTGCTGCACGGACTTTGCAGGTGAGAAATCCTTGTGTTGGCTCGGGTGCCCCGACCCCTGGACCGGTGTTGGAGTGTTGGCAGGAGTACTTTCCAAACGAATTAGTGATTTCGGCCAGGTCAATGGCCAAACCAAGCATTGCTCCAGGTTCAACTCGCTGTCGGCTGCGGGTGGTTGGTTCGGAGGATCGAGAGCACCGCAACCAGGGAGCACCCGACTTAATGTCACTCTGAACACGTCCTCGGGCATACGAACGCCGTGGGATACGCGGTTCAGAGGTGTGATGATTTTTCCTTTGGCGACGTCCTTTAACTCGCCGTTCACATTAAGGAGCAATGTGCATCCCGTCTCGTCGGCCTGCGAAACGTCGCGCGATCGTTGTTAGAGACTGATGCCGTCACGAATCAAGTCATAATATATAATTAAGCAGTGCACGTTGAATTACCGTGAGGGCATTGAGCTCGGACAAGGGGGATGGACCGCTAAGTGTCGGCGGCGGCGTTGATGAGATGTGGCGGGGCGGCGACGGATCTTTGCGACCTTCCGGCTGAGGGTTGGGGGTCGGCTCGTTCCGCGCAGCAGACGCCACGACGGGGGCCGCGTTCTGCGGCGCCACGACGGGGGCCGGGTTCTGCGGCGCCACGACGGGGGCCGCGTTCTGCGGCGCTGGCTGCACAATTTGGGCTACGTTTATCTGCGGGAGCGGCCCTTGTCCTCCACCTAGCATCCACGGCGCTAAGGACTGAGCGACGGTCGAACAGATGGTAGGGAGGAGCTCATTGAGCCTCTCGTTCACAAGCTCGTCGACCGTCTTCTCCGGGCCCTTGTTCCGCTCCTTGCGCTTTTCCCTGGTGTCGGGGTAGTATTGCGCATGCCGATGACCCTTTCCGAGGCCATGCACATGGCTACGATTCGGCTTCTTGTCAAGGGGCACTCCCTTCATCGCGTTAAGCGCCCTAATGAAAGGGGTGTCATACGGGTCCTTGTTCGTCGTCGCCGAGGACCCCGCGTCAGATTGAGATAGGCGTTCTTTTTCTTGTTCCTCGATATACTTATCCTCGAGCAGCTTGACCTTCTCGTTCAACTCAAGATCGCCGGGCTTTTTGGGATCTTCCCTGTAATGGGCCCTGACAAAATTTCTCACCTGCGGGTCGGTGATCTTGTCAAACGGGTTCGGCCCTTCTCTCTTCGAATCCTCCTTGGCCCATACTTTTCTGCTTCCAAGGTAACCCCGCTTCCGAATTGTGAGGGCCATGTTCTTTTTTCGCGTTCTTTCCCCATTTAGTCAGCGCAATCCTTTCCGTTTGAGTCGTCGATCTTGAATTGGGCCAAGTCTTCCTCGGAAATGGAGGGGCCACATCTTATGGATCTCATCAAAATCCTTACCCTTCGCAAGCATCTGCCGCAAACTGGATCTCCAAGTCGTAACGCTTTGGCGAACTTTTTCAGTGCTAAGGAGTTGACCAGATTCTTTCTTCAGGTCCTGGTTGTTCGTAAGGATCCGGGAATTTATACCTTGTGTGCAGCTTCTCAATCAGCAGGGCGGCATGAGCCGTGTTTTCTTTAGCTTTGATGTGCTCCATGTTAACGTTGCCAAAGTCTCGAGCAATGCAGCCTATCTGGTTTCCATAGCCTTGGCATAACTCTCCGGCTCGATGGGAGCACCGCTGGGGTCCACTTCCGTGAACTCTTCCCGCAGTGGTGCGAGCATGTTGTGTCGCCTCTCTTTGCGCCTAGCCGCCGCCTCGCTACCCGGAGGCGGTATCCCCGGGCCACTACCGTTTGATCACCTTCTGCGCCCGATGTATCGTTGTGTGGCTCTAGCTCCTGGCGAACGTTTTCGTCCATCTCGTCGTCTGCATCGTCGCCCTCCATCTCTAGATCCGGGTGCGGATCTACGGTCCGCCTCCCGCGCTTAGCATGGAAAGCCACGCATCGTCGTTGTCTCCGCCGTGTCCGAGACCAGAACCACCCGCCTCGTCGTTGTGAGCCATATCTAAGGAAGGAGAGAAAACCCGAAATAAGTTCAAACAAATCCTACAATTTAGACGATGTATACCCCATATGAGTCCAAATTTCTCGGACACTCTAAGTTGTGATATTTTTAGCAAAGATCATGCCAAAATTCACGGAAAATTTCGGCATGACCTTTGCTAAAAATAGCACATATTGAGTACCCAAATTTGCCGGAACGGAAATTAATCAACATTCCGGCAAATAGGGACTCACGTGGGGTACCTGCACATAAAAAACCCACCCCTCATATAATCCCACCCCTCATTTATCATCGTCATCCACACAAGGTGGGCACATATCCACACACCACACACCATCTCCACCATCCATACACCACCATCCATCACCACCACCATCAATCACCACCATCCATACACACCATCCATCACCACCAACCATCACCAACCACTCAAAAACAATTGTGACATAACATGGGCACAAAACTATGATTTATGTTAAGATTTATAAGCACATGGGCACAAAACAGAATGAATTAGCTACAGGTTCAGTTGTAAATCAGTACCAAACAAAATAATAGCTACAGGTTCAGTTGTAAATCAGCATGTGTTTTCACATTATAAATTAGCATTCTAAATTAGCATATAAACTTCTTATGCATTCTGTTTGAAATTAGCATCCTATGACCTAATTAACAACTCATTGAAGATGATAATGTAGGAAGAGCAAAGCTAAAAAAAAGGAGAGGATTAGTTTGGTGGGCTGCAGGGAGAGCAAAGATAATGATAATGCATCCTATGAACTAATTAACAACTCATTGAAATTTCTGTTAACTCTCTGTATAAAATTTCTGGTACACACAAGATCAAATCAAATGAATAAAAAAATGTTTGTGAGTAGCTATTGTTTCTGGGTACACACAAGATCAAATCAAGATCTCTGAATTTTAATTACTGCAAGCACAAGCACACCTATTGTTTCTGTGCAACCATTTTAGCAACAGCACAAGCACAAGACTTGAACAATCAGAGGAAGCAACCATTTTAGCTAATTTTAATTACTGCAAGCACAAGCACTTGCTTCTGTTTGTTTTTCTAAATAGGCAAAAACTGATTGTTTGTTCCCACCGAAAAAGTGCAAGCATGCAGGAATTTGATTTAGCTAGCATAAAAAAACTAGCATAAAAACTCGAAGGGGCCAACATCTGGTAGCTAGCATAAAAAAAACTAAGCTTGGGCATGCACAAAATTTCCGTAACATGTCATTAGACAAACAGATGAACAAGCAACAGCAACAATTCCAGTAAATTAACAAGTGTTTTTTATGGCATACTACTGATGTTGTCATTACCTTGTTTTAGTTAATCAGGGGAGATAGCTTAGCCTAGCATGCTTAACTAATAATTCAGACACGGGAAGACTAGTTGTAACAAGTGCCTACCAATTAATGGCTGTAATTTCTTTCTCTTAAGCTTTTGTAGGTGCTGCATTGATTATTGAGGCAACCATTTCGTTGGTTCAACTGTGTGACAGGATCAGTAGTAGTAAAACCCACAAGGAACCAAAAGGAGATCAAAGACAGTGCTGTTGTAGCACATGGATTCAAACACAAGGAAGATCACCAAACCGAAAAGTAAAACCTTTACTCCTTAATTTGGTTCCTCTCTACATTGTCATGCCTGCCACTTCAACTTGCCTTCCTAGGCCGCTCTCAGAATTCAGAAACTACCACTGCTTCCTTTCTATAGCCAGGGCATGCAACCAGGAGTTGATCACACAACCCCTATCCAAACGCAAAAAGATACACACCCAGTAACCACACTATATATGACTGGACATGGGGCAGCTAATTTCTTATCAGAACACGGAAAAAAGCACACAAGCAACAGATCAAGCGCATTATCGAAATTCAGTTTCGTCAGTTAAAGTCTTAGGGAAATTCAGTTTCGTCAGTTAAAGTCCTAGCTACATGGATCCAAATAACTAACTAAGCATATGGATATGCAAACCAAAAATAGAAAAATTTAGCAACAGAGAACTCGTTACCCTCGTTCAGGATTTCTGTCGAACACCTTCGAGGCAGCGGAGGGGGCAGTGTTCGGGGCAGCAGCGAGGCCGAGGAGGTGGAGGGGAGGGCAGAGAGGGAAGGGGAGAGGGATCGATGGCGTGGCCGGAGAGGGAGGGAGGGGCGCGTGCGCGGTGGCCGGAGAGGGAGGGGCGCGTGCGCGCGGTGGCCGGGCAGAGAGGGAAGGGGAGAGGGATGGAGTGGCAGTGGGCGGGGGAGAGTGGGGCAGTGGGGGTGGGAGAGAGGGAGGGCGTCGCCGGTGAGAGTGGAGAGGGCGCTGCTGCTGCGCGGTGGTCGCCGGAGACGAAGAGGGCGTCGCCGGAGAGTGGAGAGGGCGCGCGCGTGTGTGTCTGTGTACTCTCGCTCGATCGAGAAAAACGGCTAAGTCCCGCGCGGCCCTGTGTAGCCAACTGTGGGGATCACCGCTGGCGAACTTTTCTGCTGGTTCGCCAGCGCTAAAACACCGCTGGCGAACACCACTGTCTGTTCGCCAGCGCTACGACCATACCGCTGGCGAACAAAGTACGGTTCGCCAGAGGTAACATAGCGCTGGCGAACAGGCAGCTATGTTCGCCAGCGCTATCTTTTTCATTTTATTTCTTTATTTTGAGAAGCATTACTGTTTTTTCTTTATGTTTTATTTTGGTTTCTTTATTTTTTTAAATTATTCAAATACATTTCATTTATAATCATTCAAACACACAGTACAAATTAATTTCAAACACATTACAAATAATAATGTTTTTTTTTGTTTTCTTTATTTGTTTAAATTATTCAAAGACATTTAATTTATAATAATTCAAACACATTACAAATTAATTTCAAACACATCACAAATAATAATGTTTTTTTTTGTTTTTCATTATTCCCTTTATGTTTTCAATTGTTTTCCAATATTTCCTTCTTGTTTTCTGTTTTCATCATTTTGGTTTTAGTTGTTTTCTATTGTTTTTTCTTTATGTGTTCTATTGTTTTTCGTTGTTTCCTTCTTGTTTAATTTCTATTTGGTTTCCTTTATGTTTCAAATAATATAATTCCACACATTTGAAATAAAGAACAAGGTACATTAAATTTATAATAAGTGCACATCGATATCAGACTAGTTGATCCATGCATATACATAGTTTCGTCGCATACAATTGGCAGAAAAATATATACATAGTTTCTCATCAGTGTTTGATTTTTTTGCCTTTTTTGGTCGAAGTTGCATAATTTAACCCCACATTATGACTTCTTCTTCTGAATGGAAGACCATGCCTAGGTAGCGTAGTTCTGCTTCTTCTTGTTGTGTATGTTGCATGACTATCATCATCATCTTCTTGATCATCGTCAATATTTGGGTCGCCGAACGTGTCGAACTCGTCCTCGTCAACGACTCCATCCATTCCGATGATATTTCTTTTCCCTCTCCTCACGACAACACGGCTAGGCCTTGCGGGGTCTGTTATGAAGAAGCATTGTGACACATGCTTAGCCAATACCCATGGCTCATTTTGCGCTGTGACATTCGCGCTTGATGAGGTTCCGGCTTCGGGAATAACCATGGTTGTAAAGTATTGGTCTTCTTTCCTGACGGTCGACATCCTAGCCCATCTGACGCGGAACATAGGCACCTTCTCTCCAGAGTAGTTAAGCTCCCATATCTCCTCGATCCTTCCGTAGTATCTTAACTTTTTGTCACCGGTGTAGGATTCCATCGTTACCCCTGAGTTTTGATAATCGGAAGTTTTGTCTTTCTCCTCTGTGTAGAAAGTGAACCCGTTGATATCATATGCTTGAAACGTCGCTAGGTTGGGAGCTGGGCCATGTGCCAAGGCGTACAAAAGTTTATTTTTCGCACAATCCCTTGGCGGTGGATTAGCGACGATCACATCTTTAAACCAACGCAAGAAAGTGGAGTTATGCTCTCTGATTATTTCTCCTTCGGTCCTCCGCTTGCCTTGTTCACTGTACTTTTTCATAATCGAGCTCTTGTGTTTTTCCACCCAAGTATCGACCATGTCAATGTGTTGGAGAGCTACTAAGTTTGCCCTGTTAAAGTCGGTGCGTCGACAAGCCCGATCCACATGCACTTCTCTACGTCCATTTTTGTGACCTACTCCATCGAGCTTGCCAATGTGCTTGTTTCTGGGCAGACCAACTGGGTCCTCCACGTCCATATGATTCGTGCAGAAAGAGATGCACTCTTCGGTGAGAAAGCCCTGAACGATGCTTCCGTCCGGACGAGCTCTGTTGCGAACATATCCTTTGATGACCCCATTCATCCTTTCAAACGGCATCATGTTGTGCAGGAACAACGGCCCGAGATGGATGATATCGTCCACGATATGGACCAACAGATGAACACATATGTCAAAGAATGATGGTGGAAAGTACATCTCAAGCTCGCATAGTATCACGACAATCTCTTCCTGCAGCCTTGAGATCTGCTTCCCCGTGATCGACTTTCGAGATATAACGTCGAAGAAGTTACAGAGGCCAAACAGGGTTTCCCGGACGTGTTTGTCCATTATTCCGCGGATCGCAACCGGAAGTATCTGCGTCATCATCACGTAACAGTCATGAGACTTCATCCCGCTAAACTTTTGTTTCTGCGCGTCGAGGAATCTGCTTATTAGCCCTGAGTAACCGCTAGGGACTTTGACTCCGAGAAGGCACATCATCAATTTTGTGATCTCGTCCGGACTAAGAGTGAAGCAGGAGGGGGGGCAGTAATAGTCATTCCTCTTAACCCTTTTGGCCTTGCGACCATCCGTCTCCTCATCACACGATTGATCGCCGTCGTCATCATCCGGGCGTCCCCCCTGAAGATCTACCCTAATACCAAAATATTTCAGGTCGTTTCTTGCTTTCACCCCGTCTTTGGTCCTCTCCGGCATGTTGAGCAGCGTGCCAAACAAACTTTCAAACACATTCTTCGTGATATGCATCAGATCAAGGCAGTGAGGCGTATCGAGAAAGGGCCAGTATGGCAAGTCCCAAAACACCGACCTCGTCTTCCATACATCCAGAAGCGGTTTTGGCGCCTTTTGCTTCTTTCCAGGCTCTGGGCATTCCTTCCAATCATTCAGCAAATTGTAGATTTCTTCGCCGCACCTCTTACGTGGAGGTCCACGGAGCTCATCCTCACCGTTAAAAAGGTCTCCTCGCCTTCTCCACGGGTCTTTGTTGGGTAGCCACCTTCGATGGCCAACGAAAACTGTTTTCGAAGACCCAGGATCTTTCGGAAGTTGCATAAACGTGGGGTCATCCATGCACCTCACGCAACCGTTATGTCCGTGGCACACCTGGCCCGCCACATATCCGTAGCCTAGTAGGTCGTGAACCGTACAGAGTAAGACAGCTCTCATTGGGAAATATTGTTCACCGAAGGCGTCCCATGTGTTCACCCCTTCCTCGGCCCATAGCGTTTCCAGCTCATCTTTAAGCAGCTTCAGGTATAGATTTATGTCGTTGCCTGGTTGTTTCGGCCCTTGAATTAGCATACTCATGTGAATATACTTCCTCTTCATGCACAACCAGGGAGGGATGTTGTACATCCATACAAACACGGGCCAGGTGCTATGGGTGCTGCTCTGGTTGCCAAACGGATTGAGTCCGTCGGTGCTCACACCCAACCTGATGTTCCTTGCCTCCGCCCCGAACGTTGGATATTCACAGTCAATTGCTTTCCATTGACTTGCATCTGAAGGATGTGTCAGAATTACTTTTTCACTTCGATTTGGATCTTTCAAAACTTTATTCCTCCTTTTCGCGTGCCAGCGCATGAGCTCTGCTTCCTTGCGGTCCGCGAAATACCGTTGCAGACGGGGAATGAGCGGAAAGTACCACACAACTTTCCGAGGAGCTTTCTTCTTCCCTTTCTTGTATCGAGCGGCGCTGCAAACTGGACAAATGGTTTTGTTCGCGTCCTCTTTCCGATAAATGTAGCAATCGTTGATGCACACATGGTATTTTTCGTGAGGTAAATCAAAGGGGCACACGACTTTCTTGGCCTCGTCGCAACTTTTAGGACAAGTGTTGCCCTCTGGAAGGACATCGTGCCAGTATTGCAGGCTTGCATCGACGCTTATGTCGCTCCATTTGTATCTCGCCTTCATCTGCAGAACATCGAGGGCCACTCTCAGGCGGGACTCTCCCGGACCGCAGCCTGCATACAACGGTGTCTTCGAGTCTATCTCTAGTTGCGCCAGCTTCGATTGCTCTCTAGCAGCAGATATCGAGTTAGTCGTCTTTCTCAAGAGCAGTTCTTTCAGATGAGGGTCACGCACAACTTCCGTTAGGGGTGTCCCTGTGTCCTCGTGATCTTCTTCCACGTCTTGTTCAACATCTTCTCCATGATCATGTGCTGGGTCATAAGGCTGATCTTGGTCCTGTTGTAGTTGGTCCTGCTGTAGTTCTATTCGATCGTTGCTATTGTCCTGTTGCACATCATTTCCTACCGCCGCCGCCCCATGGACTTCATCATCTTCATCATCACTTACCCACTGACTGTTATACCCATCCATGAAACCATACCTTAGGAGGTGACTGAGCAAGTCTCCGGTAAAGGGATTGAGCAAGCCCCCTAGTTTGCACTTTCGACATGGACATCGTATCTCCTTGCGGCCATTTTGTAACATGTCTTCTGTCGCGTGTCTCAAGTAACTATTCACGACACGTTCACTCTTAACGACCACCATTATATGTCGCCTGCACGAGAGCGCGCGCCGATATAATTAATATTAGAACCAAACATAATATATATATATATTGCGATATTCACGGAAAAAAATCGGCATGACCTTCCTACAAATTGGAGGTTAGAGGAGTGCCAAACTATGCCGAGACGGAAATGAATCAACATTCCGGCGATAGTTGGCTACTCAATTTCATTCCACAACAAATTGCGCACACATGCATTTATCGTCTCCATCACACGACCATTGTTGAATCCGGTGAAATTTCACACATATTGCATATCGCGTGTATCCGGACAAAATTTATATACAAACTCATTTAATTATATATTATCATTCATCACACCTCAAATGAATAGATGCCCACACGATGATATCCGGAGAAATTTGGAGCTTTGGAGAGAAAGGGGTTAATTCTAGATCTAGATGGCTAGGGAGGGAAAATTTGGGGTAGAAATGATGTTAGGAGGGAGATAAACATATATATACCAACTAAAATAAATTTAGTTGGTTCAAAATAAGGTAGGAGGGTGAAGAAATTGGCATAATTTCGAGCTAGAGAGAGAAGAGGGAACAAGGTGAAGAAGATAGAGTGGAGGGGAAAGTGGGTAGGTGGGGGTGCCACTTTGTGGCAATATCTGCGGACTACCGCTGGCGAACAGATGCTTCTGTTCGCCAGCGCTAAGATGCGTGCTGGGCCCACATCTTAGCGCTGGCGAACAGAAGCATCTGTTCGCCAGCGGTTGTGGTAGTAGCGCTGGCGAACAATACAGGCCGTTCGCCAGCGGTAAAATAAGGCAGCGGCGCTACCATTTCAAATCGCGCGCAGGTGGGGCCCAGGCATACCGCTGGCGAACAAGGGTGGTTGTTCGCCAGCGGTAGTGCTGGCGAACAGGCATAGTTGTTCGCCAGCACTATTAGCGCTGGGCAACAGCCATTCTGGTTCGCCAGCGGTATGGTGGTGGCTATAAGCCATTCCCTACTAGTGTCACAATGGGTACTCGAACATTTTCCGGTAGAAGCCCCCTCAATGCAATCGGAAGCAACTGCGTCATAATCACGTGGCAGTCATGAGACTTCAGGTTTTGGAATTTTTTCTCTGCCATGCTTATTATCCCCTTTATATTCGACGAGAAGCCAGACGGAACCTTGATACTGTAAAGGACTTCAAAGAATATTTCCTTCTCTGCTTTAGTAAGAGCGTAGCTGCTTAAGTAATGGCGCCTATCTGTGTGCTTGTTGCTTGGGTCTTTCATACGTTGCTGGTCCTCCCGTGCTTCTGGCGTATCTTTTGACTTCCCATACACGCCCAGGAAGCATAGCAGATTGACACAAAGATTCTTTGTAACGTGCATCACGTCGATCGAAGACCGGACCTCTAAAACTTTCCAATAGGGTAGCTCCCAAAATATAGATTTCTTCTTCCACATGGGTGCGCGCTTATCAGGGCCGTACGGAACTGGTTGGCTGCCAGCAGCCTTACCAAAGATTACTTCTAGGTCCTTGACCATATCGAATATATCATTACCACTACGGAGCTCAGGCTTCTTTCGGTTATCTGCCTCACCTCTGAAATGCTTCCCTCCTTTTTTCCTTAAGGGATGCTTGATCGGAAGAAATCTACGATGCCCCAGGTATACAACCTTTTTACATTTATCCAAAAAAACACTGTCAGTCTTATCTAAACAGTGTGTGCATGCATTCTATCCCTTGTTTGTATGTCCGGAAATGTTACTAAGAGCAGGCCAATCATTGATGGTTACGAAAAGCAACGCCCGTAGGTCAAATGGCTTTTGTTCATTCTCATCCCACACACGTACACCTGGTTTGCCCCACAGTTGTAAGAGTTCTTCCACTAATGGCCTTAGATACACATCAATGTCGTTGCCAGGTTGCCTCGGGCCTTGGATGAGAACTGGCATCATAATGAACTTGCGCTTCATGCACAACCAAGGAGGAAGGTTGTACATACATAGAGTTACAGGCCAAGTGCTATGACTGGAGCTCTGCTCCCCAAAAGGATTAAAGCCATCTGTACTTAGACCAAACCATAAGTTTCTCGCCTCTCCTGCAAAGTCAGGAAAGTCTCTCTCGATATTTCTCCACTGCGATCCATCGGCGGGGTGCCTCAACTTTCCGTCTTTCTTACGGTCTTCTTTATGCCATCGCAACAACCTAGCATGCTCTTTGTTTCTAAACAGACGTTTCAGCCGTGGTATTATAGGAGCATACCACATCACCTTAGCAGGAACCCTCTTACGGGGGGGGGGGGGGGGCTCGCCGTCAACATCACCAGGATCATCTGCTCTGATCTTAGACCGCAGTGCAGTGCATATCGGACATTCATCCAAATTCTCGTACTTCTCACCGCGGAAGAGAATGCAGTCATTAATGCATGCATGTATCTTCTGCACATCTAATCCTAGAGGGCAGAGAGCTTTCTTTGCTTCGTACGTACTCTCAGGCAATTCGTTATCCTTTGGAAGTTTTGGCTTCATTAGTTGAAGTAAACTCTCAAATGCCTTGTCAGTCACACCGTTCTGTGTCTTCCATTTCAGCAACTCCAGTGTGGTACCGAGCTTTGTGCTACCATCTTCGCAATTTGTGTACAACAATTTTTTGTGATCCTGTAACATGTTGTCCAGCTTCAACCTCTCCAATTTATTTTCACAGTCTTCCCTTGCATCAGCAATAACTCGTCCAAGATCATCATCGGGCTCTTTTGATGCCTGTTCTTGATCACCTCGATCTTCTGCATTCTCTTCCATTGCAGTATCGTCGTATTCAGGGAACAAAGGATCTTCTTCTTCTTCTTCATCGTCTTCCATCACAACCCCTCTTTCTCCATGCGTGGTCCAGCAATTATAGCTGGGCATGAAACCTCTCCGAAGTAGATGGCCGTGAAGGATTCTTTCGGAAGAATGTTCTCTGACGTTCCGACAATCAACACATGGGCAACACATGAAGCCATTATCTTTGTTCGCCTCAGCTACTGCAAGAAATGCATTCAGGCCTGCCATATACTCGGAAGTGCGTCGGTCACCGTACATCCATCGCTGCCGTGCATCCATCTGCATCATATAATTAAGTTTATCAAAATACATTACAATAACATATTAATACAGAGATGACCACAGTACATCGACAAATACTAATTTTTTATGTATAAGTTACAGATGAAAAAGATAATTTGTTAACCTCGGTCGAAGATACCATTTTCAGTGAGCTTATGTGCGGCTCGAGAATTTCGTCGAACACCTCGTGTGCATAGTAAAATAAAACACAATAACACCACACTCTCTCACACCTCCAAGCAAAAAAAAAGATGGAAGGGGGGAGGGGCTGGGGCAGTATATATAGGGGAAGGGGGCATTGGTCCCGGTTCGTGGACTGAACCGGGACAAATGTTCATGCGCGTGCCACGTGGAATGTGGCTAGGCATTGGTCCCGGTCCGTGGCACGAGCCGGGACCGATATGTCCCCCACGAACCGGGACCAATGCCCCTAGGCGATTCCTGTTGCCCCGGGCGCACGAACCGGGACCAAAGCATGGCATTTGTCCCGGATTCGGTTGCAACCGGGACAGCTGCCCCCTGGCCCCCTGGACGAGAGGGGTTGTTTCCACTAGTGTAGAAAGGCGGTCCCGGGGGGGAGGGGGTGTGGAGGGAAAATTTTGGTGGATGCCATAGCCGTGACGCACCATATGTTTGGTGTGTCACGCCTATTACAATACCCGTGATGCACCAAACATATGGTGCGTCATGGCTATCTTTGCCCACAGCTATGCCCTTCGGCCCCCTGCCGCCCAGCACCCACCTATAGCCGTGACACACCGTTTGTTTGGTGCGTCACGGATATGCCCTTAGGCGTGACACACCGAGGCCCACTGGTGTGTGGTGCACCACGGGTACATAGCCGTGACGCGCCAAGCATGTGGTGCGTCACGGGTATGATTACTCCTATAGCTGTTTTCCTAGTAGTGTCTGCTGCAACAAGGTATTTGTTTCAACACGATTAGTAGGACAACAAAAGACAACATTTCTGGTACTACTACAAGTTTATATGAGATAGTTTTAATAGGACAACAAAAGACATCATTTCTGGTACTACTACATCTATACATGAGGAATATACATGCTAGTTAATTAAACAATTTAACACAAATTCTGACCACCAAACTAGCTAATAAAACAATAACACAAGTTTGTTATCATTCTCTAAAATTATTCAGAAGTTCTCACCAACTACACTGCCAAGTTCACTGCCCCCATCGTCCTTCTGTGATTCGACGTCGCCGTCCGCATTGTCACTGACCACCTCTACGACCACCCTGATATAGTCCTTCGTCACCTTTACCTGTATGACGGTGAGATCATCTATTTGCAATCGCGATTGAACATCGAATTCAGACCAGCCCTCAATGAACTTGAAGTAATAAGGTTCTTCTTCTTCATCAATATGATATGAACCCAACACTTCGTTGGCCCCACCATCTTTCATGCATATACAAGATTGCCCGTATCTTGGAAGTATATACCCATTTATACATTTCAAAGGGACATCCTGACCAAGTACATTTAAGACTGATATCAAAAATGCATAGATAGCTAAATGACATTTTTTTCAAATTAAGCAGGAAAAGAATGATCATGTAATTAACTAACCAACTAATTAAGTTCTTCTTGATCATGCACCCTGTGCACATAGAACTGAGGGACTATAATGTGCTCCCCATTTTTCAGGTTCATCTTATTTTGCTTGTAAAAAGCCCAAGATATAGCATTCATTTCAGAACCACTGACTTCACATGGGTACTCAAATAGACTCTTATGCAGTGTCATCTTGCAAGATGGTACGATAGGACGACACTCTGATCGCAAAGGGAAAACATGTGAATGTGCAATTACATAACCAAGGCCATCTTAGAAAGTTTGAAACATCTTATATTTACTAATTGGAGGCACCATTAAAGACTCCACGTTAATCCACATCATCAGAATTAATTGAGCGGTTAGATGTTAGCTTTACGGCTAAGATGTACCGTGCAAAATGATTCACGTTGGACGACGTGCCAATTAGTTGTCACGATAGTCTAACATGGAAGTTGTACGTGCAAAGAGAAGAAATAAATAGTTGGTTGCAAGCTGGACTCTTCAATTTAAATATTATGTACCGTGAAAAAAAATCATGTAGGACATGCCAACTAATTTGTGACGATGGCCTAACATGAAATTTGTGCATGCAAAGAGAAAGAAAAAGAGTTGGTTGCAATCCGGACTCTTTAATTAAAATATTATGTAGCGCGCAAAAAATATTTACATAGGACATGACAAATTTGTGCGTGCAAAGAGAAAAAAAGAGTAAGTTGCAATCCGGACTCTTTAATTAAAATATTATGTAGCGCGCAAAAAATATTTACATAAGACATGACACCTAATCTGTCACGATAGTTTAACTTGGAAGTTATACGTACAAAGAGAAAAAAAAAAAAGAGTTGGTTACGATCTGGACTCTTCAATTTAAATTTTATTAAAAATAGTTAGACTCTTAGATATTAAAATTGCTGTTCGGATCCACCCTTTTAGACACAAAATCTGGAAAAAAAATATGGACATCGTTGCAGTCCGTAGTCCAAAGTTAAAATTTGTCCTGACTGGCGGTGTAGAACAGACTGAGCTTACTATAGCAGGACATAATACTCCCTTTCACGGGAGTGCATACTCAGAATGGCAATGTGATTCACTTGCATGGCAACTGGCTAGCCGATTAGCGAGGATCAAGCTGCATCGTCGGAGCATCGTTCAGCCGTATCGTCCCCCATCTTCCAGCAATACATGTACTGCTTGATCCAATTATCCATACCTAACCTTCTCTTCCGATCTGCCTACTCTTGAACAGAACTTCAGGGTGGTAGCTATATATGCACCATCAATGGGGGAAGCCAGTCTCGCTTTTGTCCACACATTGTGCGTTCATGGACATCCAGCAAATGCCCTACCCTAACCATCTATTGCAGCAGGAGAACTACAACTCCGAGCTGCCCAACTACAATGGGTGACGAACGGCTTTCTCATGCCCTTCCAATCTACATCTACATGCCCACTACGCAAGTTCACGACTATACACAATGATAGTTTGGAAATGTTGAAGTCCATAACGATTCGAAGTTTTTCTTACCCTGTACATACACAACAATTGCCCAGTGCACGGACACAACGAAGACCTAGGCCGAACGTACTACAGTCTATAGGTTAAGCGGGCACCTCAATAAACTAGACTGTAAAAGCATTCCCATCAAACGATGTCCAATTTCTGTCTTCTTGATCAAAATATGGCAGCATGGTATTCTTATTTAAATATTTGTAAGCTGGTCAAAACTAGAGATGGCAACAACACCTACGAAGTTGATTTGGGCCGGCACCATTATTGTAAGATTTAACTTTAGTATTCTATTAGCCCAAGACTACATACACTTAATAGAAATATATGTTTTAATCTTCTCGCGCAATGTATTTTCCATGACTCGAGATATCAGGCGCACTAATGGGTTTTTGCACCAATGAGGTAATTGTGTACGTTAAAATTGCTAAATTTTGATGGTTTTTCTCCTTTTTTTCTATGAACTGTACACCATGGTGCATAATATAGAGACATGCATTATTTTTTTAGTTTATTCTTTGACTTGGAAATCCTGAGTTTTTTAAAGTTGAGGGGTCAAACTGTCGCTTAAGAGGATCGAACATATGTTTAAAATTAGTCAACCGGAAACTATGCATGTAAAATATGAGCACATTATACATTTGAATACGAGAAAAATTCTACGAAAATCGATATTTTAGCTTTGGTGCTAAATTGTATTGAAAAATGTGTTAAGAATAGCTAAATAAACACTTATGATTTCAGATTTGTAGTTGTACATATATATTCAACAGAATATCCTCCCACGTTAGTAAATGACACTATTATTTAATTACTCTTCCATTTCTTGAATAATATCTTTTTTTAAATTAGATTAGACGTTATAAATAGTAACTGCAAAATTTCTTGCTTTTCGCCATAATGCACACAATAATTAAAAAAATTAGTGTTGGAAATTTGTATTACCAAACGTAATGATGGCAAAATGGAATAGTTAGAACAAGATATATTATGCATATAGGATAAAGGCTCTTTTTCACTACAATGCCCACCGTAATATTCTATTTTTTTGTGTTGTAAGTGTATTCATTAAATCTTCTAACGAATATACCCTATTATCATATCTAGCATGTACATAATTAAGCAACCAAATGAAGTGAAAAACTCTTGAAATAGGTGCTAAAGTAGTTATCGGGCTAAAACAACAATAAAAACACGCGCAAAATTTTAACATGTAAGAAAAGTTACACAATCATTGTCACATGTCCAATCCTTCAAAAGGATACTACTAAGTTTTTTCTATACTTTAAGGTCCCAAATTTTACTCTTAACCAATACGAAATAATTATTCTAGCCCGTGCAACGCACGGGTTGACGACTAGTGTATATTAACTAGCTAGTAAATTAATGTGTAAGGAAAGCAAGTCAATGTGCAATTACATACCAGGGTCTAGAACCCAAGATTTGACCTCATTGTTTGCATTAGTTACTCGAACGTCCAACATACCGAATAGATCATCATAATCAAACCTCACAAGATCGTTCGGTTGAATCTCATAAGCTTGACAAAATGCCGTCCAATATGGTCCACATATATAAGTCATTCCAAGCCCATGTTCCACGTAGAAGTGGTATTCATTGACATTGCAGACAATCCATGCCTTATGTGGACCAACATTAAATTGCTTTATACGCTTATGGAAAGAACAAGACAGATCCTACATAGTACACATATATACAATTTAATAGAATAAGCACACATATATTCGTAAACAAATTAAAAACCCATGAACAACATAATTGTAGTGTCAAGGATACTTACTGCCGCTTGATGAAAAAAATCTGTAGACACCCTCATCCTCACTCTAAAAGTCAATAATGGCACTTCACTGCCGGCGAGACACATGTCAGGTTCATAAGAACAAAACTCACATAGGTTTTGAGCCAATCCTGATTTTTAAACACAAAAACAAGCGTATTAATTAGAACAGAATCCATGATACAGCTACACAAATTACAGCACTAATGATCAACAAAATTATTTCTACCAGTACTAATCTGCATAAATACTACAATTTTAGTACAAAATTAACACAATCTGCGGAAATCCCTGCAAAATACTAGTACTAATTAGTACTCCCCTCCGTTCTGGCAAGCCTTTCTAGCAAGCTAGTTTATGGAATGGAGGGGTAGTACTACATGTACTGTTCATCCGCCATAGCCGGCAAAAAAACCCAGCAGATTCAAACCGATGATGACCGCCGATGAAGAGGGTGCTTACCGATGGTGAAGAGCGTCGTCGCCGGTGTGTTGCTGACCCTTTGCGTTGTCGCGATGATGACCCAGCGGCGGATTCGGCCACACGTACCGCTGCATGCATGCACGTGAAAATGTGAGATTCACTCTCCTCGCGCTCGCCATGAGCGCGGAGGAAAAAGAAAGGAGAAGGGAAATGGAATAACCTCTCGGATTGTGAAGAAGAACGGCGGTGGCGGCGGTTATCTCCCCTAGTGATCTCTCTCCGCGTCTGTTCGGCTATTAACTAAAGTGGAGAATAAATTTCAACGAAAATCAACCTATGGCCGACATATGGGGCCAAAGGGAACACGTGGAGAACCCACGAAAATCCCGTTGCCACCTTGCCAGCATGCGGAGCTAGAGGGGCTGGCATGTGGGACCCACCACGGCTCAGACCAAAATCAGGTTTGGAAACTAGATCCAGTTCTCCACCCTTGGCTGTCGAAGCGGCAGCGGCAGCGGACGGTGCTCTCCACGGAGCTCACCCCTTCCGTCCTTTTTTCTGGGGATGTGCAAGCCGCCAGAAGCTCATACTGCCGCCCCCACCACCGCCCCCCTCCGCGGCCGCCGTCTCCTCGCCCTCCCTCCACGGCTTACGCCGCTGATGCTCCCCTTCCGGCCGCATTCCCCGCGCACGCCTGTACTGTTCGACTAGTTGGGGCGCCCCTTCCGGCCGCCTCCGCAAGCCAAGGTAAAGAACCCTCCCATCCTTGTGCTACTTGCTAAGAATACCTAGAACTGTTCTAGAAATTGTTCTGCCAATTGATTAGTTTGCTCATGGTCTGTTATTAGTTTGTTCATGGTTAGTGATTTGATGTTCGTTAAACTCGATTAGTTTGTTCTGCAAATTGAGTAGCCTGTTATAAAAAATGAGTACCCCTTTCACACAAATCCAATAATAGCTTGTTTATCTCTTTAACAGATGGATAGGCATTGTATTTCAAGTGGTAGACCTTGGACCCCTCCATATGTTGATGGAATCAAAGAGTTCTTAAGCTTAGTCAAGGAGAGACACATCGATAATTGTCGTGTTCGATACCCATGCACGAGCTGCCTAAATATGAAGATGCAGCATTTTGGAGAGATGACCCGGCACTTACAGATCCACAAATTTTCCAGTACCTACCTTCAGTGGATACATCATGGAGATCCAAGTGATGTCATGATTACTGAAGATCCTCCACATAATGATGGCAATGGTGGTGATGAGGATGATAATGCCGGTCATGGGAATCATAATATGGATATGGATGACGAAGATGAGGCAGATAGAGAAGCCGATGAAATGGAAGCAATGTTGAAAGACCTTACGGGAGCAACAGCCCATGAAGGAACAGAAACTAAGATCGAAGGTGGGTATGATAAAGTATTTGAAAAATTGTTGGCAGAGTCAGAGCGCCCGCCTTACCTGGGAAATAAACACGTCGGTAGGCTGGCATTAATGATAAAGCTACCTCATCACAAATCATATTACCGGGTCAGTAACGCTGCTTTTGATGTTTGGATGCGTATATTTGCCAAGGCACTTCCGTACGGCAATACACTGCCCAAATAATATAGAGAAGCAAAAGCTTATATGAAGGAGCTGGGTCTTTCATATGACAACATACACGTGTGCCCAAACAACAGCATACTTTTCAGAGGGGATTATGCTAATAAGGACAACTGCCCAGAGTGTCAAGCATCGAGGTGGAAGTATCTGGAGAGAAAAAGATCTGTTGTTAAAGTGTTGCGTTATTTTCCTTTGGCACCGAGGCTGAAGAGATTGTTTGCTTCAAGGAAAACACCGGAGAACATGTAGTGGCATGCGTTAAAGAGGAATCCTGAAAAGGACATATTGACTCATCCGGCTGATGGTGCAGCGTGGAAGGCTTTCGACGAGAACTTCAAAACATTTCCGGGCGATCCTAGAAACGTAAGGCTCGGCATTGACTCTGATGGCTTCAATCCCTATGGAACCATGAGCACAAGCTACAACATGTGGCCTGTGTTTGCCGTGCCGTACAACCATTCACCAGAGGAGTTCAGTGATCCATCATACTACATGCTTTGCTTGCTAATCCCTGGCAAAACAAGTCCTGGAAGGGACTTTGGTCTTTTCATTCTGCCGTTGCTTGAAGATTTGCAGGACCTTTGGAAGGGTGTGTGGACTTATGATTCATTTTCTAGGGAAATGTTTGATCTTCGTGCTGCGGTACTCTGGTGCATACACGACTACCAAGCTTATGGCACTATGTCCGGGCGTACCACTCAAGGCTATGCTGCATGCCTGCATTGTGACAAAGATCCTCTATCAATGCCCATAACCAACAAATTGTGCTACATTGGGCACTATCGTTTCCTCCTCTATGACCACTTATGGCCGGGAAAGACAGACCTTCAAGGTAAAAATTTCGTCAAGAACGAAGTGGCCAGAATCATTTACTGATAAAGAGTTAGAAGCTGAGCTAGAGAAGGTTAGACATCTAAAACCAGCCATTGGTCCCCAAAGCATCAGCAAGAAGAGGAAGCATGGAGAACCTACACCGATATGGAAGCGTAGGCTTGGTTGGTGGGACTTGCATTACTGGCCAAAGTTCAAACTTCGGCATAATCTCGACGTGATGCACATCTAAAAGAACATTATAGACAGCATCCTTGGCACCGTCCTTGAACTGGAAGAGAAGAATAAGGACACCGTCAATGCTAGGAAGGATCTTCATACCCTTGGCATTAGAAAAAAATCGCCGCTGGATCCACCGGTAATGCCCCCGGACGTGGACCCGAAGAAATATAAATGTGTAATGACATATGGAAACTATACCCTATACAAAGATGCGAAGACACTGCTATCCAAATTTCTATTTGACTGTGCATATCTAGATGTTTTTGTTCCAACATGTCCAAGTGTGTCAACGTACAAACACGCAAGATCTCAGGACTTAAAACCCATGACTACCACATCCTGTTGCAGAGAACATTATCTGCTGGGCTGCGTGGATTATTAAAAGACGATGTCTATCGGGCGATAGGTGACCTAGGCAAATTTTTCAACGACTTGTGCAGTAAAAGGTTGGAAAGAAGTGTTCTGCTCCGTCTGAAAGCTGAAATCCCAGTAATCTTGTGCAGGCTTGAAAACATCTTCCCGCCGGCGTTTTTTGATGTTATGGTCCACCTGGCTGTGCATTTACCTGACGACGCTTTGCTCCGAGGCCCTGTGAACTATGGGTGGATGTATCCAATTGAGAGGACGTTGTGTACTTTGAAGAGATATCTGAGGAACATGGCACATCCAGAAGGTTCAATTGCAGAGGCGTACATTGGCTCCGAGTGCTTGACATTTGCCTCTACATACTTGAAAGAATATATTGAGACAACGTACAACCGGCAACGGAGATATGAGGTTCAACAAAAAGTTGAACGGGAATACTCATCTTGTGATGTGTTTGGCCATGGTGCGCGTTTAGTTGGAGCATATAGTGCGATCAATCATGATAGCACTAAGACCTTGTCAATAGAGCTTCATAGAATGGCTTGGTATGTCCTAAACAATTGCAGCAAGGTATGTTCCCTACGTCTGAATTTTATGTTATCCTACACATTGTATACCCCATAGTTACCGGAGTTTAATAACTCTTTATGGTTTGCAGAAAGTTCAGGACAAAGCTGGAGGAAGAAGGGACACCTGATGTCGAAGTTAGGGTTCAGCAGAATTTTCCAAGATGGTTCAAAGAGCATGCAAGTTTCCTTTTGCATTTCTCTTTGATCTTTTGCATTTCATTGCATGATTTTGACCATATTGTTTTTTTTTTATGTGGTACACAGATGATGAACAAGGCACGAGAAAGACAAGAAGTTCTTGAAGATGAGTTGTTCGCATTGGCACTTGACCCACACAGCAAAGTTAAAACATATTCAGTTTGTCATGTGAACTTAGTTCGGTTTGTCACAGCTGAGCGTGAAAAGGCAAGAAAACGCAAAAAAGTGGAGTCATGGCTACTAAAGATCACAGCGGGGACGCAAGAGATTTTTATGGTGTCCTTAAGGAAATGAAAGAGCTGACTTATATCTCTACCGAGAAACATAAATGGACAGTTGTTCTGTTTGGCTGTGACTGGTATCGTCTTGAAGCAGGCAGGGGCATGCGGAGGTTTAAATTGGAAAAGTATGATAAACTGTTCACGAGCATCAACATTTCCAATTTGTGGTACGAGGATGATAAGTATATCTTGTCAACCCAGCCACAGAAAGTGTTTTATATGCCAGACAATGTAGGGGGAGAACACTGGCGAATAGTCCAAAAATTTGAGCATAGGCGGACCTTTGATGTGTCTGAACATGAGAAGGACAAAGATGAGGAGGACAATGATGAGGAGGAGAGGCCTAGTATTCTAGCACATCAAGATGTCGAAGTCTCTGACAATGAGGATGTTCCTGCTGACCCGATATCCCATCCTCCGCCTCCGGCTACTCTGTAACGCACTAACATGGCTCCCCGCGCGTCCTCTCAGGAGATGAGATTTGGGCTTATATCAAAGATCGGAAAAAAGTGTTGTGCAACATAAGGAAGGTGAATTACAAGATGGTGACGATGAATTAGAAGTCAGTGAGGATGAAGTAGACGACACATATGCGGAGTATAACAGTGATCCGGGTGCACTGCCCGCAGATGATAGCGATACAGACTAGTGTTGCATGCCTTTGTGCAAGCTTGTGTCGAACTGATTTTGCATGCTTTGTGTGCATGCTTTTGTTGAACTGATGCGCATGCCTGTTTGCATGCTGTGTGTTGAACTGTTGTGCATGCCTTCTTGCATGCTTGTGTTGAACTGATGTGCTTGCGTGTATGTATGCTCGTGTTGAACTGAAGTGCATTCTTGCATTTTCTTTGAATTTTGTTTGTGTGTGTGTGTGTGTGTGTGTGATTTTTAGCTATTTGTCTCGTATATGTCAAAACCATAGCATTAAACATAGAGTACATACAAGTGCTCATAAAATTGACCGTGAACATGATATTACTCAAGTGCTACCATTACCCAATTATCTTCCTTACATTGCTAATATGCCATTACTCAACTGCCAGACATCGTTATGCCAAGACACGTTGCAAATAAAACTGAAAAAACCTAAATCATCAATAGATTGTGGCTAGAATCTTGAATCTTGCCTTGATGAGCAGGTTTTCTAGCAGCTTCATCAGCACCTTCTCTGTGTACCCTTTGCCGCAGCACCTGATCTAGCTTCTGCCTCAGTGCACTTATCTCTTCCTGCAATGTGCTATTCTCGTTCATCTCTCTAAACTCTGCATTACGCAGTTGAAGAACCACCTGTTCCTGGAATTCTGTCCATTCCGGGTCATGCCATGAGAACTTTCCACAATCATAAGGAATACCACACTTCTGCAACCAAAATAAGATAAAATTTAACCAAAAGCAAAATCTTGCAACCAAACTGAAACTAAAGCACGAATCTTTACCAAGCGTCTTTGGCATTTCAGAATCTCCGACCTGGATTATGGTCGGTCCAAGAAATCCACATGGCTAGCTTCACACTGCACAAATATTTTGTTTCATTGGAGTGGTCCAAGGGCACCGGAGTGTATGTGATAGGTTTGCGGCGGCGAGGAGGAAACCCCCCTTCGTGCGATGAGCACGAACTCTCGCTGCTAGCGGCCATGCTTTCCCTGTGTGCCATGTGAGACAGGGGAGACATGTAAGAACGCTAGAATCACCAAGGGAGAAAAGAGGAGAGGGAAATTTAGCTGCGCGCCCTCGTCAGCGGACGCGGTGTGGTAACGGCGGAGGATTTACGACAGCGGCGGTGGAGGATTTAAAACAGCGGCTGAGGATTTATGGCAGCGGCGGTGGAGGATTTACGGCATTGGCTTTGCTGTGGTGTGGTCGAGTTATTTAATTGGTACGTTCAGCTGTGTCAACGGCTAAATTGGGTCCCACAGTATCAACGGCTACAAACGGTGCACACGGTATGAAGGTGGGTCCAGGCACCAAGGGCGTGGTCGTTGCCGGTCAAAGCAGTCAAACAGGGTAGGATGTGTGGCCCCAAGAAAAATTCGCGACATTCTACGTGACCAGGCAAGTTTCATCGAAGGAAACTAGGCTCTTAGTGGGCTACTGGGCCAAGAAAAATTCGCGACATTCTACATTCTACGTAAAACTAGCAAAAAGTCGGGCAAAACCAGTCTGCGACGGACCAAACCAATACGTCGAGAGCAAACTCCACTTTTCAGCCATCCGCGACGGAAACACGCGACGTTATCAAAACGTTCCGGATTGCACGGAATTTGGTAGTGAGTGGCTTCATCCGCTTATCCAATTGATAGAAGAGCTGGGAACGGGGTGCCCAACCCGAAATGAATACACACAAAATCTCTTCACTATTTTTGCCCCTGATTTATCAGTTAAAGCATAATTGTGTAAACAAAAGAGAAAGAGGTATGACCTTCTACACCAGTTGCGTCCTTCAAATGGGAGCCGCTCTTGTGAAATCTAGTTGGCTTATGATGTACTGTATTTTCTGTTTACCATTCGTTGACATAAGCATACACCTCTCTTAAAAATGTTTTCAATACCTCTGCTTAATGAAATAAAAGCTCTAGCACATGAGTGATCCATACTGCCCTCTGCGAAGGGCCTTTCTTTTACTTTTATGTTGAGTCCTCAGGTTCTTAGTTTATGCACCTTCTTGAGAGCAATGACTGTTATTCTTAGTGTAATGTGCTTGTCCCAGAACACGGTTAATTGTGGTATAACTTTGATACTTGTATCTTTGATATCTTTACTTCTAGTCTTCCCTTGAACTTCAGAGGTGCCCTGGCATTTATGTTTTGCCCCACACATAAGGGCAAGCGAGATAGCACTTTATCAGATCCTATTATGAATATTACAATCTTACAAATAGTTATGCTTCATGTTGTTTATTATTAATATGTTGTTATATCTTCATGGTTTGCATAGCTATTAAGTGACAGTATCTTGCATGTATCTTATCATGAGTATAATCAAGTATTTGATCATATAGTGAGTATATTTACATCATATGAAATAAATGTGTTCGTAAAAGTCTTTTATCGCACTCAGTTGTCACTGAATTGCTTGAGGACAAGCAATAAGCTAAGCTTGGGGGAGTTGATACGTAGAAAATGTATCTCTTTTTCCGAACACTTTTCTCATTGTCTTCCTCTAAACTTGTGTGTTTTCAATGCAACTAACACGGACTAACGCTGTTTTCAGCAGAATTATCTTGGTGTCTCGTTTTTGTGTAGAAAAACCAACTTTCGGGAAATTGCCCGGAAAAGACCCCATTGGTCTTAAACACTGGAAGACCCCGGGAGCCAGAAGGGGTCCAGGAGAGGGGCCATAGGGGGGCCACACCACCCCCTGGCACCCCCAGGCCGCGCCACCTGGTGGTGTGGGCCACTCCCACACCCACTCGGACTCCCCTTTCGACTATATATTACCTTCAACCCTAAACCCCGAGGGGGTTCGATCATTTTTCCAGAACGAAGTCCGTAGCTCCGCTGCCATCGCGAATCCTTTTTTCGGGGTTCAGAAACTCCGTTCTGGCACCCTGCCGGGACGGGGAATTGGAGGAGATCATCGACATCGTCAAACGCCTCCATCGATCATCCATGTTTCCCCAATCCATGTGTGAGTAATTCCCCCGCTGTATGCTGAAGGGGATGGTAGGGATTAGATGAGATTGTTCATGTAATAATGTCGTGATTGTTAGGGCATAGTGCCTAGTATCCTCTATTAGTGCTATTGACATTGTTGCAACTTGTTATGCTTAATGCTTATCGCTTTGGGCCCGAGTGCCAAAATCTCAGATCTGAACATGTTATTGAATCACGATAATAATTATTGTTTCTTGATCATACCTTCAAGTTGTTTACACATTTCGTTGTCCGGAACCCGAGGCCCCGAAGTGATAGAAATTGGGACAACCGGAGGGGATGGCTGTGATGTGAGGATCACATGTGTTCACGGAGTATTAATGCTTTGCTCCGGTGTTCTATTAAAATGAACACCTTAATTACCAGTAGTTCCCTTGAGGCCCCGCTGAAAACGGTCTGGTAGGACAAAAGACGGTGTGCAAGTTCTCATTGCGAGCACGTACGACTATTTATGGAACACATGCCTATGGTTACTCGGTGCTTGGATTCTTTATCTTATTTATCTGCAATGCCCATGTCTTGATTATTATATGAACTATCTTATCCATGTAACACCCGTTCATCTATCCCCATGCCTACAGTATTTAATCTCGATGTTTACTTCAAACACTACTGTTGATGTTTTCATTTCACTGCTGCTATTATTTCACTACTGCTGCTACTATCAAACTATTACTACTGATAAACCACCGCGAACAAGTCCACTTTCAGGTGCAGGTGAATTGACAACTCACTTGTTAAGGCTCACAAATATTCTTTGGCTCCCCTTGTGTCGAATCAATAAATTTGGGTTTTACTTCCCTCGAAGACTGTTGCGATCCCATATACTTGAGGGTCATCATCAATCATCATGGCTAAATCCACCATGAGGTTTGATTGTTGCATCATGGTTAAATCCATCATGTGCCCTAAAAGGGGTTTCTACCATGTTTTATATTATTCAGAAAAGATGAGGAGATCCTTCAGCACCAACAATGTCTAGCTGCTCAACTGACCCATAACCGGGGACACAGCTAAGATCTTAGTTTTTAACTCCGCAGAGGTTGTGCACTTTCACCTTGAGACTCATCCTCCCCGAGAGAAAATGAGAAAAGATCTTTGGTAAGAGGGATTCAACCATACCAGCATTGACTCGTTGCTCCTAAAATTCTACCACCCCTTGTCAATACAACAGGAGGAACCCCACGACTTACTTAATCTTGGCAGAGCCCATATTACCTCAAGGCTGGACTAGAAGCTAACTATACATTGAAGACCTGCAGATCTCTATATGCCTGGGTGGTAATCCACAAGTGTACCCTCAGGTGATAACCACCACATCCATGGCTAAATCCACTATGAACATGGCCCTGAGTAGCCACTCAATATAAACCATTCATACCAATCCACCCAGGTGTTTCATTGGGTTGTTAATTTTTAATTTTCAAATCGTCACAACCCAACAAGTAATAACAGTAGTTGTGATAGCATTCTAATATTGCTAAACTAGTACCTAGCAGGGGTTTTCAGGTTGGCTACACACTACTAGGTTTTCTGAGCATAACATATACTTGGAAAATAATTAAAAACACCTAAGATGCATACTACTGAAAACACTAATGCAATGTAAAACAAAAGTGGGACATGAGAATCACTTGCCTTGATAACAGTAACCAGTACAAGGACAACAATCACAAGTGTTGTATTGGTTCTCTCCATGTCTAAACAAACAAAAGTAACACAACATAAACATACCACTCAAAAATGATCAATCATAGGCATGTATGCATGCATGAATGCACCAATTTGTTTTTCACATGGTAATGGTGGTGGTGATGTGTATTTGATGTCATATGAAGTTTATTTAGTTAGTGTATGGCTCTGGTTAAAATTTATTCCAATGGTTTATTTTAATTATCCCAATTTAGTAGCCCGTTAATAGATCTTTAGACTAATTAAATCTTAATCACACTTTTAAGTTTCTACAAAAATTGGAACCTGTTGTCTCTGGACAGAGGGCAAAAATACCAAGGCAACCCAATTGGTTTCACTCAAAAACACATTTTAGAATTTGAATTATGGACATATTACTGATTTGACCAAATTTTAAATAGAAAGTGTGTGCACGATACAATTTTGATTTTATCTGGTTCCATGATGTTCTACAAGTTCTAAGGAATCCAGCAACTTTAACAAAATTGGAATTGTAGAACTCAATCTATTAATTAAATGGTGTTTTTGAACTATTTTGGAATTTAAATACTACTCCAAACTTTTCTACAGAACCTGCATGATACTTTTTTATAAATGGGTGGAGAATTTCATTAGTTTTCTAAAGGTTCAAACCTCATAATTTTTGGATCAAGATTTAATTTTCTATCGAATTTACAAGGGGACAGTAGGTTCTGTTTTTAAAATTGAATTCAAATCAATTTGAACCGGGGGGGCTAACTGGCGCGCTGACGCAGCAGCTGCGTGTCGCTCCGTGATTGGCCGGTACTGCTTCGTGTGGATCGGGCGCGTGAGACGTGCGATCTAAGTCGCGATGGACTGTCGAGATCGGCGCGTACCGCTTCACTTAAGTCTTATGGGTGTAGCCGTTTGATTTTGATCCAACGGCTGGGATCAAATTGTCTACGAAGGGGCAGCGCCGGCACACCAGATGTGTACCGTCCGCGGCGGCGCCATGACCGGGGTTGAGCGCATAAGCGCAAATAGAGGAGAAGAGACACAGGGCAAGTATCAAGGGGCGGCGCGCGACGAGGCGAAACCAATGACGCAAGTGGGAGACGGTAGCGCTTCGCGGTCGCGTCGTGGTCTCTCGCCGGACTTGCGCGCGCGACAGACTCCTCGGGCGTGGATGGCGCAGGCGCGAGAGAGCTCCTGCGGACGTGAAACCTTGTCAGGGAGGTGCGCCACGGTGAGGAGAGTCGAGAGGGACGGGTGGGGGAGAGAGGCGGATTCTCAACGATGGCGGCGTATTACACTCCAGGGATCGTCGGGTGCGCGGACGATCGATGGAGAAATTGAACAGCCCGACGACGTGTTTGAGGGAGAGGGTAGAGGGGAGAGCGAGAGGGGCTGCGGGTTTTTATTGTGGTGGAGGCATCATGGCCGTTGCTGCTCGGGAGGAGTGGGGGGAGTGGGCGCGGACGCCATGGTCGTTGGGCGCGCACGAGAGAAAAGGAGGGGCCAGTTGAGACGAAGGGGTGTGGGCCTGGCGAGTCAGTGAGGGGGAGGGACAGTTAGTGGGTGTGGGCGGTTTTCTCTGCCGCGAAATGGGCCGGCCCAGCGGGTGCGGTGCGCGCGTGCGAGCGAGATTTAGGGAGAGGGTAAACGGGCTGGCCTATTAGGGTTTTCTTCTTTTTTTTGTTCTATTTTATTTTTCCTTTCTGATTTCTTTTATTTAAAGAAAGGAACCCCAATTAAAAACAAAAATGAGTCAAACTCATTTAGAGGAATTTGTAAAAGTACCATTTGTAAAGTTCAAACTATTTTAAATGTTTTGGCACATTTGTAAAACAAAAATAATTTCTAATAAAGAGCAAAAGGGGTATGTTTCTTATGGTTTTATTTTTAGTGTTAAAATCTCTAGAGGTTTTTGGTTTGTGATAGTAGGTTTTTAAATGTTTTCTTTGTTGCAATAATGACATGTGAGATGTATGCATGTTGGTTTTATTAATTTGAAAATCTAGGATGTTACACATGCGCGGGTCAGCCCTAGCCCACGCCTGGAGGTCATCTGGTGTCCCCCGACACCCCCTCATGTCCCCTCTTCGCCTATAAAATCACATTAACCCTAAAAACATCGGGGACGGAGAAATTTTCAACGAAACAGATATAAAAGTGCCATCACCTCGAAACTCCAACCTAGAGCTTCTGGAGTCCTGCTCCGGCACCCTGCCGGAGAGGGGGACTGTCACCGGAGGCCTCTACATCGCCATGATTGCCTCCGGGCAGATGTGTGAGTAGTTCATCCTGGGACTGCGGGTCCATAGACGGCAGTAGCTAGATGGTGTTCTCTCCACTTTGTGCAACCATGTTTAGATCTTGTGAGCTTCCTAACATGATCAAGATCACCGTTATGTAATTGCTACATGTTGTGTTTGCTGGCATCCGATGAACCATGAGATTATGATTATTTTGTTCATGTCATGTTGAGATGCTTTACCTATATCTTTAGAGAGTATTAATCTTATCTTGCAATGCTCTCCAGTGTGTATGATTTCCTTGGCCAAGTTATTGTATGCACCTCCAAAAGAGAGTTTATATGCTAGATAGTGGGTTCGTGCCTCCTATTCATCTATGCTCGAGTGACAGAAACATGACGGGTGGGGGATGTGATGTTGCGACTAGGGAGAAGACATTGGTGTTCTTGTCTACGGATAGGAATTATTGCTTACATTACGTGGTATTCTTAATGCAGTTATCTGTTACACACAAGCAATCACTTTGTTGCTGCAAGTTAATACCAACGAGATTTGTTGGATAGCTGTCTCAAGGTGCACTAATAGTGATAGATGTTGTTGAATGGCGGTCTATTTATTTTGCCGTAATGCTTACAATATTATAACCTGCCAACTATATCTCGTCATAAAAGTAGTGTTATTCGTTCATGATTTGTCAATTGTCCAGCTGTAATTTGTTTACCCAACATGTTTATTGTTCTTAGGAGAGACACCACTAGTGAAAATATGCCCCCGGTCCTATTTTCCTCATTGATTACAACCTATTTTACTAGCTTTTCATCATCACATGTTCATTGCTTTTTTTATTTAATCTGCTCCAACTATTCTATACAATTAATTCTCTAGTTTTCAGCAAGACAGGAAGATCGACAAACTTCTCGGAAAGTTGGGAGCAGGTCCACGCTTGTTGAAGCGCCAGACAACAAACAACCTACTAAGAGACTTTGAATTCCTACTGGATTGACAATCCTGGTTCCATAACTAGGGGGAAATACTGCTACCCTGCATCATACACTACTAGGAAAATGGGCATCAGTAGCGCACCAAACTGATGCGCCACTGATTCCTCGATGGTGCGCCACTGATTCTCTACGGAATCAGTGGCGCATGAGGAATTAGTGGCTCACCAGACTGATGCGCCACTGATGCTCTGTGCCACTGATTCCTTTTTGGTGCGCCACTGATTCCTTTGGGGATGCGCCACTGATTCTTACATACGTTTACGCAGTTTTGTTTGTACACGATTTATACGGGTATGTATACATGTATTTATACAGGTTATACAATTCAGATAGCAGATTGCAAAGTAGTATAAATAGACAAAGATGATCATTGTCACAATCTAGTTCATCATCTCACTCATAACTAAAACCCGAAATAGTGACAAGTTTGGATATATTACAAGTTCATCAACACATAGTCTAGCTAGCTAGTAGCATAGCCTAGCTAGCTAGTAGCAAGTCGTCCATCACAAGTTCATCAATCTCATCACATTACACATTAAGTAGGTGACCGCCACTAGCGGTGGTGTTGCCGGCAGTATCGACACCACTAGCATTGTTGTTGTTGGCATCCCCGTCGGTACTATCAGAGGATTGGTCCTCATCCATCTCCTCCTCCTCCATCTCCTCGTTGTCGTCGCCTTGATCTTCATCCTCGTCGTCGTCGTCATCAAAGCCGGTGCCCATCTTCCAGAATGGAATTGAACCAGAGGTGCCACCCTCGTCGTTGTTGGCCATGTTCTCAATAGAAACACATTAATTGTTGCTCATTTTCACGGGAAAAAACAGGCATACTATTCAATAACAAAAAAACACATGAAAATCGCTAAGTCCTAAAAACACATGAAAATCTGCACTTGTATCAGGTGATTTCAGAAATCAGAGTGTGCAAAGCAGCACTTGCAAAAGGACCAGGTGCTGCAGCTGATGTGAAAATCCTGTCATATGAAACGGTAAAACATCTAATTAAGATATACATGACCTCCTGCATTTTGTTGGAAACATCACTTAAAAGGATGTAAAGCTACCGTTTCCTAATGTTTCAGCCATGAGTTATCTCTTATGGAGAACTTTTACTGGAAGGAGTTGGCTTTCTCACATTTGTGTGGGAAGGCGTTGAAAATGACACAATTCATTAAACATACAAAGTATGTTATAGATTTCTCACTTTATACAATCCGGCTGTACTATGAAGATTGTCTTGTCCATTCATTATTCTTATTTGTGTTTTGGCTTCGTGGGATGAGGTGTTGGATGGGAATGCCATTGCATTTGATGCTGATGTTATTTGCAGATTAGGTGAAGAACAACCAGTTGGTCATTGTTGTAGCATTATTTGAGAAATATGAAGGTATATATAACAGTTTCGCACTGTCTTGTTCTTGTGCATTTTTAGAATTTGGGCCATCCTTAAAACACTTTTCGCAGGTGATTTTTGCTGCCTTGGCTAGCCCCTAGCCCCCTTTCTACTACATGAAGATCATGAACTAAGTAGGAGGTCATCTAATTTAAACATAGCAGGGGTTATTACCCGCAAGATTAAATATTTAATTTTAGCTGTTGAATTAGAACAGGAACTATTAGCCCAAAGGCCAACAAGGCACCTCATGTTCCAACTTTTTGACCGTGGGAAGCCATACTATCTAGGACACATAGGACTAGACTAGATTTTACCATTTTCAAAAATATATTTAACCCCCTCCCCCCATTATTGCTTTACAGAAAGTAATATTTTTGCATGGTTGGTGATATAGATTTTGAATCCTCCATTTACCCGAGTTGAGTCTTGACAGTTGGTTAGTACCAGCTGGTATTGAGCCATGAGTTCTGAATGAGGATGTTGGATAACTTATATATAACTCTCGCTAACTTAAGCTGACATTTGGATTTTTTGTGCAGAAAACAATACCACTCCGCAATGTTGTATTTGTAATTTTATGTTTTTCTTGGGCAGATAAACCAAGATGATTTTGTTTTGATGGTGCTTAACTAAGAAAATAGTTGAATTCAGTCCATGGAAAAGAATCAGGTGGCATCTCTCCCTTATTTTCAAACTGTACACAAGGCTCTGTGGTTGGGCAACTGATATTGATTCATTTGCAGCGGTTTTGGCGTGTTCTGGCCGGCGGTGATCCACCAGTCATGCAGCGAAGCTTCGCCTGAAGGTGGTTAGCAGGCATGAACCATTTTCTAAACACGATATTTCTATAAATGCTTCGTATAGGCAATGCGTTATGCTCAGATGACTTCTCTCTTTATATTAGCAAACATGACAGGTGCATCCTCAAAAACAAATTTCTTGCATACTCAAAATAGGAGTATTTCTTAGTATAAGCATGTGGATTTTTTTATAGGTTCTACATATAGATCAGAATCAGGAGTGATGATTTTCTATGCTGCTTCAGCACTGTGTTTTTTGTAGATAGTTTACATGTGGTTAGTGTAGTAGCTATTATGCATCGTCTTCATTTAATTCTGAAAAAGCACAAGAAGGTAGTAGCATTATTTTGTTTTAACACGATGTTGCATACAGAAAACCGCGTATATGGATTCTGCATCTATTCCATCTGTCAAATAAGATTTGTTGGTTTGCCCCTCATAAAACTTCTAGTCTTCAAGTGTATGGATTATTCTATTTTATTAGTTTAGTTTCTTCTTAGGTAAGAAAAGTTTGGTAGAGTGATGCATACATTTCATTAATTTATTTGAATAGGAAAAACTTGACATTAAGGTTATGGAAAAGGTTACAAGTAGTAGAACTAGCGAAACGTTTGGCTTAACTGAGAGATTCAGTTCATAGGTACTTGCAGTTTAGAGCTTAGATGATTAGGATAAACCATGCTTGTTTTGCAGTTACGGTTACACCACCAAAGTACTTCTAGTGCTCATTTATTTCATCTGCGGGACTCCTTGAATTTGCATTTTTTGTTGCCTCTAATGCTTGTGGTTTTCAGGTAGACGTCTATCAAGAATATTACTGTTGTGACAGGGAGTGAAATTTGGAAGCTTCCAACTAAGTCTGAACTAAATTCAGATATTAGGGAAAAGATGATATTCATCTTGTGGAGAGCTTGGCATCATCGAAATGATACTATTTTGGGGAGAGGTGATGTAAGCAAGGTATGCTACTTACTTAATTCTCTAGCTACTATGCAAGGCCTTGCAAAGGGACAAGCCCTCATCCTTCTCCTACTATGGCGCTATATACGGATATGGCAAGGAAAGCATCACAAATCCTGCCACTTTCCTGTCATCCTACGCTTTATTCTGTGGGATCCTACTACCGAGCCAAAAGATAAAGTGAAAGGTAAAACACCCAAGCATCTGCATGTTCCTGCTAACAGTTTCTATTGCTCAGCTCATGACAGAGAAACTACTAACAGTTTCTATTGCTCAGCTCATGACAGAGAAACTAGCACGGTGGCAATGTCCTGGACCCCGCCAACTCAAAGGTATTATCAAGATGAATGTCGACGCGGCCTTTTCACCACAGGATGGGATTGCGGTTATTGGCGCAACCAGCCCATCTCCTCCTGCCAGGATGCGGAAGAAACAGAGGCAAGGGCAATTCTTGCAAGTTTAGAGCTGGATAACATGTTCAAGATTGATCGGTGGTTGATAGTGGAGTCTGTGTTAACGCTGTAGCAACGGCAAATAATACCAGTACAAACTACTCTAAGCATTGGAGTATCTACAAAAGCATTACTAAAGCTAAATAGATGCTACCTGTGTGTTCCGAGTCCTTTATCAGGAGGAAGCTTAATGCTATGGCGCATGATCTATGCGTGATGTATAAAACTTTGTCTCTGAGTAATATATGAGTCCCCCCCCCCCCCTCTCAAAAAGAAAAGGAACGGATTCCTAGCCTTTGAAACATACAACGATGTTCCATCGAACTCAAAAGGTGCCCAAATCTTCGATCCATCGAGCACAATTGACAGCCAAAATCAACTCAGCCATTTTATTTACTCTGGCCAAACTAATAAATTAATAAGGTAATGTGGCCGATTTCCATTTTTTATCTCCCCCGACTATTTGAAACCCTCTTACAAAGTAATTTAAGTGACTAATTGTTTCACCCCGTACCAATTAAACACAAAAGGTGTAGACGGGAACTTACTGTCATTTAAAAACACCCTGAAAAACAAAAACTTGACACTGCTTTCAACGATACCAATTCTAAATCGAATATGTTGGAAAAAAACTAAACATTACAAAGTCTATATAAACATTTAGACATTTTTTATAGGAAGCAATTTTTCCGTGGTGCGCCTAAAGATCACTCTACGGGCGCGGCGTGCCGCCGCGCCAAAGCCTACTAGTACATACATATAGCGTATAGAATTAACCCACCCACACCTGCCTACCTAGCTATCTGCTTAATCAGGCAGAGCACAGGGATTAGCTAGATTTGGCAACTTAATTAGTCAATAGCCGCATACGCTCTCCATGTCTCTTGCCATGGAGACACGGGTCTCCTTTCATGCACTACTCAAATCCCCACCAGCGAGCAGGTTAATTTCAATACAACCTGGCGAACACACGCCCAAATTAACAAGCATTAACCGGCCCTGTGAGGTCTGAAGTGCCACGCAGCAACTGCAACTGGAGGGGATCTGTCTGTCCGCTGACAGTGAGCGAGAAGGATGGAGCGAAACTAGGGACAGAATAGCCTGGATCGGCTGAGGGGTGTGCTGGGGGTCGATGAGGCCCGGCTGCGGAAGAGCAGGTACCTCGCCGAGGTGAAGGCCTGGTGGGAGGCGCTGTTGACACCGACCATAGACGTCGGGCCGGCACCGACGGGAATCGACCGGCGTGGTGTGGAAATCGACCGACGTCTAGGGGGGGGGGGGGATGGGTGGTGGGGGAGAGAGGCGTCTTACCTGCAGGTACTTGGCGGCCGGGGCGGTGGAGGGGCGGCGGCGGCGGCGCTCTCAGGGATCCCGCGACCAGGCGCGTCTGTTCTCAATCGGTGTGGCTGAGAGGGGAGGAGAGAGAGGGGATCGATCGACGTCCCCCTCCCCACGCATTCCTCAGCGCTATAAACGTATAAAAGCCATAGACATGGTGTACTGACACCAACTCCGTCTTACACCAGCGGTAGAGGCCTTATTCTGCTGCTCCACTCACCTGGGTTCGAATCCTATAAACCCATCTTTTTTTTACCTTTTTGTTAAAAAAAATCTGTAGAAAATAAATCACTACAATTTAACAAAATGTGTTGATTAAATTAGAACAAGAGGTTAATTAATTTCGTGCATTTTTCAGCTAGATAAACCAACATTTTTTATTTATATTTTACTTAGCAAACAAATCAATGGGTAACAAAATGAGCATCAGTGGCGCACTGTCTAGTGGCGCACCATCTAGTGGTGCGCTACTGATGCTCCATAGAATCAGTGGCGCATGGTTGGTGGTGCGTCACTGATGCTTTCGGGCATACATGGCACATAGAATCAATGTAGCATCAGTGGCGCACCTCCTAGTGGTGCGCCACTGATTCTTTTAGGTACACATGGGTGATGGGTATCAGTGGCGCACCAATGATCGTGCGCCACTGATGCTTGGACAATCAGTGGCGCACGGCTACATGGTGCGCCACTGATGCCTGTACATGTATGCTCCGAGGCACATCAGTGGCGCACGGCTACATGGTGCGCCACTGATGCTATGTCATCTATGCCCATTTTCCTAGTAGTGATACCTTCGTCTTGGGGTCTCCCAACGAACGTGTGGTCCATGTCAACAACAAGATTTTTCTAGTGCCGTTGCCGGGGACTTCAAGCTTTCATCTAGGGGAGTTAAACACTTCCACTTTCTCTCTTTTATTTTCTTCTTTCTTAGTTTACTTTTATTTAGCTTTGTTTCCCTTATATCAAAAATCCAAAAAAATAGCTTTCTAGTTTCTAGTCTTTTACTTGCTCCGTTAGTTTGCTTATACATTTGCTTAGTTTTCTTTGTTACCTTGTTACAATGTATCTTAATAAATTTGATATGAAGGATCTTGACGTTGGACGTGGTTTTATTATTGGAAGAAATAACATTGAATAATTCTTCAATCATGTTAATGGGCTTCGTGACCTCGATGAAAATCTGTAGTTAAACTCACCCATACCTATGAAACTGCTATGGCTTCTCCAATTGCTATGATAGAAGTTATATTTGTAAATCTCAATCCCATATCACAACAAAATTTTCTTAAACTAGATAGTATGGATAGAGGAGAAAAATGAACTTTGTTCTAAAAACTTTAATTACAAAGTTTAATGATATTGTTGTTGAGGCTAGGAATATTTTTGCTCATTATAAATTGCTTGGTTATGGTCTTGCTATTAAACACACCATGAGAACTTTTGATGCTGAAAGGATGAAGTATATGAGTAAAACTGAATGTGAAAAAGAAATTAATATCTCCATGTCGTTTAAACTTTTAGCAATTTCGGATGCCTTAGAGGATAGTTTTGCTTGTATTGTTCCTGAGAATCAATGAAAATAGTGAACCTAAAAGAAATGAAAAAGTAAATTATGAACTATGTGTGTGGAAAATACAATTCTTATATGATGAATTTTCCTGCCTTGATTTGAATGGTAAAGAAGATAATACTTGATTCTTGCTTTATGCCTAGCTTAAAGATGTTAAATAAAAACGCTTGTGGGAGGCAACCCACCTTGTTTTCTCTTATTTTCTTTAAGTCTTGGAAGTCGTTGCATCTATAGCAACCGCTCCTTCTCCTTTTTATTTTGTTTTTGTGCCAAGAGTAACCACTATTTGAAAGCAATTGCAATTTGCCGTTTTTTGTCCAGATTTTTGCGCCTCACCAAAAAACTCGTATCTCTCGGCTAGAGTGCGAGAAAATTCCTAAAAATGGGCACTTCCCCATCTTCTTATCTAACTTTCATCAGTTGAACATTTTCTGATTTGTGCCACGGAACTAGCTCGAAAAAATTCACCTTTTATGGTCAGTTCTATTTTGACTTTTTTTACATTTGTTTGCATTTGCCTCTTAATATTTTTGTGTGTGTGTGGCGGGGGGGGGGGGGGGAGGGGGGTGGGAGAGCTTTAAAATAAGTTGTGACGGTAGCTAATGTTTAAATTTAGTGTTTGACTTTTGTTAAAACTGAACCAAGTGGATTTATTTATTTGATGCACTAACCGCGCTAATGAACATTGTGCAAAGTTCTGTATGAGGAAGTTTTCAAGTGTAAAGAGCAAGGGATGATATGATAAGATGAAGGATGGAAAAATTCTCAAGCTTTGGGATGCTCATGACCCCCAAGAAATATCCAAGAATTACAAGCGTCAAAGTTTGGGGGTGCCCAAGGCATCCCCTTCTTCATCAACAAAATTGTCAGGTCACCTTTCAGGACACTATATTTTTATTGCTTTACATGCTATGTGTTATTCTTAGAGCGTCATTTTATTTTTGTTTAAGTTTTGTTTTCATTGCTTGCTGGTAATAAATGGTTGGATCCTACCATTCTTTGTTGGAGAGAAACACACTCCATTAGATTGTTTATAACACTCTAATTTTCACTCTTAATACTTTGTGAGTGTCCAATTTTCGCTACTGCTATTTTCAGCTCTTGTTTTCCTTTCATATTTTGTTGACACCTTGTTAGTTTGCTAAATTTAACATGACTTGATCTCTGTTCCATTTTGATTTAATCTTCTCCAACCATTATATACAATTAATTCTCCAATTTTCAGCAAGACGGGAAGATTGCGAACCTTCTCGGAAAGTTGGAAGCAAGAGAGAATTTGTGTTTGTGTGCAGGTCCACGCTTGTTGAAGCGCCATACAACAAGCAATCTACCGAGAGACTTAGAAGTCCTAATGAATTGATAACCCTCGTTTCATAACTAGGGAAAATACCGCTACGCTGCATCATACGTTCTTTCTCGGGGTCTCCCAACGAACACGTGGTCCACGTCAACAAGCAGTTCTCTATCTTTGTTCTGGGTGAATATTTCACCAAAAAAGAAGGTGTGCACAAGGAATAGAGAGTCAAATAATTGAAGTAATAAACACCCTCTCTAAGAACTCACAAGTCTCACATGCCAAAGAAACATGATTCTGTTTACCACCTAGCTTGATCAAAAGTTTTTATTGAGAAATTTTTAAAGTTTTCTCATGTGGAATTGAAGATCACCATATTCCTTTTGGAAAGTAATGCAGGGGCACCCTAATGTTTTAGATCACTTAAATGTGGTCCTAGGGAACTAAACGCGGCGATTTCATCATTTGAATCTTTGTTCCCTGTATAAATGAAAAAAAAATCTTTTAAAAAAGAATAGGCTCAGAATATCTCATAGACTCTGACCTACTTAGAACCCATGACTACAGATGAATTCTACCACCCAAGAATATAAGAAGCAAGGCTTCGCTGAGCAAAACATGAATAATATGTTCATAATTTTAGTTCTTAATCTAGAAATTATATAATCTCATTTCATTCATTGCTTGTTGCGTCTCTACAGACTAGGAATTTATTTTTTGATAGTATAAGCATGGAAGGCACTGGGAATTACAAACAGATCATGAAAATATTAATGTGTGCTCTTTGGGCATCAGCTGCTACATGCGCTTTTGGTCTTACGCCCAGTTATTCCCCTCCGGTAACGATTGCACCCTCATGATCAAGGATCTTTTTTTTTTCAGTTCTCATACTCAGTGCAAGCTAAGACCATTTCTATCAGACGGGGTTGAGGCGAGCACTTGCAAGTCGCTTCGGGGGAGGGAAGAGGAACAAAAAAGGCATGTCAAGAAGGACCACCGTTCTGTTGGATGAAGCCTACTCGTGCCCGTATCTTCTACGAACCAAGATTAACAAATGGTTGGATCCTACCATTCTTTGTTGGAGAGAAACACACTCCATTAGATTGTTTATAACACTCTAATTTTCACTCTCAATACTTTGTGAGTGTTCAGTTTTTGCTACTACTATTTTTAGCCCTTGTTTTCCTTTCATATTTTATTGAGACCTTGTTAGTTTACTATATTTAACATGACTTGCTCTCTGTTCCGTTTTTGTTTAATCTTCTCCAATCATTATATACAATTAATTCTCCAGTTTTCAGCAACACGAGAAGATTGCCAACATTCTCGGAAAGTTGAGAGCAAGAGAGATTTAGTGTTTGTGTGCAGGTCCATGCTGGTTGAAGCGCCATACAACAAGAAATCTACTGAGAGACTTCGAAGTCCTAATGAATTGATAATCCTGGTTCCATAACTAGGGAAAAATACTGCTACGCTCCGTCATACCTTATCCCGTGGGGTCTCTCAACGAACGTGTGGTCCACGTACAAGCAGTTCTCAATCTTTGTTCCGGGTGAAAATTTCACCAAAAAGGAATGTGTGCACAAGGAATAGAGAGTCAAATAATTTAAGTAACAAACACCCTCTCTAAGAACTCACAAGTCTCACATGCCAAAGAAACTTGATTCTATTTACCACCAAGCTTGATCAAAAGTTTTTATTGAGCATTTTTTAAAGTTTTCTCATGTGGAATTGAAGATCATCACATTCCTTTTGGAAAGTAATGCGGGGGCACCCTAATGTTTTAGATCACTTAAATGTGGTCCTAGGGAACTAAACGCATTGATTTCGTCGTTTGAATCTTGGTTCCGTGTATAAATGCAAAAAATAATCTTTAAAAAAAGAATAGGCTTAGAAAATCTCGTAGACTCTGACCTACTTAGAACCCATGACTACAGATGAATTCTACAACCCAAGTCTATAAGAAGCAAGGCTTCGCTGAGCAAAACATGAATAATATGTTCATCATTTTAGTTATTAATCCATAAATTATATCATCTCATTTCGTTCATTGCTTGTTGCGTCTCTGCACACTGGGAACTTATTTTGATAGTATAAGCATGGAAGGCACTGGGAATTACAAACAGATCATAAAAATTGCAATGTGTGCTCTTTGTGTATCATCTGCTACGTGCGCCCTTAGTCTTACACCCAGTTATTCCCGTCTAGTAACGTCTGCACCCTCATGATCTAGCCATCTTATATTTTTTTTAGTTTTCCTACTCAGTGCAAGGCTAAGATTATTTCTAGCAGACGGGATTGAGGCGAGCACTTGCAAGTCTCTTCGGGGGAGAGAAGAGGAACAAAGAAGGCATGTCAAGAAGGACCACCGTTCTGTTGGATGAAGCCTAATGGTGCCTGTATCTGCTACGAACCTGGGAGGCGGCGAGGTTGGCACTCACTGTGCATTCATATCAGGGAAAGAGAAATGGAACGGCAAAGAGACGAAGAAAAAAAATTAAAGATAAAACTTCACTCGCTAATGGCCAGGTCATACACCTGAGGAAAATTATAAAGGCTTTAGCTTTAGGCCATCCGGTCTTGCATGCAGTCTCCTTGTCTGGTAAAACAGTCCAAAATGTGTTTTTAAGGGAGCTTCTATACCGTTCCTAGAGGCCCAAAATTTAAGGAGTCTACTATAGGTGTTCTAAGCTATACTAAGCTATGGCACTAGTAGAAAATAGGCCTATAGTCCCGGTTCGCCAGGGCCAGTAGTCCCGACCGAGCAACCGGGACTAGCTATGCGCGACTAAAGACCCCCCCCCCCTATAGTCGCGCCGATTACGAACCGGGACTAAAGGCCCGGCCACGTTCATGGTTTCGTAGCCCTCGTGGATTGAGGCAGTTGCCATGCGAGCCATCCAGTCTTTGGCCCGTTCAAATGGATAAGATCCTGAAGATCAATGTAGTGATCTTCAGGTATCACAATACCCAAGCGCATCAACTTCGGACGGTCTTGCGTGATGTCAACGCTGCAAAAGTCATACCCCTTGTTGACAAGAAAATCAACAAGTGCCGGAGAATGCTTTGAACTACTGCAACAACAAAAATTTGATACGTGTTAGATATGTTGCAACACATGTATTCTTCAGATGCAACAAACAAATCGAAGATGCAAGATTGTACGTGTGCGTTACCTTGACCATTGGAAGATCAAAACGGCCTCCTTGAACGCAATCTGGATGACGGCAACATCCCGTTGATCCGCCGTATACTCCAGATCAAGCCCGAAGAACCGGTGTTCATCGGGAGGGGAGAAATAGAGATTGGTCAAATGCCCAAGAGCACCGGGGAGACTCTCGCAAATGTTAGTGTAGCACACGTCGAGACGCTTGCCGCATGGTGTGGGACCCGTGTATCTCTCCCAAACTTCAGCCATGGTGTGCTTGGTGGAGGAAGATCGAAGAGAGGGAAGAGAAGAGAAGAGAGGAAGAAACAGAGACTCGGACGCGCACTGTAGCAATGGCGCCCTTCTGCCTCGCTCGCGAAATAAAAACCGCCGCGCGGGAGGCGAGCAGTTTGATCTTTAGTCCTGGGTGGCCACGCCAACCGGGACTAAAGGACCATTAGTCCCGGGCGGCCAGGCCAACCGGAATTAATGCCCTCCACGCGCCTCAACGCGCTTCCCAACCCGCGACGCATGACCTTCTGTCGCGGGTCTCCTCCCGACCCGGGACTAAAGACTCATTAGTCACGGTGCGCAACGTTTGGGGACTGATGGGGGCGTATGGAAGGCCTTTTTTCTACCAGTGTGGGTCAGTACATGTGTTATCCAAACTACTCCCTCTGTCTTAGAATAAGTGTCGTTGAAATGGATGTATATGGATACATCCATTTCAACGACACTTATTTGAAGATTGAGGGAGTACTTGATTCAATCGTAAATTCCGAGAGAGAAACTTTGACAAAAAATTCTATAAAATATATATTTGCATCAATATAAAACAAAGGACCGACTAATATCAAAGGTCATCATTTTTTCCTAGTACACTGGTGAAACTTAATAATTTCTTACCGATCTAAACCTTCAAAATATGTAATTTCTCCTATTACTAGTGGAAACAACAACTTTCATCCAGGGCTAGAAAAGGCATTAGTCCCGGTTGCATGAAAATTCGAGACAAATGCTATGCATTGGTTCCGGTTTTTGCACCCGAGGCAGCAGAAATCGCATGAGGGCATTGGTCCCGGTTCGTTAGCAGGCATTTGTCTCGGTTTATGGCACGAACCGGGACCAATGCCTCGCCACAGGCCATGTGGCACGCGCAAGGGCATTGGTCCCGGTTCGTGCCACAAACCGGGACCAATGCCCCCTTCCCCCTACATATACTCCCTCCCAGCTGCCCCCCTTCCCTCTGTTTTTTTTCTTGGAGGAGTGAAAGAGGTGAGTGCTATTGTGTGTTATTTTACTATGCACACGAGGTGTTCGACGAAATACCCGAGCCACACATTAGCTCACAGAAAATGGTATCTTCGACCGAGGTTAGCAAACTTATCTTGGTCATCTGTAATTGATACGTAAAAAAGTTATATTTGTCGATGTACTGTGGTCATTTCTCTATTGAAGATGTTATTGTAATGTTTTTTTGATAAACTTAATTATACGATGCAGATGGATGCACGACAGCGATGGATGTACGGTGACCGGCGCACTTCCGAGTATATGGCAGACATGAATGCATTTCTCGCTGTAGCTCAGGCGAACAAAGATAACAGCTTTATGTGTTGCACATGTGTTGATTGTCGGAACATCAACCCCATTTGTCCCGGGTCCTGGCACAACCGGGACCAATGGGGGAGGGCCATTTGTCCCGGCTGGCCCATCCCGGTTGCACAACCGGGACAAATAGCCCTTACGAACCGGGACTAATGCCCCTGTTTCCACTAGTGTATGGTGATTAGTTTTCTTACTTCTAATATTTCTTAATATTTGCTCCAAGCTAGATTGAGCACTTGTGTCGAGGTCTCCGGACCTTGGTAGTCCCAGGAAGGACAAAGGAGGCCCATCAGGCATAGGGCTGCCCAACACGACGACTCCTCGTACAACCGAAGACCGGCTACATCATCATCTTGGAGTATACAATAAATCAAGACTAGGATTATCTGGATATGATTGACTGACTCCGACCGGATCTAGATTGATCGGGTAGGGTTTTCCCTTTATCGTTCTACATGTAACCCAGCTCAGCCCATCTGTATCCCTACCTGACCTAGTTTATAAGGTGGGATAGAGCTGACGAGCCATGCGACATTCAACCTCATAACACCCATCTCAAGATTGCGTCTAAGCATTTTTATATATCCTCTATATAATATATAAGAAAGAGACAAACACGAGTATGGTCTTTACCGAATGACGGTTTCCTGGGGCCTGAACCCGTATAGATGTTGTCTCCGAATTCTATCATCAATTCTGATAGGCGCTTCTCCCCTCTCATTATTGTTGAAAAATCACCACGACAATTGGCTCCTACCATGCGACCTTTGCTTTTAGAACTACGTCGACACTTTTATACGGCTTACATCAAGATCAACTTTCTCAGGCCAGAGCTTCTGCTTTGGATCCCTGGATTTCCTTGTTGACTCGGTTGGTGAACCCCAACTTCTTGACTCAAGCAAACGTCTGTCGGCGGAGACCTCTTCATCATCCACTTCGCTCCGCAACATGCCCGTGACAGCTCTCGATCTCTACTTCAACTCTGATATGGTCCCGGGAGACACTCCTCGTTAGATTTCTTCTATGAGATTTGATCCGTCACTCACATGATCGAACATGTCTTTTTTTATTTCAATGTTGTTACACTTTCACCGTAGATGCATCTCTTAATCATCAACTCTTTGATAAGTTGGCAGATAAAATAAAAATATAGAGAAGACAATTGTTTCATAATCAGGAATGTAACTCTTGAAACTTACAATGAGCAATATGAGCAAGTTTGTTCTGGGAGCGATGATTGTTTATGAACCTACAATAATAACAACATGAAAAATCATCTACGAAAGAACTTGTTTCCTCTCAAAAAATCACATACTAATGGTGAAAGTTAATAATGTCTTGGAGATCCAAATCCTCACATAAAATATGTTTCCCCAAAAAATTCTTTTATTGAGTTTTTTTGTAAAGTTATCTCATGCTTCATTTATAGATCATCACATTCCATTTGTAAATTCATGTAGGAGCACCCTAATGTTTTAAGCCACTTAAATGTTATCATAGGTACTAAATGCCGCGATTTGATCATTTTGAATCTTGGTTCCCTGTGAAAATCCAAATATTTTCTTTCGGAAAAGAATAGATTGAAAGGTATTTCATAGCCTCTAACAAACCGGAGGATCCATGACTTCATATGAATTATACCAACCAAAGTCTATAAGAAGCAAGGCTTCGCTGATCAATACATGAATAGCGTGCTCATCATTTTAGCTCTGAATCTAGAAATTATTCAATTTCATTCCGTTCATTGCTTGTTGCGTCTCAGAGCACAAGGATTTTATTTTGATAGTATGAGCATGGAAGGCACCGGGAATCACAAACATACAATGGAAATTTCTATGTGTCTTTTGGACATGACTTTCTACGTGTATTCTTGCGCTTACGCCCAGTTATTCCCCTCCAGTAACTAGCGTGCCCTCATGCTCTAGCCTTCCGACGTTTTCATTTTTCCTACTCGGTGCAAGGCTAAGACCATGTCTACGATGTTGGGTTGAAGCGAGCTCGGACAAGTCCCATTGGGGGTGACAAGAGGAACGGGGGAGGTAGCACCGAGGCCAGTGGCGGTGGGTGCATAAACCATAGTTGCATGCGCATCTCTTCTATGAACCAGGCAGGCAACGAGGGTCAAGAGAAAAGGAACAGACGGAGAGAGGAAATAGAAAAAGAAATACAAGACTTTACTCGCGTATTGGTGGGTCCTACACATAACACATTAGGATAATTACAGAGGATCTAATTTTAAGGGAACAAATCTTTATACGACCCAGACCATGGGCGTACGACCCACACGGTGGACCAACCCCTGGGCGACTCGTGGCAACGTGTTTGGGTCGGTCCTGGGTCATAAAAGATTTTTCTCCCAGTTTTAGGGCAATTGATTGTGCACGCAGTTTCCGTGTCCTGCAAAACAGTCAAAAGTTGTTTTTATGGGAACCTCTATACCATTTTTAGACGCCCAAAATATAAGGCATGTACTAGAGATGCTCTAATTAAGTACTAAACTATGGGTTAGTACATGTGGTACTTCAAACTAGTTGATTCAGATGCAAGTCTTTTTGGAGATTGGCACAACTCCGAGAGTCAAAAGTTCAACCAACAATTTCTATAAAATACATCTCACATCAATAAAGGACCCAATAATATCAAAATTCATCATTTTTCCTAGTACAATGGTGAAACTTAGTTTTGTTGGTCCTATGGAACTAAATGCGGCGATTTCATCGTGTGATACTTGATTTCCTGGTGGTGCGCGTAAATGCAAATATTTTTATTTTCATAAATAATGCTCCCTCCAATCCATAAAATCTGTCGATTATTTTGTACTAACTTAGTCGACACTTTTTATGGATCGGATGAGTAGACTAAAAAATATCTCATAGCCTCTAACCTACCGGAGGACCCATGACTTCATATGAATTCTACCATCCAAGTCTATAAGAAGCAAGGCTTCCCTAAGAAAAATATGAATAGTGTGTTCATCATTTTAGCTATTAATCTAGAAATTATAAAATCTCATTTTGTTCATCCCTTGTTGCGTTTATGCACACTAGGAATTTATTTTGATAGTGTGCGCATGGAAGGCACCGGGAACAACAAACAGATCACTGAAATTGTGATGTCCGCTGTTAGGGTAGGTGTTCCTTCACGTGTTCTTGCTCTCAGCGCTAGATATTCCCCTACGGTAGCCATCGTGACCTCATGCTCCAGCCTTCCAACATTTCCAGTAGGAAAACTCAATGAGAGGCTAAGTAAATCTATGCCAGGGTGTTGCGGCGAGCTCCCGCAAGTTGTGTTGGGGGCAAGAAGACGAACGAGGGAAGACATTCCCGTGGCGAGCATCGTCTGCCCACGAGATTGGTGAGGCCGAGGTTGGTGGGTGTATAAATCCTAGTCGCATGGTCATCTCTTTGCTGAACGTGGAAGGCGGCGAGGTTGGCATAGACCAGGAATTCAGATCGGGAAAAGAGAAAGGGAACGAGCAAAGGGGGGGGGGGGGGGAAGGATAAAACTTTACTTGTAATGGGTAGGTCATACACCTTAGGAAAATTAAGGAGTTAGGCCATCTGATTTTGCATGAGTCTCCTTGTCCTGTAAAACAATCGAAAATGTTTTTGCGGGAGCCTCTATACCCTTTTTAGAGGCCCAAAACTTAAAGCAACTACTATTTTTTTAGACCCAAGGCACCACGTGCCCAACTTTAAATTAATAAAGCCAAGAGTTCACAGCAGGGTAAGGCGATACAATAGCTGGGCACTACAGCTTAGCCAGAACAGAAAGTGCAACAAAAATACCAACAGGGATGAAACAGCCACCCTAACACAGGAAGGTAACACAGGCCACCAGAACCACCCCGCGCGGTATCAGCAGCTAACTCGTCGCTCCAGTGATATCAGTCTTGATGAGCGCGTGCCAGTGTTTTAGTTCGCTTGCCATCCTTTGCAGCGCGTCCAGAACCTGCGATTTTGCCGAAATCGTCCACTGCTGTAAGAAAATGGCAGATTTAAAAATAATGTCAGCGGGAGAGTTGATGATTTTGGATTCAATAGCTAGTTTATTGCGTATTTGCCACAGCGCCCAGGACTACGCTAAAAACAGGCACCAGGCCAGTCTACGAATTTGTCCCGCTGAACTCGAGAGAATCGCAAAGAATTGCGAGAAGCTAGCGGGACACCAAGAGCAGCGAAGGAGTTGTGGGAAAATACTCCAGGCCAGCTTGGCAGGGGAGCAGGCAAAGAACATGTGGTCAGCGTTCTCTTGCTGGCCACAAAGAACACACTTGCCATCAGACAGGCCTCGGCGGATGGCTACCTGCTCTTCCGAGGGCAGTCTATCGATACCCAGCTGCCACGCAAAAATCTTTATCTTCATAGAGACATACGCTTTCCATATATCCTCGAAATGCGCCACCGTCGCACCCTGCGACAGTTTGAGGTACATAGATGAAACTTGTACTTTCCATAGGGGTCACTAGACCAGGAGACCTGGTCCAGCCTGTCTGTGAGGGAAATTTGAGCAATCACATGCTAGACCTCGTGCCACTGCACTAAGGTAGGATGGTCAAGGGTGCGACGAAGCCGGGTCGCCATGGTGACGGCCTGTCGCACCGAGATACCTTGATTATCACAGATAGAAGATAAGGGGGAATCTATCCTTGAGGGGTTGGGAATCCAGCCAGGCATCCTCCTAAAACTGGGTCCTGACCCCGTTTTCGACTGAGTGTTTAGCCCCGAGCTTAAAGAGATATTTGATCTTGTTCACACTACGCTAGAAGGGTGATCCCCCACGCTGGGGCAAGAGAAGATATCTGCACCGGGCAGATACTTGTTTCTAATAATGGTGGCCCAGATGGACCCATCCATGTGGTAAATTTTCCAAACCCATTTGAGCATAAGGGCCTCATTCATATGCTTCGTATTGGTGATCCCCAGCCCACCAAACTCCTTAGGCCGGCACACAACAGCCAGCTCACCAAGTGATACTTACGCTTAGGCCCAGATCCCTCCCGGTAAAATCTGGCCCTATGAGTGTCAAATCTCTCGTGCACCCCGTCTTGCAGGAGGAAGAGCCCCATGGAAAAAAATGGGGAGAGAGTCCAAACAGGAGTTTGGGAGGATGAGTCTGCCACCCGAGGATCCAAGGTTCCACCCGGGCAGCAAGCTTTAACACCAAAAAGTTCCATTGCTCCACCGCGAGATTACGGTTCGAGACTGGGAGACCCAGATAGATGAATGGGAAGGATCCCAGCTTACAGTTGAGGAGACGAGCGACCCTTCGCTGCTCCTCAATGGGATGGTTTAGCACAAACACTTCACTTTTATGGTAGTTGATTTTCAGTCCAGACAGGCATATATTCGAAACACATGAGCAGGAAATTTAGGTTGGCAATCTGAAAGCAACTACTATAGGTGCTCCAAGTTACTAAACTATATGGGTCATTACATGTGTTATTCCAGACAGGTTGATTTAGACGTAAGTTATTTATTTATAGATGGACACAATTCTAAGAGTGAAATTTGACCAACTATTTATACTAAAATATATATTGGGTCAATAAAAGGATAAATGACCCAAAAATGTCAAAACTCGTCATTTCTGGGGAGATCTCTATTGGCTCATGGGCGTAAATGCACCCACTATTTAAAAAATAAAAATATCATAAATTCAGATATAGATCCGTATATTTTATGTTAGCACGGAAAGTTTTGCAAAAAAGGTATATTCTGTGTGTGAAAAAGACAATTCCGATGCTTCAAAATGTCGTTTCACGAGATATTTTTTTGTTCCTTTTTAGCGAAAATTTTGTGCTAACATAGAATATCCTGATATATATCCAATTTTTTTAAAATTTTATGACGTTTTAAAATATATTAAAAAATGCATTTTACATAACGGGTGCATCCAGACCTATGTGTCACAACATCGTGTCCCTATCCTAGTATAGTGGTGAAATTTAATAATTTCTTACTAATCTAAATCCCCAAACCCTATGATGAATAGATTTTTACTTCTTGTATTTCTTAATGTTTACTCCAAGTTGGAACTGAACACTTGCGTCGAGGCCATGGGACGGCTAGTCCCATGAAGGACAAAGGAGGCCTGCCAGACATAGGGCGGCCTAGAACGATGACTTGTTGTAAGATCGAATCCTATGCGCATCATCATTTTGGTGTGCATGACAAGTCAAAATAACGAGACCAGTATACCTGGGTAAATCATATCTATATTGATAGGTTAGGGTTTACGCTTTATATTATACATGTAACCCCACTCGGTCCTTTTGTAACCCTACAGAAACAAAGTATATAAGGTGAGACAGTCCTGCCATGCGGGAATGCGGGATGTTGTAAGATCGAATCCTATGCGCATCATCATTTTGGTGTGCATGACAAGTCAAAATAACGAGACCAGTATACCTGGGTAAATCATACTATCTACTAGACGGGCTGCGCGCTTCGCTGCGCCGGCGGCCGCGCGCTCGTATAGTTTGTGCTGACTTGGGCCTCTATATGTTTGTGTATGTTGTTTTGTGCCTCTATTATATGTACATGTCGTTTGCATGGAAACTATGTACCGGACGTGTCACTTTCACAGCGTTTGCATGAGCTTGTCTGTTTGTTGGACGCTGTGCACTCGGTGCTTCTTGATATAAAATTGGTTTTCTCGGCTAGCTGTGAGTCTTTCCTCTGTTAGAGCCACAGCACAGCAGAGCAGCTGTACGCCCCCCTCAAGCGTCCCGATGGACAGCCTGCAAGGGAAAATAGACCCAGAAAGAAACGAACATCAGAACACCAAAGAGAAACAGCATGCAAGCAGAACGGACTTGAAAGAACGAATACGGCGGCGCTGAACCACGGCCCTCCGCTACAAATGATATATCCCACTGTCAAAAAAAAAAATGATATATCCCAAAACTGGACAGCACAGAGCACACGCGTTTAACCACTCCCGCTAGCCCGCTGCGCCGCCCCGCAAGTTGTGCCCGTAAAAATCTGCCACGCTGCCCGTTTCAAGTCTAGCGGGCCCAAGCGGCAAACTCGCAAATTACACCAGCGTGCCGCATAGTACCGTAACAAATCGTAACTGCTCCAGAAAAAGAAAAGACATCCCGCAAAACACCATGACTCTCTCTCCAGATGGCAGCGAGGGGGAAATATCTCCAGCGTTGGGGCTGAAGATGACGGCGCCGTCGCCGGCCTTGCCCCTGGCGTGGTCGGCGAAAGCAGCAGGTCGCAGAAGTGGCCGCCCGCCGGCGATGTCGGGTTGTCAAGCTGGACGTGCGAGATGGGCGCAACCCTCGCGACCGCGGCACGATTGTCTCCGTCGATGTCCAGCCGGAGGAGCAGCGCCCGAGCACGACGTGGTGCCTCCGAGTGGCGCCGGCTACAAGTTGAGCGGAGCACGCCTCGCATAGTCATACTGCAGGGCCACGCCATGTTCCAGGTGCCGGGCGGCGAAGGTGCCGAGAAGCGCGGACGCTAGACGACATGGTCGAGACGGCGAAGCTATCCATCACCATGCACGCGACGACTCCCTGCGCGAACCCCCCGCCCGGCGCCGGCGCCACCGCCTGACGGGAAGGAACGGCTCCACCAGCTTGCTGCGGCACTCCTCCGGGCACCGCGGCACGGACACGGCGTACCGCTCGCTTCGGTCATCAAGCGGGCGGCGCACGACAACGATGGTCGGTAGGTACAGGCGCTTGGTTCCATCATGCCGCCGTTGTCCGGCCACTTGACGTCGGTCGCATCCGTCGCGTCTATCAAGTAGTTGTCGCGACATCATCCGAGAAGAACACCATTGGCTCCGGCAAGCCCAAGGAGGAAGCGGGCGCCATCGCGGACGGCAAGCGAGTGCGCGAGGCCTGCTTGGAGAGCACCCAGGCGTAACCAGCAAAAATTCCCCACCTATCGACACGAATGGAAATATCACAGACCACCGGCAAGTGGGCCCTGAAAAAACAAAGGACCACAAAACAGAGACCGGTACCCGAGAAGCACAGCCGACGGCGTCGACCACCACGCCCACACGCGATAATCAACGAATCTACATGGCCCACAACACAGTGACCCTAGGCTCTGCAAGTCGCTGAGAAGTCAGCTTGGGCACCCGGCTTAAAGCCTTAGAGTAATATTGATAGGTTAGGGTTTACGCTTTATATTATACATGTAACCTCACTCGGTCCATTTGTAACCCTACAGAAACAAAGTATATAAGGTGAGACAGTCCTGCCATGCGGGAATGCGGGATGACATTCAACATCCACTTCAACGTCACAACACCCACCGTAGCATTGCCCAAAAGTCTTCAACCACATAACACCCCACCATAGTAATCAAGACCCCCTCTTGATATCTCATCTGCGCACCATAGATGGTACAAAATAAATATGGTCTTTACCAAACGATTGTTTCTCGCACTACTGGAAAATACAACGCCGCCGAGTATCGAGCACTATGCCGAGTGCCGTTTCTCGGGATACTCGGCGAAACAGGCTCGAAGCCGAGAAGAAAAACCAAACACTCGGCGTAAAAAATACACTCGGCATTAACATCGTACGCCGAGTGTGCCCTGCCACACCCACTCGGCAAAAAAAAGGCACTCGGCAGTACGTGTCTCTGCCGAGTGTCCCCTGCAGTCAACACTCGGCAAACAAAATACGCATCGGCAAAGTCCAAAAGACACTCGGCAAAGACACAAACTCGGCAATAAGAAAAGCCACGTGGCGCTTTCGTACGTGCAACACAGTCGCTTGTACTTTGCCGAGTGTCGCCGTTACGTGGACTCGGCGAAGAACAGGTTTTTTTTTTTGTTGGAGCTTTGCCGAGTGCCTCCGTTACGGAGACTCGGCGTACTTATTGCCACCAAACATTTCGCTTCGCGCCACTTCTCCCCGCCCCCTAGTTTGAAACTTTGCCGAGTGCCTGCAAGGAGATACTCGGCATACATATTGGCGAGAAACATTTCGATTCGCGCCACTGCTTCCCGCCCTCCCAGTTTAAACTTTGCCGAGTGCCTCTGGAAAAGAGACTCGGCATATAGACGGCCAAATTTTCGCGCCAACTACCCCGCCCTGTTTGTCTGTTTGCCGAGTGTCTTGCAGGCTCATACTCGGCAAAGAAGTGAAAGAAGCACACAATCCGTGTGCACACATTGGATCCAACGGCTCACGATCACTTGAAAGATCCAACGGCTCGGAAGACCTCGAAGAAAACACACGATCCGTGTGCTTCTTCCCTCCATTTCTCACTATATAAACACACATGCATCTAGCTTGGTTAGCACATATCTACAACCCAGCACTCTTCCATTTCTTCGCGCCAACTCTTCCATGTCTTCCACCGTACCCACTATAACCTGCTCGGAGGCGGAGGAGCTCTGCGCCTCGAACTACCCCTGCCCTCCCGGGTACGGCGTCCCCGCCGGGTGGATGCTGAGCGCCGGAGGCGTGCCGGTCCCTCCTGTCCCTCGAGGTCTGGCGCGCCGGGCGGCCATCACGAACCACTACTACTTCGAGCTGACACCGGCGCAGCGGACGTATCCCCAATGGGATCCCAACTACCGCGCAGGTTGGGACGTCTTCTTCTTCAATCGGCGTGAGAGGGCGCTCGCAAGGTACGAGGGGGACGGCCCGCCTCCTTCGAACTTCAACGAGGCTGGTCGTCGGCTGTGGTGGCGCGGCCGGACTCTCCAGGGCGTCATGAACTACATAAGGAACGGCGATAACCCCCGCTTGCGCTACCCGCAGTCCAGGCGTGCTCCCCCATCCGACGACAGCGACGACGGCGGTGGCGACTTCGACGACTACGAGTACATGTATTATACGCCTAGGCAGGAGTATGACTAGACCTGAGCCACAAGATGGCTGGGACAAATGGTTTGTCCATGTATCCTAGAATGTTTAGATCCACTGTCGTGTATCCCTTTTCCTTGGAATTTCAATCTAGTCGTAAAATTCAAAAATAATCGTAGTGGTGTGTGTTCAAGTGTCATGTTAGGGCATCTCCAGCCGTCCCCCCCAGAGCCCCCCCAAGGGGCTTTTTTCGCGGCGGAAGCGGCGAATAGCGCCGCTTCTTCACCACTCGGCCCCCCCAGAGGCCCAGCCAGGCTATAAAAACGGTGCCCGCGCCCTCCCCGTACGCACATTCTCGACTCCTCCTCGCCGTTCTTTCTCCACCTTCGAACCCCGCCGCAATGGAGAACCTCTGGGAGGCGTGGCCCGAGAGCGACGACGACGAGCTGCAGCCAGCGCAGCGAGCTGCACCGGAGCCGCAGGTGGTGGCGCCGGAGCCGGTGGCGCCGGAGCAGCCACCCGAGTACGACGAGGCGCGCGAAGCACGGCGGGCTGCCCGCCACTGGAGGCGCGAGGTGAGGAGGCAGCCGGTGTGGCCCGAGCAGCACGCCGGGCTGCACTCGTTCGAGACCTCGCAGAACGAGGACGCGTACCGCGAGGTGCGCGGCGTCCTCGAGCAGGCCGCGGCGGCGGCGGAGGCAGCCGCCGTTCGTGCCTCCCTGGAGACGCACCGGCGGGAGGAGGCGGCGCGAGCGGTGCGCCGCCAGATGGCCCGGCGGGCTGCCTCCGTCGAGCAGGAGGGCGTCATCGCCCTCTACGAGGCGCAGCGGCAGGCGGCGCTGCAGAGTGAGCGGCGGCGCAACCGCCCGCCCTCTGAGCAGGCGCAGCTGCACCGGCTGCGCCTGCAGGCCCGAGCGGAGCGGGCGGAGCAGCGCCGTCTCGCCGCGGCGAGCCAGGACGGAGCTGGACCCTCCAACCAGCACCGCCACGACGAAGACGACGAAGCGTAGACGTAGGCGTAGTCATCGCGTAGTATCCGCTGTTTTTAGTTTAAATTTATCGTTTTAGCTTTAAATTCGCGCCGAATATGTACGCAGTTTCAAATTTCAATAAAATTTCGACTAGTTTTTCAACTGCGTTTGTTTGGGGAGTTTCGGGGTGTGAGCATTGGTTTAGGTGGGATACCGATGCTCCGGATCCCCATGATACAATCTAACACACATGGCATGGCAAAGCATTGGTTTAGGTGGGATCCCGACGCTCCGGGTCCCCTCTCCGGAGATACACTAGCCCCGGTGTAGAAAAAGACGGAACCGACGTCTAGCCCCCTCTGCGTGAGCCGGAAGTGGGTAGCAAAGTGGAACTAGTTGCTTGGTTGTGTCATGTTAGGCCCAAGGAACACCCTTGACAATGGTAGGGCCCACCTACTTGCAAGATTCCCCCCGTTACGTCAGATCCGGGAGCTTCGGGGTGTGAGCAGTCCTGGAACCCGCGAGAGAGAATCCGACGTCGGTGAGGCCCCGGCACAGAGAGTGATGGTATCTTTGGCACCCAACACCCATGATACAATCTAACACACATGGCATGGCAAAGCATTGGTTTAGGTGGGATACCGACGCTCCGGATCCCCTCTACGGAGATACCCTAGCCCCGGTGTAGAAAAAGACGGAACCGGCGTCTAGCCCCCTCTGCGTGAGCCGGAAGTGGGTAGCAAAGTGGAACTAGTTGCTTGGTTGTGTCATGTTAGGCCCAAGGAACACCCTTGACAATGGTAGGGCCCACCTACTTGCAAGATTCCCCCCGTTACGTCAGATCCGGGAGCTTCGGGGTGTGAGCAGTCCTGGAACCCGCGAGAGAGAATCCGACGTCGGTGAGGCCCCGGCACAGAGAGTGATGGTATCTTTGGCACCCAACACCCATGATACAATCTAACACACATGGCATGGCAAAACATTGGTTTAGGTGGGATACCGACGCTCCGGTCCCCTCTACGTGAGATACACTAGCCCCGGTGTAGAAAAAGACGGAACCGGCGTCTAGCCCCCTCTGCGTGAGCCGGAAGTGGGTAGCAAAGTGGAACTAGTTGCTTGGTTGTGTCATGTTAGGCCCAAGGAACACCCTTGACAATGGTAGGGCCCACCTACTTGCAAGATTCCCCCCGTTACGTCAGATCCGGGAGCTTCGGGGTGTGAGCAGTCCTGGAACCCGCGAGAGAGAATCCGACGTCGGTGAGGCCCCGGCACAGAGAGTGATGGTATCTTTGGCACCCAACACCCATGATACAATCTAACACACATGGCATGGCAAAACATTGGTTTAGGTGGGATCCCGACGCTCCGGGTCCCCTCTACGTGAGATACACTAGCCCCGGTGTAGAAAAAGACGGAACCGGCGTCTAGCCCCCTCTGCGTGAGCCGGAAGTGGGTAGCAAAGTGGAACTAGTTGCTTGGTTGTGTCATGTTAGGCCCAAGGAACACCCTTGACAATGGTAGGGCCCACCTACTTGCAAGATTCCCCCCGTTACGTCAGATCCGGGAGCTTCGGGGTGTGAGCAGTCCTGGAACCCGCGAGAGAGAATCCGACGTCGATGAGGCCCCGGCACAGAGAGTGATGGTATCTTTGGCACCCAACACCCATGATACAATCTAACACACATGGCATGGCAAAGCATTGGTTTAGGTGGGATCCCGACGCTCCGGGTCCCCTCTACGGAGATACACTAGCCCCGGTGTAGAAAAAGACGGAACCGGCGTCTAGCCCCCTCTGCGTGAGCCGGAAGTGGGTAGCAAAGTGGAACTAGTTGCTTGGTTGTGTCATGTTAGGCCCAAGGAACACCCTTGACAATGGTAGGGCCCACCTACTTGCAAGATTCCCCCCGTTACGTCAGATCCGGGAGCTTCGGGGTGTGAGCAGTCCTGGAACCCGCGAGAGAGAATCCGACGTCGGTGAGGCCCCGGCACAGAGAGTGATGGTATCTTTGGCACCCAACACCCATGATACAATCTAACACACATGGCATGGCAAAGCATTGGTTTAGGTGGGATCCCGACGCTCCGGGTCCCCTCTCCGGAGATACACTAGCCCCGGTGTAGAAAAAGACGGAACCGGCGTCTAGCCCCCTCTGCGTGAGCCGGAAGTGGGTAGCAAAGTGGAACTAGTTGCTTGGTTGTGTCATGTTAGGCCCAAGGAACACCCTTGACAATGGTAGGGCCCACCTACTTGCAAGATTCCCCCCGTTACGTCAGATCCGGGAGCTTCGGGGTGTGAGCAGTCCTGGAACCCGCGAGAGAGAATCCGACGTCGGTGAGGCCCCGGCACAGAGAGTGATGGTATCTTTGTCACCCAACACCCATGATACAATCTAACACACATGGCATGGCAAAGCATTGGTTTAGGTGGGATCCCGACGCTCCGGATCCCCTCTACGTGAGATACACTAGCCCCGGTGTAGAAAAAGACGGAACCGGCGTCTAGCCCCCTCTGCGTGAGCCGGAAGTGGGTAGCAAAGTGGAACTAGTTGCTTGGTTGTGTCATGTTAGGCCCAAGGAACACCCTTGACAATGGTAGGGCCCACCTACTTGCAAGATTCCCCCCGTTACGTCAGATCCGGGAGCTTCGGGGTGTGAGCAGTCCTGGAACCCGCGAGAGAGAATCCGACGTCGATGAGGCCCCGGCACAGAGAGTGATGGTATCTTTGGCACCCAACACCCATGATACAATCTAACACACATGGCATGGCAAAGCATTGGTTTAGGTGGGATCCCGACGCTCCGGATCCCCTCTACGTGAGATACACTAGCCCCGGTGTAGAAAAAGACGGAACCGGCGTCTAGCCCCCTCTGCGTGAGCCGGAAGTGGGTAGCAAAGTGGAACTAGTTGCTTGGTTGTGTCATGTTAGGCCCAAGGAACACCCTTGACAATGGTAGGGCCCACCTACTTGCAAGATTCCCCCCGTTACGTCAGATCCGGGAGCTTCGGGGTGTGAGCAGTCCTGGAACCCGCGAGAGAGAATCCGACGTCGGTGAGGCCCCGGCACAGAGAGTGATGGTATCTTTGTCACCCAACACCCATGATACAATCTAACACACATGGCATGGCAAAGCATTGGTTTAGGTGGGATACCGACGCTCCGGATCCCCTCTACGGAGATACCCTAGCCCCGGTGTAGAAAAAGACGGAACCGGCGTCTAGCCCCCTCTGCGTGAGCCGGAAGTGGGTAGCAAAGTGGAACTAGTTGCTTGGTTGTGTCATGTTAGGCCCAAGGAACACCCTTGACAATGGTAGGGCCCACCTACTTGCAAGATTCCCCCCGTTACGTCAGATCCGGGAGCTTCGGGGTGTGAGCAGTCCTGGAACCCGCGAGAGAGAATCCGACGTCGGTGAGGCCCCGGCACAGAGAGTGATGGTATCTTTGGCACCCAACACCCATGATACAATCTAACACACATGGCATGGCAAAGCATTGGTTTAGGTGGGATCCCGACGCTCCGGGTCCCCTCTACGGAGATACACTAGCCCCGGTGTAGAAAAAGACGGAACCGGCGTCTAGCCCCCTCTGCGTGAGCCGGAAGTGGGTAGCAAAGTGGAACTAGTTGCTTGGTTGTGTCATGTTAGGCCCAAGGAACACCCTTGACAATGGTAGGGCCCACCTACTTGCAAGATTCCCCCCGTTACGTCAGATCCGGGAGCTTCGGGGTGTGAGCAGTCCTGGAACCCGCGAGAGAGAATCCGACGTCGGTGAGGCCCCGGCACAGAGAGTGATGGTATCTTTGGCACCCAACACCCATGATACAATCTAACACACATGGCATGGCAAAACATTGGTTTAGGTGGGATCCCGACGCTCCGGGTCCCCTCTACGGAGATACACTAGCCCCGGTGTAGAAAAAGACGGAACCGGCGTCTAGCCCCCTCTGCGTGAGCCGGAAGTGGGTAGCAAAGTGGAACTAGTTGCTTGGTTGTGTCATGTTAGGCCCAAGGAACACCCTTGACAATGGTAGGGCCCACCTACTTGCAAGATTCCCCCCGTTACGTCAGATCCGGGAGCTTCGGGGTGTGAGCAGTCCTGGAACCCGCGAGAGAGAATCCGACGTCGGTGAGGCCCCGGCACAGAGAGTGATGGTATCTTTGGCACCCAACACCCATGATACAATCTAACACACATGGCATGGCAAAGCATTGGTTTAGGTGGGATCCCGACGCTCCGGGTCCCCTCTACGGAGATACACTAGCCCCGGTGTAGAAAAAGACGGAACCGGCGTCTAGCCCCCTCTGCGTGAGCCGGAAGTGGGTAGCAAAGTGGAACTAGTTGCTTGGTTGTGTCATGTTAGGCCCAAGGAACACCCTTGACAATGGTAGGGCCCACCTACTTGCAAGATTCCCCCCGTTACGTCAGATCCGGGAGCTTCGGGGTGTGAGCAGTCCTGGAACCCGCGAGAGAGAATCCGACGTCGGTGAGGCCCCGGCACAGAGAGTGATGGTATCTTTGTCACCCAACACCCATGATACAATCTAACACACATGGCATGGCAAAGCATTGGTTTAGGTGGGATCCCGACGCTCCGGGTCCCCTCTACGTGAGATACACTAGCCCCGGTGTAGAAAAAGACGGAACCGGCGTCTAGCCCCCTCTGCGTGAGCCGGAAGTGGGTAGCAAAGTGGAACTAGTTGCTTGGTTGTGTCATGTTAGGCCCAAGGAACACCCTTGACAATGGTAGGGCCCACCTACTTGCAAGATTCCCCCCGTTACGTCAGATCCGGGAGCTTCGGGGTGTGAGCAGTCCTGGAACCCGCGAGAGAGAATCCGACGTCGATGAGGCCCCGGCACAGAGAGTGATGGTATCTTTGGCACCCAACACCCATGATACAATCTAACACACATGGCATGGCAAAGCATTGGTTTAGGTGGGATCCCGACGCTCCGGATCCCCTCTACGTGAGATACACTAGCCCCGGTGTAGAAAAAGACGGAACCGGCGTCTAGCCCCCTCTGCGTGAGCCGGAAGTGGGTAGCAAAGTGGAACTAGTTGCTTGGTTGTGTCATGTTAGGCCCAAGGAACACCCTTGACAATGGTAGGGCCCACCTACTTGCAAGATTCCCCCCGTTACGTCAGATCCGGGAGCTTCGGGGTGTGAGCAGTCCTGGAACCCGCGAGAGAGAATCCGACGTCGGTGAGGCCCCGGCACAGAGAGTGATGGTATCTTTGTCACCCAACACCCATGATACAATCTAACACACATGGCATGGCAAAGCATTGGTTTAGGTGGGATCCCGACGCTCCGGGTCCCCTCTACGGAGATACACTAGCCCCGGTGTAGAAAAAGACGGAACCGGCGTCTAGCCCCCTCTGCGTGAGCCGGAAGTGGGTAGCAAAGTGGAACTAGTTGCTTGGTTGTGTCATGTTAGGCCCAAGGAACACCCTTGACAATGGTAGGGCCCACCTACTTGCAAGATTCCCCCCGTTACGTCAGATCCGGGAGCTTCGGGGTGTGAGCAGTCCTGGAACCCGCGAGAGAGAATCCGACGTCGGTGAGGCCCCGGCACAGAGAGTGATGGTATCTTTGGCACCCAACACCCATGATACAATCTAACACACATGGCATGGCAAAGCATTGGTTTAGGTGGGATCCCGACGCTCCGGGTCCCCTCTACGTGAGATACACTAGCCCCGGTGTAGAAAAAGACGGAACCGGCGTCTAGCCCCCTCTGCGTGAGCCGGAAGTGGGTAGCAAAGTGGAACTAGTTGCTTGGTTGTGTCATGTTAGGCCCAAGGAACACCCTTGACAATGGTAGGGCCCACCTACTTGCAAGATTCCCCCCGTTACGTCAGATCCGGGAGCTTCGGGGTGTGAGCAGTCCTGGAACCCGCGAGAGAGAATCCGACGTCGATGAGGCCCCGGCACAGAGAGTGATGGTATCTTTGGCACCCAACACCCATGATACAATCTAACACACATGGCATGGCAAAGCATTGGTTTAGGTGGGATCCCGACGCTCCGGATCCCCTCTACGTGAGATACACTAGCCCCGGTGTAGAAAAAGACGGAACCGGCGTCTAGCCCCCTCTGCGTGAGCCGGAAGTGGGTAGCAAAGTGGAACTAGTTGCTTGGTTGTGTCATGTTAGGCCCAAGGAACACCCTTGACAATGGTAGGGCCCACCTACTTGCAAGATTCCCCCCGTTACGTCAGATCCGGGAGCTTCGGGGTGTGAGCAGTCCTGGAACCCGCGAGAGAGAATCCGACGTCGGTGAGGCCCCGGCACAGAGAGTGATGGTATCTTTGGCACCCAACACCCATGATACAATCTAACACACATGGCATGGCAAAGCATTGGTTTAGGTGGGATCCCGACGCTCCGGATCCCCTCTACGTGAGATACCCTAGCCCCGGTGTAGAAAAAGACGGAACCGGCGTCTAGCCCCCTCTGCGTGAGCCGGAAGTGGGTAGCAAAGTGGAACTAGTTGCTTGGTTGTGTCATGTTAGGCCCAAGGAACACCCTTGACAATGGTAGGGCCCACCTACTTGCAAGATTCCCCCCGTTACGTCAGATCCGGGAGCTTCGGGGTGTGAGCAGTCCTGGAACCCGCGAGAGAGAATCCGACGTCGGTGAGGCCCCGGCACAGAGAGTGATGGTATCTTTGGCACCCAACACCCATGATACAATCTAACACACATGGCATGGCAAAGCATTGGTTTAGGTGGGATCCCGACGCTCCGGGTCCCCTCTACGTGAGATACACTAGCCCCGGTGTAGAAAAAGACGGAACCGGCGTCTAGCCCCCTCTGCGTGAGCCGGAAGTGGGTAGCAAAGTGGAACTAGTTGCTTGGTTGTGTCATGTTAGGCCCAAGGAACACCCTTGACAATGGTAGGGCCCACCTACTTGCAAGATTCCCCCCGTTACGTCAGATCCGGGAGCTTCGGGGTGTGAGCAGTCCTGGAACCCGCGAGAGAGAATCCGACGTCGGTGAGGCCCCGGCACAGAGAGTGATGGTATCTTTGGCACCCAACACCCATGATACAATCTAACACACATGGCATGGCAAAGCATTGGTTTAGGTGGGATCCCGACGCTCCGGGTCCCCTCTACGTGAGATACACTAGCCCCGGTGTAGAAAAAGACGGAACCGGCGTCTAGCCCCCTCTGCGTGAGCCGGAAGTGGGTAGCAAAGTGGAACTAGTTGCTTGGTTGTGTCATGTTAGGCCCAAGGAACACCCTTGACAATGGTAGGGCCCACCTACTTGCAAGATTCCCCCCGTTACGTCAGATCCGGGAGCTTCGGGGTGTGAGCAGTCCTGGAACCCGCGAGAGAGAATCCGACGTCGGTGAGGCCCCGGCACAGAGAGTGATGGTATCTTTGTCACCCAACACCCATGATACAATCTAACACACATGGCATGGCAAAGCATTGGTTTAGGTGGGATCCCGACGCTCCGGGTCCCCTCTACGGAGATACCCTAGCCCCGGTGTAGAAAAAGACGGAACCGGCGTCTAGCCCCCTCTGCGTGAGCCGGAAGTGGGTAGCAAAGTGGAACTAGTTGCTTGGTTGTGTCATGTTAGGCCCAAGGAACACCCTTGACAATGGTAGGGCCCACCTACTTGCAAGATTCCCCCCGTTACGTCAGATCCGGGAGCTTCGGGGTGTGAGCAGTCCTGGAACCCGCGAGAGAGAATCCGACGTCGATGAGGCCCCGGCACAGAGAGTGATGGTATCTTTGGCACCCAACACCCATGATACAATCTAACACACATGGCATGGCAAAGCATTGGTTTAGGTGGGATCCCGACGCTCCGGGTCCCCTCTACGTGAGATACACTAGCCCCGGTGTAGAAAAAGACGGAACCGGCGTCTAGCCCCCTCTGCGTGAGCCGGAAGTGGGTAGCAAAGTGGAACTAGTTGCTTGGTTGTGTCATGTTAGGCCCAAGGAACACCCTTGACAATGGTAGGGCCCACCTACTTGCAAGATTCCCCCCGTTACGTCAGATCCGGGAGCTTCGGGGTGTGAGCAGTCCTGGAACCCGCGAGAGAGAATCCGACGTCGATGAGGCCCCGGCACAGAGAGTGATGGTATCTTTGGCACCCAACACCCATGATACAATCTAACACACATGGCATGGCAAAGCATTGGTTTAGGTGGGATCCCGACGCTCCGGATCCCCTCTACGTGAGATACACTAGCCCCGGTGTAGAAAAAGACGGAACCGGCGTCTAGCCCCCTCTGCGTGAGCCGGAAGTGGGTAGCAAAGTGGAACTAGTTGCTTGGTTGTGTCATGTTAGGCCCAAGGAACACCCTTGACAATGGTAGGGCCCACCTACTTGCAAGATTCCCCCCGTTACGTCAGATCCGGGAGCTTCGGGGTGTGAGCAGTCCTGGAACCCGCGAGAGAGAATCCGACGTCGGTGAGGCCCCGACACAGAGAGTGATGGTATCTTTGGCACCCAACACCCATGATACAATCTAACACACATGGCATGGCAAAGCATTGGTTTAGGTGGGATACCGACGCTCCGGATCCCCTCTACGGAGATACACTAGCCCCGGTGTAGAAAAAGACGGAACCGGCGTCTAGCCCCCTCTGCGTGAGCCGGAAGTGGGTAGCAAAGTGGAACTAGTTGCTTGGTTGTGTCATGTTAGGCCCAAGGAACACCCTTGACAATGGTAGGGCCCACCTACTTGCAAGATTCCCCCCGTTACGTCAGATCCGGGAGCTTCGGGGTGTGAGCAGTCCTGGAACCCGCGAGAGAGAATCCGACGTCGGTGAGGCCCCGGCACAGAGAGTGATGGTATCTTTGGCACCCAACACCCATGATACAATCTAACACACATGGCATGGCAAAACATTGGTTTAGGTGGGATACCGACGCTCCGGGTCCCCTCTACGTGAGATACACTAGCCCCGGTGTAGAAAAAGACGGAACCGGCGTCTAGCCCCCTCTGCGTGAGCCGGAAGTGGGTAGCAAAGTGGAACTAGTTGCTTGGTTGTGTCATGTTAGGCCCAAGGAACACCCTTGACAATGGTAGGGCCCACCTACTTGCAAGATTCCCCCCGTTACGTCAGATCCGGGAGCTTCGGGGTGTGAGCAGTCCTGGAACCCGCGAGAGAGAATCCGACGTCGGTGAGGCCCCGGCACAGAGAGTGATGGTATCTTTGGCACCCAACACCCATGATACAATCTAACACACATGGCATGGCAAAGCATTGGTTTAGGTGGGATCCCGACGCTCCGGATCCCCTCTACGGAGATACACTAGCCCCGGTGTAGAAAAAGACGGAACCGGCGTCTAGCCCCCTCTGCGTGAGCCGGAAGTGGGTAGCAAAGTGGAACTAGTTGCTTGGTTGTGTCATGTTAGGCCCAAGGAACACCCTTGACAATGGTAGGGCCCACCTACTTGCAAGATTCCCCCCGTTACGTCAGATCCGGGAGCTTCGGGGTGTGAGCAGTCCTGGAACCCGCGAGAGAGAATCCGACGTCGGTGAGGCCCCGGCACAGAGAGTGATGGTATCTTTGTCACCCAACACCCATGATACAATCTAACACACATGGCATGGCAAAGCATTGGTTTAGGTGGGATCCCGACGCTCCGGATCCCCTCTACGTGAGATACACTAGCCCCGGTGTAGAAAAAGACGGAACCGGCGTCTAGCCCCCTCTGCGTGAGCCGGAAGTGGGTAGCAAAGTGGAACTAGTTGCTTGGTTGTGTCATGTTAGGCCCAAGGAACACCCTTGACAATGGTAGGGCCCACCTACTTGCAAGATTCCCCCCGTTACGTCAGATCCGGGAGCTTCGGGGTGTGAGCAGTCCTGGAACCCGCGAGAGAGAATCCGACGTCGGTGAGGCCCCGGCACAGAGAGTGATGGTATCTTTGTCACCCAACACCCATGATACAATCTAACACACATGGCATGGCAAAGCATTGGTTTAGGTGGGATCCCGACGCTCCGGGTCCCCTCTCCGGAGATACACTAGCCCCGGTGTAGAAAAAGACGGAACCGGCGTCTAGCCCCCTCTGCGTGAGCCGGAAGTGGGTAGCAAAGTGGAACTAGTTGCTTGGTTGTGTCATGTTAGGCCCAAGGAACACCCTTGACAATGGTAGGGCCCACCTACTTGCAAGATTCCCCCCGTTACGTCAGATCCGGGAGCTTCGGGGTGTGAGCAGTCCTGGAACCCGCGAGAGAGAATCCGACGTCGGTGAGGCCCCGGCACAGAGAGTGATGGTATCTTTGGCACCCAACACCCATGATACAATCTAACACACATGGCATGGCAAAGCATTGGTTTAGGTGGGATCCCGACGCTCCGGATCCCCTCTACGTGAGATACACTAGCCCCGGTGTAGAAAAAGACGGAACCGGCGTCTAGCCCCCTCTGCGTGAGCCGGAAGTGGGTAGCAAAGTGGAACTAGTTGCTTGGTTGTGTCATGTTAGGCCCAAGGAACACCCTTGACAATGGTAGGGCCCACCTACTTGCAAGATTCCCCCCGTTACGTCAGATCCGGGAGCTTCGGGGTGTGAGCAGTCCTGGAACCCGCGAGAGAGAATCCGACGTCGATGAGGCCCCGGCACAGAGAGTGATGGTATCTTTGCACCCAACACCCATGATACAATCTAACACACATGGCATGGCAAAGCATTGGTTTAGGTGGGATCCCGACGCTCCGGATCCCCTCTACGTGAGATACACTAGCCCCGGTGTAGAAAAAGACGGAACCGGCGTCTAGCCCCCTCTGCGTGAGCCGGAAGTGGGTAGCAAAGTGGAACTAGTTGCTTGGTTGTGTCATGTTAGGCCCAAGGAACACCCTTGACAATGGTAGGGCCCACCTACTTGCAAGATTCCCCCCGTTACGTCAGATCCGGGAGCTTCGGGGTGTGAGCAGTCCTGGAACCCGCGAGAGAGAATCCGACGTCGGTGAGGCCCCGGCACAGAGAGTGATGGTATCTTTGGCACCCAACACCCATGATACAATCTAACACACATGGCATGGCAAAGCATTGGTTTAGGTGGGATACCGACGCTCCGGATCCCCTCTACGGAGATACCCTAGCCCCGGTGTAGAAAAAGACGGAACCGGCGTCTAGCCCCCTCTGCGTGAGCCGGAAGTGGGTAGCAAAGTGGAACTAGTTGCTTGGTTGTGTCATGTTAGGCCCAAGGAACACCCTTGACAATGGTAGGGCCCACCTACTTGCAAGATTCCCCCCGTTACGTCAGATCCGGGAGCTTCGGGGTGTGAGCAGTCCTGGAACCCGCGAGAGAGAATCCGACGTCGATGAGGCCCCGGCACAGAGAGTGATGGTATCTTTGGCACCCAACACCCATGATACAATCTAACACACATGGCATGGCAAAACATTGGTTTAGGTGGGATCCCGACGCTCCGGGTCCCCTCTACGTGAGATACACTAGCCCCGGTGTAGAAAAAGACGGAACCGGCGTCTAGCCCCCTCTGCGTGAGCCGGAAGTGGGTAGCAAAGTGGAACTAGTTGCTTGGTTGTGTCATGTTAGGCCCAAGGAACACCCTTGACAATGGTAGGGCCCACCTACTTGCAAGATTCCCCCCGTTACGTCAGATCCGGGAGCTTCGGGGTGTGAGCAGTCCTGGAACCCGCGAGAGAGAATCCGACGTCGGTGAGGCCCCGACACAGAGAGTGATGGTATATTTGTCACCCAACACCCATGATACAATCTAACACACATGGCATGGCAAAGCATTGGTTTAGGTGGGATCCCGACGCTCCGGGTCCCCTCTCCGGAGATACCCTAGCCCCGGTGTAGAAAAAGACGGAACCGGCGTCTAGCCCCCTCTGCGTGAGCCGGAAGTGGGTAGCAAAGTGGAACTAGTTGCTTGGTTGTGTCATGTTAGGCCCAAGGAACACCCTTGACAATGGTAGGGCCCACCTACTTGCAAGATTCCCCCCGTTACGTCAGATCCGGGAGCTTCGGGGTGTGAGCAGTCCTGGAACCCGCGAGAGAGAATCCGACGTCGATGAGGCCCCGGCACAGAGAGTGATGGTATCTTTGTCACCCAACACCCATGATACAATCTAACACACATGGCATGGCAAAGCATTGGTTTAGGTGGGATCCCGACGCTCCGGATCCCCTCTACGTGAGATACACTAGCCCCGGTGTAGAAAAAGACGGAACCGGCGTCTAGCCCCCTCTGCGTGAGCCGGAAGTGGGTAGCAAAGTGGAACTAGTTGCTTGGTTGTGTCATGTTAGGCCCAAGGAACACCCTTGACAATGGTAGGGCCCACCTACTTGCAAGATTCCCCCCGTTACGTCAGATCCGGGAGCTTCGGGGTGTGAGCAGTCCTGGAACCCGCGAGAGAGAATCCGACGTCGATGAGGCCCCGGCACAGAGAGTGATGGTATCTTTGCCACCCAACACCCATGATACAATCTAACACACATGGCATGGCAAAGCATTGGTTTAGGTGGGATCCCGACGCTCCGGATCCCCTCTACGTGAGATACACTAGCCCCGGTGTAGAAAAAGACGGAACCGGCGTCTAGCCCCCTCTGCGTGAGCCGGAAGTGGGTAGCAAAGTGGAACTAGTTGCTTGGTTGTGTCATGTTAGGCCCAAGGAACACCCTTGACAATGGTAGGGCCCACCTACTTGCAAGATTCCCCCCGTTACGTCAGATCCGGGAGCTTCGGGGTGTGAGCAGTCCTGGAACCCGCGAGAGAGAATCCGACGTCGGTGAGGCCCCGGCACAGAGAGTGATGGTATCTTTGGCACCCAACACCCATGATACAATCTAACACACATGGCATGGCAAAGCATTGGTTTAGGTGGGATACCGACGCTCCGGATCCCCTCTACGGAGATACCCTAGCCCCGGTGTAGAAAAAGACGGAACCGGCGTCTAGCCCCCTCTGCGTGAGCCGGAAGTGGGTAGCAAAGTGGAACTAGTTGCTTGGTTGTGTCATGTTAGGCCCAAGGAACACCCTTGACAATGGTAGGGCCCACCTACTTGCAAGATTCCCCCCGTTACGTCAGATCCGGGAGCTTCGGGGTGTGAGCAGTCCTGGAACCCGCGAGAGAGAATCCGACGTCGATGAGGCCCCGGCACAGAGAGTGATGGTATCTTTGGCACCCAACACCCATGATACAATCTAACACACATGGCATGGCAAAACATTGGTTTAGGTGGGATACCGACGCTCCGGGTCCCCTCTACGTGAGATACACTAGCCCCGGTGTAGAAAAAGACGGAACCGGCGTCTAGCCCCCTCTGCGTGAGCCGGAAGTGGGTAGCAAAGTGGAACTAGTTGCTTGGTTGTGTCATGTTAGGCCCAAGGAACACCCTTGACAATGGTAGGGCCCACCTACTTGCAAGATTCCCCCCGTTACGTCAGATCCGGGAGCTTCGGGGTGTGAGCAGTCCTGGAACCCGCGAGAGAGAATCCGACGTCGGTGAGGCCCCGACACAGAGAGTGATGGTATATTTGTCACCCAACACCCATGATACAATATAACACACATGGCATGGCAAAGCATTGGTTTAGGTGGGATCCCGACGCTCCGGGTCCCCTCTCCGGAGATACCCTAGCCCCGGTGTAGAAAAAGACGGAACCGGCGTCTAGCCCCCTCTGCGTGAGCCGGAAGTGGGTAGCAAAGTGGAACTAGTTGCTTGGTTGTGTCATGTTAGGCCCAAGGAACACCCTTGACAATGGTAGGGCCCACCTACTTGCAAGATTCCCCCCGTTACGTCAGATCCGGGAGCTTCGGGGTGTGAGCAGTCCTGGAACCCGCGAGAGAGAATCCGACGTCGATGAGGCCCCGGCACAGAGAGTGATGGTATGTTTGTCACCCAACACCCATGATACAATCTAACACACATGGCATGGCAAAGCATTGGTTTAGGTGGGATCCCGACGCTCCGGATCCCCTCTACGTGAGATACACTAGCCCCGGTGTAGAAAAAGACGGAACCGGCGTCTAGCCCCCTCTGCGTGAGCCGGAAGTGGGTAGCAAAGTGGAAATAGTTGCTTGGTTGTGTCATGTTAGGCCCAAGGAACACCCTTGACAATGGTAGGGCCCACCTACTTGCAAGATTCCCCCCGTTACGTCAGATCCGGGAGCTTCGGGGTGTGAGCAGTCCTGGAACCCGCGAGAGAGAATCCGACGTCGATGAGGCCCCGGCACAGAGAGTGATGGTATCTTTGCCACCCAACACCCATGATACAATCTAACACACATGGCATGGAAAAGCATTGGTTTAGGTGGGATCCCGACGCTCCGGATCCCCTCTACGTGAGATACACTAGCCCCGGTGTAGAAAAAGACGGAACCGGCGTCTAGCCCCCTCTGCGTGAGCCGGAAGTGGGTAGCAAAGTGGAACTAGTTGCTTGGTTGTGTCATGTTAGGCCCAAGGAACAGCCTTGACAATGGTAGGGCCCACCTACTTGCAAGATTCCCCCCGTTACGTCAGATCCGGGAGCTTCGGGGTGTGAGCAGTCCTGGAACCCGCGAGAGAGAATCCGACGTCGGTGAGGCCCCGCCACAGAGAGTGATGGTATATTTGTCACCCAACACCAATGATACAATCTAACACACATGGCATGGCAAAGCATTGGTTTAGGTGGGATACCGACGCTCCGGATCCCCTCTACGGAGATACCCTAGCCCCGGTGTAGAAAAAGACGGAACCGGCGTCTAGCCCCCTCTGCGTGAGCCGGAAGTGGGTAGCAAAGTGGAACTAGTTGCTTGGTTGTGTCATGTTAGGACCAAGGAACACCCTTGACAATGGTAGGGCCCACCTACTTGCAAGATTCCCCCCGTTACGTCAGATCCGGGAGCTTCGGGGTGTGAGCAGTCCTGGAACCCGCGAGAGAGAATCCGACGTCGATGAGGCCCCGGCACAGAGAGTGATGGTATCTTTGGCACCCAACACCCATGATACAATCTAACACACATGGCATGGCAAAACATTGGTTTAGGTTGGATCCCGACGCTCCGGGTCCCCTCTACGTGAGATACACTAGCCCCGGTGTAGAAAAAGACGGAACCGGCGTCTAGCCCCCTCTGCGTGAGCCGGAAGTGGGTAGCAAAGTGGAACTAGTTGCTTGGTTGTGTCATGTTAGGCCCAAGGAACACCCTTGACAATGGTAGGGCCCACCTACTTGCAAGATTCCCCCCGTTACGTCAGATCCGGGAGCTTCGGGGTGTGAGCAGTCCTGGAACCCGCGAGAGAGAATCTGACGTCGGTGAGGCCCCGGCACAGAGAGTGATGGTATCTTTGGCACCCAAGACCCATGATACAATCTAACACACATGGCATGGCAAAGCATTGGTTTAGGTGGGATACCGATGCTCCGGATCCCCTCTACGTGAGATACACTAGCCCCGGTGTAGAAAAAGACGGAACCGGCGTCCAGCCCCCTCTGCGTGAGCCGGAAGTGGGTAGCAAAGTGGAACTAGTTGATTGGTTGTGTCATGTTAGGCCCAAGGAACACCCTTGACAATGGTAGGGCCCACCTACTTGCAAGATTCCCCCCGTTACGTCAGATCCGGGAGCTTCGGGGTGTGAGCAGTCCTGGAACCCGCGAGAGAGAATCCGACGTCGGTGAGGCCCCGGCACAGAGAGTGATGGTATCTTTGTCACCCAAAACCCATGATACAATCTAACACACATGGCATGGCAAATCATTGGTTTAGGTGGGATCCCGATGCTCCGGGTCCCCTCTCCGGAGATACACTAGCCCCGGTGTAGAAAAAGACGGAACCGGCTTCTAGCCCCCTCTGCGTGAGCCGGAAGTGGGTAGCAAAGTGGAACTAGTTGCTTGGTTGTGTCATGTTAGGCCCAAGGAACACCCTTGACAATGGTAGGGCCCACCTACTTGCAAGATTCCCCCCGTTACGTCAGATCCGGGAGTTTCGGGGTGTGAGCAGTCCTGGAACCCGCGAGAGAGAATGCGACGTCGGTGAGGCCCCGGCACAGAGAGTGATGGTATCTTTGGCACCCAACACCCATGATACAATGTAACACACATGGCATGGCAAAGCATTGGTTTAGGTGGGATCCCGACGCTCCGGATCCCCTCTACGGAGATACCCTAGCCCCGGTGTAGAAAAAGACGGAACCGGCGTCTAGCCCCCTCTGCGTGAGCCGGAAGTGGGTAGAAAAGTGGAACTAGTTGATTGGTTGTGTCATGTTAGGCCCAAGGAACACCCTTGACAATGGTAGGGCCCACCTACATGCAAGATTCCCCCCGTTACGTCAGATCCGGGAGCTTCGGGGTGTGAGCAGTCCTGGAACCAGCGAGAGAGAATCCGACGTCGGTGAGGCCCCGACACAGAGAGTGATGGTATCTTTGGCACCCAACACCCATGATACAATCTAACACACATGGCATGGAAAAGCATTGGTTTAGGTGGGATCCCGACGCTCCGGATCCCCTCTACGGAGATACCCTAGCCCCGGTGTAGAAAAAGACGGAACCGGCGTCTAGCCTCCTCTGCGTGAGCCGGAAGTGGGTAGCAAAGTGGAACTAGTTGCTTGGTTGTGTCATGTTAGGCCCAAGGAACACCCTTGACAATGGTAGGGCCCACCTAATTGCAAGGTTCCCCCCGTTCCGGAAGTTTCGGGGTGTGAGCGGTCCTGGAACCCGGAAGGGGAATCCGACGCCGGTGAGGCCATAACAGACCGTCGGGGGGGTATATTATGTAGGGGTGGGTTGTGATCTTATTTTATGACTTGGTATGGTCAAATAGAACACAACCATGCAAAGATATTCACATTTCTACCCCCTCCGGGCTCCGGTATCTGCAGATTCGGGAATTTCGGGATGTGAGCACATGGGTTCGATCCGGAGTGTCGGGATGGCGCCTAAAACTAATATTAATGAATATATGTTATATGAACTAATATTAATGAGTATATTATTATTTTTATATTTAAACAGTGACCAAAGGTGAAAGTAACTAAATTTGGCCAATACTTTGCCGAGTATTCATGTAGGTTACACTCGGCAAAGATTAGGCGACCAAAGGTGGAAGGATTCTATGCCGAGTATCCCGACAATATGCGCTCGGCAAAGCGTGATACTCGGCAAAGATTAGGCGGGCAGAGAGAGGGTAACTTAGCGAAATTTTTTCCCTCTTTCTCGTTGCCGCGCCCTAGCTCTTTCCCCTCCCTCCCAAAATCCGAGCCGCCACACCCCACCCGTCTCCTTCATCGACGCACGCCGCCGCCCACCGACCCGCCGCCACGACCTTCTCCCTCCTCCCCGCAGCCTCCCCCTCCTCCATCGTCCCTTTGCCCTCCCAGCGGCGCGTCTCCCTCCCGAAGAAGCAGAGCAGATCGAGGCGGCGCATCACGTACGTCTCCGGCGAGGCCGATTCTGCATCGCCGCCCTCCACGCGCGCGCATCCACGCTCCCCCTGCCACGCCCTCCAAGCCTTCCCCGAGCTCATCCCCTTCCCCAGGCCAGGGCGTCGCCCCCTTTCCCGAGCTCTTCCCTGTCCTCCCCTCAGCAAGATCTCGACCTTGTCACCGTCGGCCGCCGGCTCCCAAGGTATTCCTCGCTTTGGTCCTCTCTCCCCGAATCCAAGGTCGAGATCCAACGTCTCAACCCTGACAAGGTCTCGCTTTGGTTTCTAGAGAATAGGTTTGGTTGGTAATTTCGCCCAGATAGTAGAAGAAAACGTTTAGGAAGTTCATGGCCAATTATTTTCCTAATAGTTCCAGATGATTTGAGCACCGTGAATAACAACTCTAGGATCTGTAAGTCATCTGCTTGTGGCAACTGCCAGAAGCCTCATCAAGAAACTGAAGCATGGTTTATTAAACTGAAGCATGGTTTTTTTTTCCTTTGGCTGCGCTTGAATTGGTTGCTCTCATGGTCGTGTCCTTGGTTGCCGCAGATGGTGAATTGTGTTGCTAATAGTGCTACCTTGTTGTAGCTTAAGTTAAAATTATATTAGTGTTTTTTATGGCTGAGTCAGATGCTAACCATATAATATATTCACTGTTAGTTAGTTGCTATCTCCCAACAAAAATAAGTGCCCCATTTTTGAACTGGGATTAGTTCAAAACTGCACACTTGTTTTGGATTGGAGGGCGTAATTGTTATGGGTCATATAGAATGTTTTTGTGTTTGGTTGTACAATGAAGTAGCCTATTTATGATGTGTGAAACTTGCATCATGAAGCTCCAAGTGTTATTTGAACCAGGAATTTTTGTTGTTTCATTTGGCTTTAATTGAGGGTTGTGCGCTAATCCTGGCGTGAAATAATGGCAAATCACTCTCTTACATGTCTTGCTTGCTGTGATAAAATCGATCAATAATTCTTTTGATTGTTCTTTTTATTAAAACTGCACCAAATATGCAATGCATACAACCCATTGGTGTTGTTCTCTTTGGTTTACCATTTAATTGTCTATTTTTAACTGACATTACTGTATGATCGCTATGCAGATGGACTATGGGATGAATCTTCGCCTGTGGTAGCGGTGGCTGCTTCTTCGTCTCCATGGTTTAGGTGAGCTTCTGATTTTTCTTTCTCTCCTCTGCGTTTTATGTGCAATCATGGCGCAAGCCATGGATATTACGTGCTCTGGTAATCGAGCCGATGATGATCTATCTAGTTATAGGATGTTGCACGTTTCTAACCATGGGTCCGCTGTTGGCACACACGTATTGGCCATCCATGGGTCCGCTTTTGATTTAGTAAACAAACATCATTTTTGCAATCACTAGGTACTGCATCTCGCTTACTATTTGCTAATTCTGAACGGGTCATGTACCAAGTCTAATGCTAAACAAACCAATGTGCTGTGTAGATAGCTAGGTGGTCCTTTTCTCCATCAAAGTTGGACCAGTTCCATCCATGATCCATCCACCCTAACCCCTATCCGTTGCTACCAGGCCGTGCCTGCTAATTATTTTCAGTATTATCTCAGGATCATTGCAATCAAAGTCGTCTGATCAGTTCAATTTAATCTAATTAAGCTAAGAATCAAGTAATGTGACTAATATGAGCCCGCCATCTGCCCATCTACGTGTCTGCTTAACAAGACCGCACATCCGTTTTGGGATTGGGTCGCCTATATATCATCATGCATGCATCAGGTTTTTCTGAAACTTAATCATCCTCATATTTCCTTTAACCTACATTTTAGCTGTAGTTTGATCAAGTCTACAGAAAACATCGCTATGTAGAATGTCAACCGGGCATGCATAGTTAGAGCCATCGCGGGGCATAATTCATATTAGCTGTAGGCATTCGATAGTTGATAATCCTAAATTTACAAGTAAATGTGTTTACAAGTTGATAATCGCTCAAGTAATCCTAAATTTACAACTAAATGTGTTTTTCATATTATAATCAATTAAATCACGATCAAGTTGGGTACATGCATGCATGTGTAGTTAGTTACGTGTCTGCTAGCTGCTGGATCCATGCCTGACTGTCAGCGTCCACTCCATGGCCCAATTCCTAAAAGCACAGTACAACAACAAGCTGCCCAAACAGTAGCTCCTATTCCCAAGTCTGAATACAGGATTGCGAAAGAAAAGTGAAGCTCCCAATGAATCTGATCTGGCTCCATCGCTACTGGCTATCAGCACCTCTTGCCTACCGAGTAGCAGCCATGAGCAACGTGTTCCAGCAGTAATCATTGCTTCAAGTACCACATATAATAGATTAATAGATCCTTTTATTTTTCAGTTATCTTATTGTTTATTTTCTCTTGCTGCAGGCAAGAAGCTATCAGAAAGCATAATCAGTGAGAAGCTTGCTGCGTGTGTGAACATAGTGCCTGGTGGGAACTACGTTGGGGGTTTGCTGAGGTTGAGGCCAGGAGCGTCTACGATCATCTTCATCGACAGTCGGCCACGCTTTGAGGGTAAAAACCTCCCCCCCCACTCCTTTCCTCCCTATATTGTTTTTTGTAGATCACCAAACTAGTCGCGTTACCCTAGGCGTCTCCCGTTCGGAAGAGTTGTAGTTATAAAAATAGAACTCTTTGTATATATTTATATACAAAGATCTATATTTTTATAACCGCGACTGTTTCGAATTGTCCACGTTTTTGGACAGCTCGTGGATGTGTAGCTGTGTTTGTTTTCCATGTTCTACTCCTATCCGAGACAGATTTCGGTGGCGCCTCTCTGTTGTTCTCCGAGTACACATTCTCTCGACCCCCGTGGTCGAGACGTGTATTAGGAGAACAGCGGGGAGGTGCTGCCGAAATCTGTCTTGGATAGGAGTAGACATGAAAAACAAACACAAGCTACACATCCTCGGGTGGGATTAGGACCTATCTTTACCTAGTAGACATGTAGGACTGCATTCAACGCGTAAAACTTGTAATGTTCTAAATAATTGAAACAACTTGTTAAAATTTGAAACATATGTTGATCTGGCTGAGCATTCATCAGTGTGGATATGGAGGACCGGGAGTGGATGTACAGTGGCCGACCGAGTGCTGCCGAGATGACAATGGAATGGGTTACAAAGACAGACGAGTTCTTGGAATTTGCATTTGCTAGAGTTGATGATTCGTCTGATGTTTGGTGCCCGTGTAGTCGTTGCCGTAACATGACAGAGAAACCGAGGACAATCATTTCTGATCACCTTGGGAAGTATGGTTTTATGCCAAACTATTACCGTTGGGTGTACCATGGCGAGTCTGCTGAGCGTGTACGCCGGAAGAAGAAGACAAAGAAGGTGGCACCACTCACTCAGCATGCGGCGACCGTTTTTGATACCGGTTTTGATAGGATGTTAGAGGATTTCACTAATGCACAAGCACCTGAAAATCAAACCGGCGAGGGAGATGCCCCTGACGACGCCGATGATAGCACTAAAGAGTTCTATGACACGTTGTTTGAGACACAGAAACCCCTGCACGAGCATACACAAGTTTCTCAACTTGATGCCATCGGCCGGCTAATGGCGGTAAAAAGCCAGCACAATGTAAGCATAGCCGCCTTTGATGCATTTCTGACTGTTATTGCCACCCTCCTGCCGCCGGTACACCTTCTTCCTAAAAACATGTACGAGTCGAAAAAAATCCTCGGTTCCCTAAAGATGCCGTATACGAAGATAGATTGTTGTCCAAAGAGCTGCATGTTGTTCAGGAAAGAGCACGAGCATACAAAGTACTGTGTCAAATGCGGGGCCTCTAGGTATCTGGAGGTGGACGATGGTAATGGTCAGAAGACGCAGCTCACAGTCGCCAAAAAGATCCTTCGGTATCTTCCATTCATACCACGGATCCAAAGGCTTTTTATGACCGAGGAATCTGCAAAACAGATGAGATGGCCGTCAGATGGGAGGAGGTACCGTCCTGAGAAGATGATACATCCGTCTGATGGTGAAGCATGGAAGGACTTTGTTGGCAAACATAAGAAGAAAGCGGGTGACCCTAGGAGTGTAGCAGTTGCGTTATCAACCGATGGTTTCAACCCATATGGTATGACATCCGCCTCATACAGCTGCTGGCCGATGTTTGTTATCCCGATGAATCTCCCCCCCGGCGTGTGCATGCAACGGCAGAACATGTTCTTGTCGCTTATAATTCCAGGGCCTGAGTATCCGGGGAAGAACATGTCGGTGTTCATGGAGCCGCTGGTAGATGATCTGCTCATTGCCTGGAACACCGGGGTACGGACATACGATGTCATAGAAAAGAAGCACTTCGATATGTATGTTTGGTACTTCACTTCACTGCATGACCTTCCGGCTCGCGCGATATTCTGCGGCTGGTGTACTCATGGGAAATGGCCTTGTCCGGTGTGCTACCAAGCTGTGACTTTTCTTTGGCTGAAAAAGGGTGGCAAATACTCATGCTTTGACCAACATCGACAGTTCCTTCGTCCTGGTCACAAATACAGGAGAAACACAAAGAAGTGGATGAAAGATGTAGCTGTCGATGCGCCACGACCAACTTTGATGACCGGTGTAGACGTCAAGGCTCAGCTAGATAGTCTACAGCTCAATGCCGAGGGGACCGGCTTTCTGGGGTATGGAGAGTGGCACCAGTGGACTCACATCTCATGCCTGTGGAAGCTCCCTTACATGCAGGATCTTCTTCTTCCACATAACATTGATGTCATGCACACTGAAAAAAATATCGCTGAGGCCCTTTGGTCAACACTTTTTGATCTTGAGAAGACGAAAGATAACGTCAAGGCAAGAGTCGATCAAGCCGAGCTTTGTTACAGGAAACATCTAAACTTGAAGGAACCCACAAAAAGCAAAAAGACCTGGACGAAGCCGCCGGCCCCTTTCTGCCTGACGAGGGCCCAAAGGAAAGAAATTCTCCAGTGGATCTTGGACTGCCTCTTCTTCCCTGACGGGTACGCAGCTAATATAATGAGGGGAGTGAATCTCGCTGGGCTGCGGATAACGGGGCTCAAGAGTCATGACTACCACGTATGGATTGAGCGGATTTTGCCCGTCATGATTCGAGGCTATGTTGACGAGGAAATCTGGCTAGTGCTAGCCAAGTTGAGCTTTTTCTTTCGTCAGCTTTGTGCCAAGGAATTAGATAGAGATGTGGTTGCAAAGTTGGAGGAACAGGCCGCCGAGCTAATCGTGGAACTAGAGGCGATCTTTCCTCCCGGTTTCTTTAATCCGATGCAACACTTGCTCTTGCATCTCCCGGAAGAGGCACGATTGGGGGGCCCTGTGCAGTACCGCTGGATGTTTTCAACCGAGAGAGAGCAAAAGAAACTTCGAGAGAAAAGCACCAACAAATGTCGCATAGAAGCATCCATATGTGAGGCAACCCTCAACGAGGAGGTGGCAAACTTCACGACAAAATACTATCATGACAGTCTTCCCACTCGTCATAATCCGGTTTCTCGGTACAATAATGACTCCGACCCCGCCGATGCACCAGAGCTTAGCATACTCGCAGGGCTCGGCGGCAGATCAAGTGGCGCGAAGCAAGAGCAAATAGACTCACATGAACAATGGACGGCTATTTTCTCGTGTGTCTTGAAGAACACGGTGGAAGTAAAACCCTACATTGAGTAAGTGCTCAACACCTAATTTTCACAATCTTTCATTCCCTCAAATTGTGTCTAACTCCCCTTCTTGTTGATCCCACACTTAGGTTATTTGAGCAAGAAACCTGGAAACATCATCCGCGAGAACCTACCTACGCCGAGAAGTCGGACCTTTTTAAGAAGGGTGGCAAAGGAGGCGGTGGTTTTATTAGTTGGTTCGCCGCAAAAGTAATCTCCTTTCTTACATGGTTTCTAGCTCAAGCCACATATTACGGCGAACTTATTGACCGAACTTCTCGTATTGAACATGTAGGCTTTAACCGACAAGGAAATGAGTCATGAGTTGAGGCAACTTGCCCGGGGCTTCACCTACTCCGTGAAGTCATTTAAGTCTTACGATGTGAATGGGTATCGCTTCCATACCCGTTCTTACGATGAGAAACGGCCCAACCGGAAGACAAACAATTTCGGGGTATTTACCCACGCCGGTGGTGATTACTTCGGTATGGTCGAGGGAATGTATGAGCTGGACTTCCATTTTGGCACGAAGAATCCGGTTGTATTCAAATGCCATTGGTTTGATCCGAGCCGAGTGAGACGGAATCCTGCCATTGGTTTGGTCGAAATTGATCGGGCATCTGTCTATGGGTCAGATGATGTCTACATCATTGCACAACATGCCACCCAAGTCTTCTATCTCCCCTACCCATGCAAAACTATGAAACGCCTCCAAGGGTGGGATGTCGTGATCACAGTTCCACCGCGTAATAGACCACCTCCTCCAAACGATGACGATTACCACCAGCGCATAAACCCCAGCACATATGAGGGAGAGTTCTATCAAGACGATGGGCTCACCGGCGAGTTCATCATCGACTTGTCCACCATTGATGAAATGGAAGAAGACGACGATGATGATGTCGGCATGGGAGTCGATAATGGGCAAGGCGACGATCCATCCGTTCTTAACTCTAAGGACGTGGAACTACTTGAGCGTCTCCACTTGCCTGATGTCGAGGAGCCGAGAGGTCCACCACCGAACTACATGGAAGAGTGGTGGTATACTCGTGATAGCGATGATGACGATGATCCCGGTCCAAGCTATGATCCCAAGGATTTAGACAATGGGTTCTGAACCATTTGTGTTCCAATTATGTAATCGTGAATGTATAATTACATTACTTGCGCTTAAAATCCTGACATTTGTCATGGTGCTTAGAGTCTCCAAGCACTTACGATTTTGTGCTCAAAATCTCCTCCCATATGAGCTTGAAGAATCTGATCTTGCTCACATCCATGTGCTCCCAGTAGTAGTGCTCTTGCCACTCCCTGCGCTGTTATTTTGGTCACCAAAATATCGGTGCAGGGAGTGGCAAGAGCACTACTTCTGGGAGCACATGGCCGTGAACAAGATCAGGTTGTTCAAGCTCATGGGAGGAGATTTTCAGCAGAAAATCGTGCACATGACAAATGTCAGGATTTTAAGCAGGATTTTAAGCATTAATGGGTTATGAACCATTTGTGTTCCAATTATGTAATCGTGAATGTATAATTACATTACTTGCGCTTAAAATCCTGACATTTGTCATGGTGCTTAGAGTCTCCAAGCACTTACGATTTTGTGCTCAAAATCTCCTCCCATATGAGCTTGAAGAATCTGATCTTGTTCACATCCATGTGCTCCCAGTAGTAGTGCTCTTGCCACTCCCTGCGCTGTTATTTTGGTCACCAAAATATCGGTGCAGGGAGTGGCAAGAGCACTACTTCTGGGAGCACATGGCCGTGAACAAGATCAGGTTGTTCAAGCTCATGGGAGGAGATTTTCAGCAGAAAATCGTGCACATGACAAATGTCAGGATTTTAAGCAGGATTTTAAGCATTAATGGGTTATGAACCATTTGTGTTCCAATTATGTAACCGTGAATGTATAATTACATTACTTGCGCTTAAAATCCTGACATTTGTCATGGTGCTTAGAGTCTCCAAGCACTTACGATGATCCCGGTCCAAGCTATGATCCCAAGGATTTAGACAATGGGTTCTGAACCATTTGTGTTCCAATTATGTAATCGTGAATGTATAATTAGCATTTAGTTTTCACTATTTGTGTGTCACTTCGAAACTTATAGCTTGTAATATTTTTTTATTCCGAACTTCTTATTTGTGTTCCAATTATGTAACCGTGAATGTATAATTAGCATTATGTCTCAACTATTTTGTGTGGCACTTCTAGACTAATCACAAGGTTGTAATATTTTTTTTAATTTCGCTATTGTTATGTATTAGTTTGATTTCAACTATTAATTGCCTTTCAACTATCATTACCATTTTTTTATTCCAGTCTTCTTATGCTTGGTATATATCATTAGTATTTTATTTACAACTATTACTTGTCTTTCAACTATTAATTGCCTTGTAAATATTAGTTGCCTCTCAACTATTAATTGCCTTTCAACTATCATTAGCATTTTTTTATTCTAGTTTTCTTACGCTTGGTATCATTAGTATTTTTATTTACAACATTAATTGCATTTCGACTATTACTTGACATTTTTTATCACTTTGTACTAATCGGGACCCCTCATTTTCATAACAGGTTAGTGCAGCATGGCCCCGAAAGCCAAGCCAAAAGGGGTGAAGCGGACCGCGAGCAAAGTCGCGCAAGTGGAAGCTCTGTACGCTAGAAGAGAGGATGGCAGCCGAGTGAAGATAGGGAGAATCCGGCGCAAGAAGCATGTGGACGCGCCCTCGTCTTCCAGAGCACGTTCCAGAGGCCGGGGAGGTGGTACGCGCTCACGTAGTCCCTTGCCCCACGTTTCTTCTTCTTCCGAGGAGGAGGAGGAGCAGCAGCAGCAGCAGGAGGAGGAGGACTCGGAGGAGGAGCAGCAGCAGCCGGAGGAGGAGCACGTGGAGCAGCAGCAGCAGCAGCAGGAGGAGGACTCCGAGGACGACTACCGATACACTTCAGCGGAGTCAGAGGATGGTGGTGAGGAGGATGTCGAGGTGTCGGATCCGGAGGACGAGCCCGAGGACTTGTTTGCCCACCCTCTCCCTGACTTAGGGAAAGTGGCACCCCCCGGCCAAAAAGTTTGGCTCCGAGGGGTATCTAGGCTCCCTAAGCCTCCATACCCCTTCAAGGAGATAGTTGTCACCGTCGACGGAGATAAGTAAGTGGACATTGTTGTAATTACAATTTACTTTGTTTCTGCCTCATTTATGTCATCGAAAGCTCACCGACTCTTCTACTTGTTTGTGCAGGTCGTTGGAGTGGCTTGGGGACGTTCCACCACCACGGACCATGAGCGGCATCTTGGGGCTTCTTTGCAAGAAGTATTACCCTGGCTTGGTCACGTTGGAGAACGGCACTCGGGAGCCAGCTTGGTCCTGGAAGGACTATGAGAGGGTCGCGGACGTGGAGGACAAGCATGGACGGGTGTATGGCCACTTGGGCCTCCGAGTGGTCGCCGATTTCTGGGTATGTATTTGTCTTCACCGCTGACATGTGTATTTCTCTTTAAATATCCTTCTAATGTCTTTATCGTATGCTTAATGGTTGTAGGACTACTTCACCTGCGCCCCGGGTATGGAGGACAAGGCCAGGGTGGTGCTCATTAGAATGGCCAAGAAGCTCATCCGCGACATGCTATACGAGGCACGTGTGCTTTGCGTGGTGAAGTTCTACGCGAAGCACCTGAACACCAAGCTGACGAAGACGGATGCACGACAGATACACCTGTCAGCGGTGCAATACTTAGCGGTAATGGCATCATTTTCATTTTAATCCATACATTGCTGCGGCAAAGAACTACTCATATGGATTGTTTTTGTTAACAGGTGATTCCTCAGTGGCTGGCCAACAAGATGCCTTGCTTCAAGAAGATCGTCAAGAAGTGGACGAGCGACGCATACAAGAACCAGCACGCCGAGTGCCGGGAGCGGCGCCTTTTGCTTGGTGATGGACACCGTCAAGGCGGCCTCACCCTCACCGGCCGCGTCCAGAGAGAGGTAAGGAATTGTTTTGCTAATAATTCCATACGCCGCTTTATTCTTAAGATGAGAGTTTGTGCTGATCATTTTTCTTTGAATTGTAGAAAGCAAAGAAGGGCAGGGTCATCACTCGCATGGTGGCATTCTGTGAGACCCGGAGGCCCAAGGTCCTGAAGCCGGATGTACCTGTTGAGAAGCAATGGATCAACCCCCAAACTGGCGAGAAGTGGGACAAGTACACCGAGAAGTTGAAGGAGGTGCACGGCCCCGACGCCGACCCACTGACGACCCCCTATGACCCTAGGGTCGCTCTGTTGGCGGGAGAGGGTCGGAAGAACGGCCGGTTTGCCTTTGCTGATGGCGCCTTCGACACATCAGGTACTCCACCGCTCTCGCAGATCCGTGCCAGCCAGACGAGCTCATCGCCGTCTATTGAGCGCCGCCCACGACCAGGAGTGACTGCCGTCGCCACACTTCAGGTATGAACAGAAACAATTTCCTTGGTCAGTTTTATCTTCGCTTTCTATACATGCTTGCATTGCACATTTAATGACATTTTCACATACCGTAGGCTGAACTTGAACAAAGCAAAAGAGAGGCGGCGGAGTCAAAACAAAAGATGCAAATGATGGAAAACCAGTTGTCTTCCCAGCAGACATTCATGGCGGCGATGCTCGAGGTACCGGTTTTCACACATAAGACACAATTCCATTCCATTCTATTCATCGATTTACGCATGTTAACTCACGGATCGATCACTTGGTCATTGCAGAGGATGCGAGCTATCCCAGCGGGTCCGTCTGCTCCTCCTCTACCTGAGCTCCCTCCACTCAACTTCAACATTGTAAGTTGGCCTGAACTTGCTCAATGAAACACTATTTAGCTTCTCTCGACATGCGGTTGTTCATAGGGGGGGAATGCATCGCAGGGATCCCACATGTCGCAAGGAGGGGGCACCGGAGATGCCGAGACGTCGACCTCCAAGACGCCGGAGTGATGCTAGGTTAGTACTATTTTTCTTATTTCTTTTGCTTCTCATGCTTCTTCATTTGTTTTGCTTCTCATGCTCACTTACACGGTTCAAAACTAATCATTTTGCTTGTTCACTTGTAGGTTTGCATGAAGGGAAAAAAAATGAAGCTTTGTATTGAGAGTACTATGTGTTGTGATGACAATGTCTTTTGAACTTGAATACTATGTGTGGTGAACCATTTTGAACTTACTATGTGTGATGGAATACATGTATGAATATTTGCGATGCTATATATGTATGTGTTGTGAGTTTGTATATAGAATGAGTGATATTTATGTGTTGAAGTTAAATACTGTGTGTTGTGAACCCTCTGTGAGTCAAAATGGAATGTATATGAATATTGGTTTCATTTGCAGGGATTTGAGCAAAATGCAGCAATAAAACAGTACCAAATGGTCAGTATGCCGAGTGTTGCACTCGGCGTAGGACCAAATGGCACATACGCCGAGTGTTACACTCGGCAATGGTGCCATCCAGGCGCCCAGGTTGGCCCCTGGCAACGGTGTTTGCCGAGCGGCCCAGAAACACTCGGCAAACACCGTTGCCAGGGGCCAGCCTGGGCGCCTGGAGAGGATCATTGCCGAGTGTGACACTCGGCAAAGAAGGTGCACGTGGCAGGCCAGGGTAGCTCCTCTGGGCGAAGGTACGCCGAGTGCGACACTCGGCGAACATGTCCGCCGAGTAAAGCCCAGGCACTCGGCGAACATTATTACCGAGTCTTGTCGAAAGGGCACTCGGCGAAGCGTGTGCACGTGGCAGGCCAGGGGAGCTCCTCTGGGCGAAGGTACGCCGAGTGCGACACTCGGCGAACATGTCCGCCGAGTAAAGCCCAGGCACTCGGCGAACATTATTACCGAGTCTTGTCGAAAGGGCACTCGGCGAAGCGTGTGCACGTGGCAGGCCAGGGGAGCTCCTCTGGGCGAAGGTACGCCGAGTATTACACTCGGCGAAGTGGGCACACGTGGCGGGCCAGGAGCGCTCCTCTGGGCGGCGGTACGCCGAGTGAAACACTCGGCGAAGTGTGCACACGTGGCGGCTCCCTGTTTCCCAGGGTGAAATATTTTCGCCGAGTCCTTCTGACAGGGCCACTCGGCAAAGATTTCGTCCCCGTTCCGTTGCGGACTTAGACGTGGAGGTGTCAGAACTTTTTTTTACCGAGTGTTAGCCTAAAAGACTCGGCGAATACTTCACCGAGCAACCCGCGTATTGACACTCGGCGTACCTTCTGTTGCCGAGCTAAAATACGCCGAGTGCTGTACGCCGAGTGTAGCACTCGGCGTACTTACTGCCGAGTCTTTTTATGCCTTCGCCGTGTATTTCTGATACACGGCAAACAATTGAATTCTAGTAGTGTCGGGGCCTCAACCAATCTTATCTCCGAGTGCTACCATCGAGTTGTTAGGCGCATCGGGTCAAGGGCGAGCAAGAGTACCGCCTGGTCATTGTCATCGACGACCTCTTCCCCATCCCTGAGTGCGACCCAAGGACGAGCGGAATACTTCCATCCATCATCCATCTTGTGAGGTGTTCTCTACACAGAAGGTCAACGGAATCCCCGTCGACAATGTTGGCCGAATCATGGCGGACTTTGATGTGACCGCAGTCACCGCTACCCACGCGACCCAAGCCAACCAGATCCATGTTAGCTAGATGATGGAAGACCAAGTCGGGCAATTCGCTGAGCATCATGCAGGAGGAGCTTGCACGATATAATTAGCGCGTTGTGACTATACATAGGAATTCTTGTGTAAAATTGTTCACAATGTGACAATTAGCATAGGCGATGTTTCCTTTTCCCCACAATTTTTCTTGGTTGCTGGGCTTTATATCTCATGGCCTTAATAATGACATAAATTGTGTCTTTTCTAGGTACATCATATTTGACATCATGCGGGAGGAGCTCGCACGATATAATTAGCGCGTTCTTACCATACATAGGCATTCTTATGTAGAATTTTGTTTACAATGTGACAATTAGCATAGGCGGTGTTTCCTTTTCCCCACATTATGTTGTTGTTATTGTTGGGCTTTATTTCTCGCGGCCTTAATAATGATATGAGTTGTGTATTATTTAGGCGCATCATCTTTGAAATGGTCAAAGGACACATGAAATTCAACCTTCTAAAAAAATTTATGCTAATTTTCCATTTGTTTGGAGTTCTCATAGTCTATGACACCTATAGAAGGATTAAATTCATAGTAATTACATACCAAAGGACACATGACTTCATCATGTCAATAGTACCACACGTGTCCTTTATAAAAGCAAGGCTTCACCGAGGAAAAGGTGAATATCTTGTTCTACATCTTAGATCTTTGTTTTAGAACTATTAAATTTTATTCCATGCATTATTTGTTATGTCTCCGGACACTAGGATGTGAATTCGATATTGTCGGAATCGAAGGCATATGGAAAGAGAGAAACACAAATTGGTACTCGCTCCATCTCAAAATAATTGCCATTGAGATGAATATATTTAGATGTATTAACTCTGAATACATCCATTTTCACCCATTTCAACGATAATTATTTCAATATGGAGGGAGTTCATAATTTTGCGGCGGATGAGCAGTGTGGTAACCAAGTTGCAAATCACCACTTATATAAAAAGGAAGAGAGCGTAAGATCCAATTAATCTGGTCCTTTAAACCAAAAAATCTAACGATTACTAGCACTTCCGTCTTTGACGGCTCATCACGGGACTGCAGACAATTTTTGCCCACTCCCATCGCTAATCCAGGGTACCCGGTCTAAATAGAAAAGACGAAATTCCACCGCCGCAATTTTTGACGTCGCCGCTGTCCTCGCCGCGTCCGCCCGCCTGCCTCCCCACCCCATCGCTGTTGTCCTCCCGCTATCGCCGCCCTACACTTGGCCTTCAGCCCTCCTAGCCTTCGACGCCAACCACCCGCTCACAACACAAAAAAATTCACTTTTCCCCAACGAAGCAGTGAGGTTGTCAATCTCACCGGTTTTGCTGATAACAAAGCGGTTAAATGTATGGTGTGGAAACAGTATGAAAACAGGAGCAGCAGTGTGAAAACATTGGAAGCAGTGGAAACAGTGTGTGTATTATTAGAATGAGAAAATGGACCGGGGTCCACATTTCACTAGAGGTGTCTCTCCATAAAAGATAAATAACATGTGTAGTGAACAAATTACAGCTGGGTAATTGAGAGAAATGAAGTCTGCACCATAGTGCATATGCAAGACATAAAGATTACTATGTGATTCATGCGGGCATTACAACAAGATACATATACCGTCATCCAACTACATCTATGACTAATAATCCACTCTCCGAATATCATCCGAACAAACGTTGGGTATTAAGTTGCAAGCAATAGATTATCGCAGTAAGCCAAGTGGGTAATGTAAACAATGTAAACTAAGTAAAATTGTTGTTTTTTCCCTAATGGCAACTGCACATTCTCCATCCGTCACGTTTCTGTCACTCCAGCACAGATGAAAAGGAGGCATGAACCCACTATCGAGCATAAATACTCCCTCTTGGAGTTACTAGCATCTACTTAGCCAGAACATCTACTAATAACGGAGAGCATGCAAGATCATAAATAACATATCCATGAAGATAACATGATAGATTGATAATCAGAAGACATAGTATTCAACATTCATCAGATCCCAGCAAACACAACATGTAGCATTACATAAAGATGATCTCGATCATGTAGGGCAGCTCACGAGATCTAAACATGAGGTACAAAGTAGAGAAGACAACCATCTAGGTACTGCTATGGACCCGAAGTCCAGGGATGAACTACTCACGCATCACTTTAGAGGAGGGCATGGTGGTGTAGACCCCTCCGGTGATGAACCCCTCTCGGCAGGGTGCCGAGGAGAGCTCCAGAACCCTCCCGATCTCGGTATGACGATGACGGAGCCCTCGGGTGTTTCTCGGGATGAAGTTGTATATTTTTAGGGTTGACGTACCTGGGGCTATAAATAGGCGAAAGAGCGATGGCGGCGGACGCTCGAGGGGCCCACACCATCCCCAGACGCGGACAGGGGGGCACGCCGCCCTATGGTGTGGCCCCCTCCGGGTCTCTTCGGACTCCGTGGAACCTTCGGGAATTCTAAAACTTCCATGCTCCGAAATTTCCAATTCCAAGAATATTTCCAGAACAACTTTTCTGAAACTAAAATAAGAGAAAACAGGGAATTGGCTCTGTGGCATATTGTCAATATGTTAGTCCGGAAAGTAGATAAAAATGACATAAAGTGTATAGCAAACATGTAGGAAACAACATGAAAACAACATGGAACATCAGAAATTTAGGATACGTTTATGACGTATCAACATCCCCAAGCTTAGTTACTACTCGTCCTCGAGTAGATAAACGATAAAAACACATAATTTCTGAGGTGACATGCTACCAACATAAACTTGATCATCAATAATGTAAAAGCATAAGTAAGCTGAGATCATAGAACTTCAACACAAGCATGACAAATAAAATTTTAACAATAAAACATAGAAATTACCTTTCATCATGAGAAGTAACACAAATAAAAGATCACGAATAATAATGCACTGAAAGATATACGTTTGTTTCAAGCATAAAGATAGCATGGGAAATTGATATTTCGCTTGTCCTTAAGAGTGGGGCAAAACATAAATGCCAGGACACCTTCAAAGTTCATGAGGAAGACTAAAACAAATAATTAGAGAACAAAAAATAACACATCATGAATCAATTAATAATGTTTCGGGGATAAATGCACATTAAATTCAAAATGGCAACTATGCTCTCTCAACTGTGCATAAAGTTAGAAGACGAAGACTCAACATAAAAGTAAAAGAAAGGCCCTCCGTAGAGGGAAGCAGAGATAAACACATGTTCTAGAGCTTTTATTTTATTAAACAAAGGTATAAAATGTTTGACACTCCTCCCAACCATCTTACACAAACCACGGCTAACAGAATCCTCGGGTGCCTGCCAACAATCACATACCGTGGAGGAGTGTCTATTTTTGTTAGAGAGGTGTATGCTTATGTCAACGAATGGTAAACAGAAAATACAGTACGTCACAAGCCAACTAGACTTCACAAGAGCGGCTCTCATAGAAGGACGCATCTGGGTATAAAGTCACCCTCTTTCCTTTTGTTTACATAATTATACTTTGGCTGATAAATCAGGGGTAAAAATAGTGAAGAGAATTTGATGTATTACTTTGGGGTACCCCGCAGCCAGATCTTCTATCAATTGGATAAGCGGATGAAGCCACTAGTACAGGGTGTGAAAGTATAATCAACAAGTGAGATAAAGATTCTCTATTTACGTCCTCATGAGCCAACACAGGAGCACAAAACAGGAGTAATTTTGAAAGTTTTAAAGGTAACACATGAGCAATTTACTTTGGAGTGGCAGATAAATACCACATATAGGTAGGTATGGTGGACACATTTGGCAAACTTGGGTTTTTGGGAGTTGGATGCATGAGTAGAACTCATACTAAGTACAGGTGGAGGCTAGCAAAAGACTGGGAGTGACAAATCAAGAGAGCATAAGAGGCATAATCATGCATAGCAAAATAAACATCATTAATCAAAGCATAAGTGGTACCAAAAGTTCAAAAACTAAATTATCGTAGAGGCTATAAGTGATTGGTTCATAGTTATAAACATGGTGTCAGTATGCGCCAAGTCAACCAAATAAAACATTCAAAGGAGAACACCACAAATTTATGCTTCAAAATGACAAGAACAACTCATGATTCTTCCAATGGCACATTAAACACTCTCATCTATTTTAGACTAATCATGCTACTAAATAACCACTAGGCTTTAGAATTAAAATAACATCTAGCCTGATATGAAAAAGTCTAGCCACGGTCTATACAAGCTTCTAACTGCACCATTATAAATTCTACTACAAGCAGCGGTTTCTTTTCCCATCAAGCACCATACAAAATATGTTCTAAAAAAAACTCTCTAAATGATACAGCAAAAAAACATAAGAGTACTCACACAAGTCTACTAAAACTGACAGCTCTGAATAAGAGATGCAATGAAAACAAGAGCTAAACATGAATTTTTGCACCAGCTAGAAGAAAAACTAAGAATACGAGCATAACTAGCATTCAAATGAAAAAGCGGAGCGTATATCTCTCCCAAACAAGGAATGCTAGGGTTCAACTATATTATTGCAGCAAGGAAAACAAAAGAAAACAAAATAAAAACAAACAGATGCTCCATGTAAACTTCATATGATGTGACTGATTAAAAATATAGTTTCACTGGAAGTGACCTAATAAATTGTTGATGAAGAAGGGGATGCCTTGGGAATACCCAAGCTTAGATGCTTGAGTCTTCTTAGAATTTGCTTGGATGAACCACGAGGGCATCCACAAGATTTTCCTTTGCACTCTTCTTGATCATATTATATCACCCTCTTCTCTTGACCCTTGAAAACTTTCTTCACACCACACTCAAAGAGTAATTCGCATTAGAGGGTTAGTGCAAAAATCAAAAATCCATGGGTTCTGTATGGGCACAACTGTTATTGATACTTTCAAACATTAGCTACAACCACTGATGTTTCGTGAAGCAAAGAAATCCACTTGACATCGTAAAAGAGAAGATGCAAGAAAAATGGCAGAATCTGCCAAAACCAGAATAGTCTGTAAAGATGAATTTTCTCGGGGGACTTACGTTTCTCCGTTCGAAAAAATTAAAGATCGAAAAAATGCGGAATTAGATGAGGGATAAGCAAAAAAAAAATTCAGGTCATTTTGATATTTCTGTGAATTATGTGATGTTTTATGGTGGACAGGAGAAATCTGTTTCCTACAGAGAAATCCAAACCCAACTCCAACTCTCGTCTGAAACTTTACCTGGCAGAACTAAAACATGAAAATAAAGATACAAAGGAGTTGCTACATAAGTATACAACCCCTTGACTAAAAAAAACAGAGAAAAACAAAGAAAAAATAAAACCATGGGTTATCTCCCAAGAAGTGCTTTTCTTTAACGCCTTTTAGCTAGGCCCAGAAAAATGGATTCACTTGTTTTCAAATGAAGAAGATGCTCACATGAGAAATATGAATTAAGCAAAATATATCATCAAGAAGAAATTATAAAAAAAATTTAAGTCTAACCCACTTCCTATGCATAGGAATCTTGTAAGGAAATAAATCAAATAAACTCAAACTAGAGATCATGGGAAGGTAGAACAAGAGCAACTTCAAAACTTTCAACAAAAAGAGAGGTGTTTTAGTAACATGAAAATTCCTACAACCATATTCTCCTCTCTATAATAATTTCCAGTAGCATCATGAACAAACTCAAAAACATAATTATCACATAAAGCATGTTTGTCATGTTCTAAAAGCACACAATTTATATCAAGCTAAAAAACAGTGGGATCAAAATTTAAAATCGACTCTTCTTTTTCCCCACTTTTGGCAATATCAAAACGAGATGATTGACCACTCATAAAAGGTATGGGACACATTATAGCAATCCCATATTCAGTAGCATTATAATTTATAACATTAAGTAACATAGGACCATCATCTAGAGCATTATCATATAAATTGTCTAAACAAACTTCCTCAACATCATGCATATCAATAGTTGTAATAAATAGAGGATTATCATGAATAACAGTAGCAATATCATTCTCATAAGTTTCATTCATAGTATTATCAAGCTCACAAGTATAGCAAGTATCAGTTTCATCAAAAAGAGATATTTCAAAAGAATCAATAGGATCATCACTTTCATCAAACTAGTTGACTTGCACGTGCCATGCACGTATATGAAATATAGCATACAAATGTTTTTTTTAATATATTTATTTTAATCAAGTTGATTTTTATTTAGTTTGTGTTCCATTTAAATCAGTATCATGGGCTAACTACTTAAGCATGAGAGTGGGCTGCATACTATCGGTTAAAATCCAAAAACCACAAAAATATATTGCTATTAGTTAAAATCGACACACAATATTACTATTAGTTTCCAAAAAATTACGATCCCATCCCACTTTGAAGCAACAATCAGAAAAAAGATATTAAGCAACATTATTTGTTATTTAATCTTTCATAAAATTCTCTCTTGGTGCAACAATGAAGTTGTCACAAATATTGTCTAGTGAATTATTCTTAGCGAAATTCAAAATGTGGACCAAAATTTAATTCCGCAGATACATGACATAGATAATTTCTCTAGTTTCATCGTCATCAGCATAATTATATCAAGAAAAATAAATTATCCAAAAATCTTAATTGTGTAAATAAAAATTTAGAAGAAAATAAAATATTTACCCCCTGTTTGGATGTAGGAAAAGAAGTTTGGAATTGCCAATTTTGAATTGCAAACCCAAATTCCGCTGTTTGGGGGCGGTAGTTGAATTAGGCTCAGGAAACTCCGTCCAATTCCACGCGAGTCCCTCCGCACGTCCTCCTGTCCCAAAATATTTCCGAGCACAGGAGCTCGGAAACTCTTGGAATCGCTCGCTCCCCTTGTACCTCTTCGTTACTCGCACAAACAGGAGGAATCCTCGACTCCCGCTCAACCTCGCAAGACCCCGACCTAGGAAGCAAACATCATCGACGGTGGCGGTAAGATCTCCCTCTCCCATTCCCCTTCCTCCTCCGTCTCCCATCCCTTCTCTTCCTCCGTTCCCTCTACTTTCCCGCCATGGCGCCGCCCCATCCCCCCGTTTCCCATCCCCTAACCCTAGATCGATCGCGGCGGTAGGGGAACAACGGCGGGAGGGGGTCGTCAGCCTCTCCAGGGCCTGCCCCAAGTCAGGCTATTCCTTGGCCCTCCCCTAGCTGGCCAAGGGTATCGAGTTCCTGTTCATGTAGGGGCGGCGCAACATAACAGCTGTTGTTCCATGAGCAACACTGATGATTCTTTGTATTGATTCCAAATTTGTGCTGCCTAATGTGTGATATGTTTGAACCGTAAATCTCGAGAATTAGTAGGATCTAGCTAATTTGTTATTGTATGTTTGCAGTTTAACACTCCCTTTGCAAGTCCCAAGCCCGAATGAGAAAATGTGGAGGGAACTGTAGTCAAACATATTATGAAACTGGAACCAAAGTGTGTCTCATCCCTTTTGCCTATAACGGATCATATCTTTTTCCTATAATGTATCATTCTATCATGTGAAATTTTATCATCATAGATGTCCAGTTCGAGCGGTTTGAGCGTGAGCTTCAGATTTATGCTCAGTTTCTACCTTGATATCATTAAAATATTTTAATGTTATTATGTGTTAAAAATAATATATAAACATCCATCTATACACATACTATTTTTCATACATGTCTACAATTTTATATTGTACAAAATCAACAAAACATTCAATTCCATGGTTATTACATCCAAACAAGAATTGGAACTGGGCGCTACCGTTTAATTCCAACAACAAATACCAAGCACACCCAAACAACAAAATTTGAATTGGAGGTTATTTCCTTTCCATCTTGGATTTGTAATTCTAGTCCAATTCAATTCCGAGACAATTTCCCCTACATCCAAACAAGGGGTTATATTATTCGATAGCACAAAATAAACAGCCATGGTATTAACATCTGACTTGATAAAAAAAACCCGCCGGACACACACAACACATCATGGACACACTCTCATCTTCCTCGTTCTCTCTCATACAGATGGCAGTACAATGTGCGCTTTCTCCCTCTCCAGTATATCTGGCCATGGGCCGGGTCTAAAAAAACCCATGGTAGAAAACTGGGGCCCATGCCCTATCACCGGGCCTACTTTTAAAGTCTAGTCCCGACCCATCTGGTAAAAATCCCTTAGGGCCTAGGGCCGTTGGGTTGGCCTCTTCCTTAAAATCCCAATATACCAAGCCCAGGCCCTGCTCGTGGGCTCAAAACTCAGGCCTAGGCCCGGCCCACAGGCAAGCCCGTAGGGCCTAGGCCCTAGAGTTTAGGGCCGGGCCTGAGATGGCCAGATATACTCTCCAGTCTTCACTACCTCCCCGCTGCAGGCGCGAGGAGCTTGCCCCTCCCGTGCTGCTCGGTGCTCGCTGCTCCGGCGAGGACCGCCCATCCCCTACCGCCCGCCACTTCCTCAAAGAAGACCCCCTCCCCTTTCTCCCCACCGTACGACGGCCACCTTCCCTTGCCTCTCCACCGACGAAGGCGGAGGCACATACTTCATCTCCAACAGCTCCTCGGCCGTGGACACTATGCTCACGCTAGGAAGCTCTGCAACACCTATTTCCTCCCCCCACGAGTCAATACGCAGAACCGGAGTGAGCGCCGATGAGCTCCGGCGAGAATGCCCTGCTCCCGCTGGTTGGGAGTGCCACGAGCCTCACTCTATGGCCCAAGTATGTCATGTTCCGTTGTGGGTGGTCGACGCATCTTTCCACCTCGTCCGCGACCGGTATTTCGTCGTTCCCCTCTCTATTCGATTCGGCTATCTCCGAATCCGCTGCTCACGCCTTGACGCCGCCGACGTAGCCACATGCTCGGTGCTCGGCTAATTTAGCTATTGTGCATAAGATTGGGTGCTGGATCCACCTCAAGAAAAAAATGATGTATGAATTTAGCATTTGCATATGATCCAATTTTGGGCACAATACACACAAGTGAATTCTTCTTACCAACTAATTTTCACATTTATAATCTTTGGGTCGAATGTACAAGTAAACATCCCATTGTAATATGCAGGCACCAGAGCAAGTTTAGGCAAGACATCACATCAAATTATAAAGGCATTATTGCCATAGGATCGGGAGGAACTCGATTGAGAAATAAAGTTAGCAAGTAGCCTCTCTCCTTCTGATGGTAAGTCGGGTTGTCAACTTGCTTTGCGTAAGCACTGTATATTGCTTCTTTTTCTTGTTCCTCTCGGAGTCTCTTAGTCTAGTTTACATCTTCCTTTGCCTATGTGCTGACGAAAGTTCATACCCCAAATACTGGAATGTTTAGATGTTGACTATTGCAAAACAAATATTGTGAACCAGCAGGAAAAATTCAGGCAATTTGTATTTCGTTGGTAGTCGATTCGTAGACATATATACGCAATGGCAAGATTGTTGTCTTCCGTTCCATTCATCTTCTAGAGTTCTCACACCTGCGAGCAGTTTGAAGAACCATTTAACTACTGAATATCTTGAAATTATGTGAACCGAGATAAAACTTTATACCATAATCGACCTTTAAGTCTTGGTCAGATTGGCAATGAATTGACTATCTGCTGAAAATTTCCGTGTTCCCAAATAAATGATATAAGTGAGCAGAACATGAACCCAAAACCAATACGGAGTCAAGCTCACATCGACATCATTAATTCATTATTCTCGGTCTTAGTTTTTATTTTATTAAAAGCTACAATTAGAGCAGGAGCAATATATTTCTGCATTGGTTTATTCTAGTACAGACTTGCCTCTAAATCTGCTAATACTGGAATGACACAAATAGATGGAATTTAAAAGCTATCAAGGTGTTGCTCACTTGCAAGTTGCAACAATATGAAACCACAGAAATAATGAAATATAAATTGGACCCATCGTCGGCAGACATATATCCTTGTCGTCGAGGATGACTCCGTGGGAATTCACAGAGTTTGGTACTACACCATCTCCAGATGTTATGTTATGCGGTTGTATGACTGCCGATTGCCCGGTAGCTGGCGTATCTAATACAATGTTACTGTTATGGAGGAGGGCAGTACTATTCTTATTTTGCTCGTGGGTTTGGCGTTATTGCTTTAATATTTCCTCTCTATTTTGTGCATACCACTCCCTTTCCCTCCAATTCTTAATCTCATTAGGGTCTGAATAGAGGAAAAAAAATCATTATATCGCAATAGAAGTGGGCCATATATGACGAAGTTGATCATCATTACCTGGTGATACAGCCAGCGGTGTGTGTTCCCTCGTCTGCGTCGTTTTTTTTGTTTGTATGCTTCACGCCATATCTTGTTAATATCATCCCTATATTTTGTGAATTCCGCTCCCGACTCTCTATTCCTCTGCCTTTTAATTTCTTTAGGGTCTGCAATTCATGACAGTTCAGCAGTTGAGCACCAATAGCGAATTTGAGTGATTGGGTTGCGACCATTACCCAAGGAGTGTGTGTTGCTTATATACTGGAACATGGTGAGCATCCGGTTGGGAGTGGTAGGGTCCATACTATTCCTTCAATCCTGTAAATGGCAATAGTTTTATAATCTGAAATATGGAACCAACAAAATTGAAATGCATGTATATTAAGTACACATTGTATAGTACAGCTTGAATTAGTGGTTTTGGAAAAGGGCAATGTTGATTTTGCAGAATACTGAATATAGATATACATGAAAGTTATCTTTGTGGATTGTTTCCAAGATTCACAAACAAACTTTCTCCATATTTTGTGCTCCCATGTTGTATCTGGAGGTATTGTATTACCGTAAGGAAGATAGGGACAGTGATGGTTCCCTGAATCAACTCCCACCCACCTGTTTACATTCACCATGTTTACCTTCACCAGGTGCCGTACATAGCTTTCTTGTGGTGCCTCTATAATCCAAATGGATGCAATTTGCATTAGTGTACCTGGCATAAATCTCCATATTGTGTGTAAACGGTTCTCCACTCTGTTATATTAGCAATGATAATCCACTCTTTTATGTCAGTTGAAAAAATTAATGCCAAAGTATGCGACATGGACATAGGATGTTGTAGTTTGTAATACTATCCATCTAGATTACTTTTACATGGCATTGGCTGTAATCATGCAAAATTGTTTCAGTTTTAGGTAAGGCCAGCGATATCAGTTTTCCAGTACCATATGGATCTACCACGGCTCCCTGGTACGATTTCACTTCCTGATGCTAGACCTCTTGCACTGCGTCTCTGGTTTGATTTCCATGTCAATTAGTCGTGTTCTTGATCAATTTTAGAACGCCAGTGCTGATGGTTTCACTAAAATATGCAGAAAGGAAACGTGAGCAATCAACTGATTACGTTTTTCACAGCACCTGCGATGCAGATGAGTTTGTCGGCGCGATGTCGTCGGATGCAGACGCCGACGGCGTCTCAAACCCTCATGACTATGGACGTCAAATCTTGGCGAGGAGTTCGTCGGCGTGGACATTGTCGGTTGCGCAGAGGAGCGATGGTGCAGGACAGTCCGGACGGCGGTTCAAAGCCTCATGGCTTTGGACGGCGACTCTTTGGCGAGGAGTTCGTTGGCGCATGGTAGCGATGGTTCGTCTGCCCGCAATGCTCCGCCAAACGAAACCACCAGACATGGATCCCCTGGGCGGATAGGGAAGACCCGACGGCCCTAGCACCCTCGGCCTGCCCACCACCCAGCAGGTCGTGCTGACGACGAAGGCCATGAAAATTGACGAAGTACCATAATAGCACCTGCGGGGCCGTCGCCGCCGGCCAGGCGCGAGGTAGTCGTTCCGGCTGCACGCAGCCTTGGAACCAAGCGAGGAGAGATGAGGAATCGTAGAATATCCAGAACAACGCTGCCGAGGCCACGAGGATGGCGTGCTCTCCGCGCGCGGCTAGGCCGACGGCGAACGCCGTGCGTATAGAATTATTTCTGGTTAGCCGTTTTGTCTGCGAGAATTCGTTTCTACGTGGATACCGCTTCGGCTAACTTAACGGTGGCAGTTTCTTGTAATTTAAGTTGTTTGAGTAGCTCAACATTGAAGCGATCTTGTCCGTTTGATCCATCCGGTTTGAAGGCTCAGATTTTGATCCATCCGATTTGACGGCTCAGATTTGATGTATCTACAAAGTTTGCTCTTTTATAAGTAGTTTAGATAATGTATTGGTTAAAGACTTACTCTCATTGGGAGGTAGACATGGGTAGCTCCATTCTTCCTCCTCTTGATCATCACTCTCCTCCTCTTTTTCATCCAATGAGTTTCTATATTCAGCAATTTCTTTTTCAGTAGGCTCCTGCAGGTCATCAGTTACTTCCTTTGGTGGAGAGCATCTTTTAAGATACTAGATGACCCGTTGCGCCAAATGGCGCAAGAAGTATGATTTGTTCCAGATTGGATACGAAATGGAAAAAACTTGTAAATTATATTGCATCAAAACTCGATGAAAGCGTAATCTACGATATAGTTTGGTAGCTACAAACACGAGTACCGAAGGCCAATTTCCTTCATTACATTCGGAAAATGTATAATAGATCGACGTTATATTAACTAAAGGCATTACATTCAGAAAATGTATAATAGATCGACATTATATTAACTATAAAGACCATATACAACGAATATCTGAAAAGCGAGAATTGACAACTCGCAGTTTTCCAGATGACCAATACAACAAGTGTTGCCCGAATTCAAAGCAGGAACAACATTCTAATTCAAAGTGGGAGCACACATTTTTAGATTCAGAAACAAACAAATAGAACACGCTGAGATCATGTTAGGAACTTAAAATTTCACTTTGCCGCACCATTCAGACGATCACACATGTTTCCATTCACACTGGGAACTTGATATCCATCTTTGATTCTCCTGGCGCAATCTCCTGATGTACAGTTATGTGTCTACATTTCATCTATTCTATGGTCAGCAATATCATCATAGTTACAAACTATGGTATTTTTAACACCCAGGCGATGTACGTTTCCCAATAGTCCGTGGAGCCTTTTCTCATTGAGCTCATTTGCATATATTATTCATGTACGACAGATGAATAAAACAACCTCAACAGCTGGGAACATCTGCACTCAGGTGGTCTTTTCTCAAATTATTCAAGTAACTCAACAACCTCAACAGCTGGGAACATCTGCACAACTATAGCACAAAAGAATGTTAACGAGAACATCAATACATTGCGATAACTTTCTTAACAAGCATGCCAAAGACAATTTGCAACTACTGATCTAAGAAAGCTGGATCACCGTAACTCAACCGGAAGAAACAACACAGTGAAGATTTCACACAATAGCTGCTTGAGATAGGAAGCTCACCTCGACAAATGCTTCAATGAGAAACTCATTGTATCCATAGTACGCCATCACATCAGATTTGAACTGATCGACATAATCTTTTCTTGGAACATCTTCTTGCCTCAGCTTCTAAAGTTTGACAGTACCCGGACAACTAAAGAGGAAAACCAACATACCGGAAGAGAAGAAAAAAATCAGTAAGGAATTTAAATTGAAGTGCAGAAAAATAAAAATAACGGATTCAAAATATACTCAATGCCCTTGCATAAAATCTGTTGCTAAGAGAGTGATTAGGCCATAATCCGAATGTGCACCTCTCCATACACTCCCTTTGAAAGATTTGACACTTTACCTGATAACCAAAATAACATCAAATGTAAGAACTCGTCATGATTCTTGCTGAATAAATTTTATTTGATGCAAAGGCATGACATGTTTCCTGCCCATATTCATAGTGCACGAAGCCTTAATGTGGCTATAGGATCACCAAGCATTTCAGGTGTATCGAATAAGTCCGTATCAAGGTCCAAAGCAAGAGCAATGATCCTTGCAACCGATTTTGCCACTCTCCTGAAACCAAAAAAATCACGCCAAATAAGAACATGTCTTATCTTTGACAGAAGAAATAAAACTTCATCTACAAACACATAAGATGATACGAAAAGGGAAAAGAACATTCCGGTAGGCACAAAGGAAAGTTCAAAAGAATCATACCATGCAAATAACTGGGAGCAGCACGGCAGCACCACGTGTACACGGTGTTGACGGTAGCTGTCGGATAAAAGTGAAGGCTAGTGGGCACAGACCAGAGCAAGGCGACAAGAGTCGTCCGACAGTGGTACTGGTCATAAATCATGAACTGCATGACAATGTTGCAATTATATAGGGTTTAAGCCATAAGCACAATGTAAACACTAAATTGAAATTTGAAGTGAGGTGAAACGTGTCTAAAAATTACTTAGAGAATAGTAAGCTATGGGGCTTGCTTCAGGCCGATGCAAATGTGTCAGAATTTAAAGTACCAATAACGACACAATTATCTATCATAGTTAGAACACTACTCCAAAAATCAAACATGAATGAGTATAATTTACACTAAAAGTAGCAAACAAGTTTTACATCTGAACTCAGGTAGCTAACAAAGCGGAGTTTGCCAGCGTCAATGCCCTACTCTGACCGGTAAGGGGCAGCTCCACACGATTTGACTCCCAGAACACATATTTGCATTGCGTAACATAGAAAAACTACACCTGTATAATTTTGTGGTGGATATTGACTCACACATCAACTAAGACTCAGAACAGAAGTACCTACTAATGGATGCAGGCAACGCAGTAGGCGATCATGGAAAGCATACCCCAAAATCCATCTTCAAGAAAATAACTACACTGGAGGAGTGATAGTGACATACCAAGAAAATTTAACTACCTGCGGTATTGGTTTGTAGGGCAATAAGCACGCATCGATTAGCTAGTACACTCTCGGCCAAAAGAAATGTACAGTATAGCAAACAGGTAGTCCAGGAATGAGATAACCCGTCCCATGTACCAGCCAGAAACCCAAAAACTCAGATGCGAATAGGCCCACGAACAGCCAGGAAGCATAGCATAAAGAAACATGACCAAAATCCAAACATCCAAAGCGATTCCTCCAATACCGTCAGCCTTCAGCCGATGAAAACCATCTTAATGCATTGGGAGCACATCGATGCTGGTACCGACATGTCTCTATATTTTCAGTTTCATTTAAACCATGAAAAAAAACTGCTGCTCTCTCCATACAACATCATACAAAAATGTATGATCCAGAGCTTAAAATTAGCTATAAAAAAATGCACAGTGAACATATATGGGAACAAATTTGGTATCTAACTGTATGCCTACATCTTGAATTCCACTCAAACTGAGTATGAAGCACTACCAGGATGAGCTCTAAAAATAAACCAGGATAGTTATTGACATTCAAGCTTTGAACGGAGAACAATAAACGACAGTATGGTGCATGTTCATATGTTACAGCAGCTTCTCCTAGCTTTATGCCTGGTGGTTCAATCCAAATGAAGCAGTATTTCCTCTTGGACGAATGATGGTACACCAAATCCCTAGCCACAAGAATTTGCCCATAAAAACAAAATATCATGAGCAACCAGAAGCCTCTCACAAAGCCGTGGCCATGGCCTTGAACGCCGCTTCCGCCGCTGCAGGAGAAGAGCATGGAGGGAGGGGATGGAGCAGTGGTCGGCAGCGAGAAAGCAGTGGGCTAGAGCAGAGGAAAGGACACGCTCCACCGTGACTCCCCGGCTCCGGCGCCGCCGCAGCTCGCCTCCTAGCGCGGTGCCGCTCGGGATCCCGCCGCCTCCTACCATTGCGCCGCCTAGGATCCCGGCTCCTACCACCGCTGCTTGGGGGAGAGGGAGAGGGGGCGGGGATTGGGAGCCTGGCGGCGGTGAGGACCAACGTCGGAGCCTGCGAGGGCACGAGTGTTTAGAAACGAATCAGGGTGACAAGAGTAAAGAAACAGACCTCACAGAGATCAGTCGTTACGCGTGGATGAATAGATGAAGAGGAGGTTGGCATCGAGGACCTCTCCACCTCGAGATCCAACAAAATCTCCAGCGATGTTGTCGCGGAGAGCAATGATAGGAGGCGGCAGTGGTCATCTCCTCCCTAGGTGGCTTGCATCCTGTGGACCAGGACCACGATACCGCAGCTGATGAAGAGCATCAAAAGGAGGCGGAAGGGTCCTCCTGCCTCCTCTTTGCCCACGCCGAGAGCCGCCACTGCCATGTGCCTTCTCCTCCCGCGACCCCCGCCGTCGTCCTAGCCCAAAGGTCGCCGGCGCATCCGAGAGAAACAGGACAGGGGATTGGGGAAGGAGAGTGAGGACGCGCGGATATTTTCTCCCCCGTGCAGGGACGGAGATTGGGAGCGGGTGACTCTGGAGCTTGAATGGACCCACACGGATCTGATCCCACTGGTTAGCGAGACGGGTAGGAAAATGGCGGGTAGAAAACTGCAAAATCGGAGGGAGTGTGCCTCACGAAGCCATTCTGGTGGCCGTTTTGGCACTGAGCCTTTATAGGATAGATTAAATTATATAGTAATTACAATCCTTGTAATTATCAAAGCAATATTCAACTATATCATAAATCTCGTATTTATAAGATGCATCATCAATACTTTCAAGCAAATAGGCAATTTCAAATGCATCCTTCCAAACAATAAATTCCTCGGTTTGTTCCACATCATCAAAGTCATAATTTCCTTTCACATAAGAAGATATGGTAACATTATCGTTATACTCGCATTGAAAATGGAAGTGTTTATACCTCCTACAGCAACAAGATTTATCAAAGCAATAAGTAACATTATAAGTAGAGCACAAGTTTTTAGCATAGTCATGCAATGTATTAATTTTCTCCCATAAGTGTATCTCTTTTTGTGACAAGCGGTGTTCCTTATAATATTTTTGTTGTTCATCAGTGAACCCACCTTGCCAATAAGATCTAGTTTCAAAGGCATCAAACATTGATTGCAAGCATAATAAATCAAGTAACAAGAAAAACAATAACAAAGTAAAAATGATTGGAGGTGAGAGACTCCCCTTGCAGAAATTCTCTTCCTCCCTGGCAACGGCGCCAGAAAATAGCCTTGATGGTGTAGCTCTTGCACTCGTTGGGAAACCCCAATAGGAAGGTATGATGAGCACAGCAACAGTTTTCCCTCAGATTGAAACCAATGTTTAATAGACCAGTAAGAGGAAGGAGTAACTTCAGAAGGTTGATGCAGCTAATGTGGCAGGACGCACTACCGTTTCAGCAGCAACGTGGAACCTACACAACACAAACAATTCAGTTTGCCCCAACGAAGCAGTGAGGTTGTCAATCTTACCGGTTTTGCTGATAACAAAGAGGTTAAATGTATGGTGTGGCAAACAATATGCAAACAAGAGCAGTAGTGTGAAAACAGTGGAAGCAGTGTGAAAGCAGTGGAAACAGTGTCTGTATTATCAGAATGAGAAAAAGGACAGGGGTCCACAGTTCACTAGAGGTGTCGCTCCATAAAAGATAAATAACATGTGTGGTGAACAAATTACAGTTGGGAAATTGACAGAAATGAAGGCTGCACCGTAGTGCATATGCAAGACATAAAGATTACTATGTGATTCATGCGGGCATTACAACAAGATACATAGACCGTCATACAACTGCATCTATGACTAATAATCCACCCTTAGAATATCATCCGAACAAATGTTGGGTATTAAGTTGCAAGCAACTGATTATCGCAGTAACCAAAGTGTGTAATGTAAACAATGTAAACTAAGTAAACACCATTGTTTTCTCCCTAATGGCAACATTACATTCTCCATCCGTCACGTTTCTGTCACTCGAGCACAGATGCAAAGGAGGCATGAACCCACTATCAAGCATAAATACTCCCTCTTTTAGTTACTAGCATCTACCTGGCCAAAGAATCTACTAATAACGGAGAGCAGGCAAGATCATAAATAACATATGCATGAAGATAACATGATAGATTGATAATCAGAAGACATAGGATTCAACATTCATCAGATCCTATCAAACACAACATTGGAAGCAGTGGAAACAGTGTGTGTATTATTAGAATGAGAAAATGGACCGGGGTCCACATTTCACTAGAGGTGTCTCTCCATAAAAGATAAATAACATGTGTAGTGAACAAATTACAGCTGGGTAATTGAGAGAAATGAAGTCTGCACCATAGTGCATATGCAAGACATAAAGATTACTATGTGATTCATGCGGGCATTACAACAAGATACATATACCGTCATCCAACTACATCTATGACTAATAATCCACTCTCCGAATATCATCCGAACAAACGTTGGGTATTAAGTTGCAAGCAATAGATTATCGCAGTAAGCCAAGTGGGTAATGTAAACAATGTAAACTAAGTAAAATTGTTGTTTTTTCCCTAATGGCAACTGCACATTCTCCATCCGTCACGTTTCTGTCACTCCAGCACAGATGAAAAGGAGGCATGAACCCACTATCGAGCATAAATACTCCCTCTTGGAGTTACTAGCATCTACTTAGCCAGAACATCTACTAATAACGGAGAGCATGCAAGATCATAAATAACATATCCATGAAGATAACATGATAGATTGATAATCAGAAGACATAGTATTCAACATTCATCAGATCCCAGCAAACACAACATGTAGCATTACATAAAGATGATCTCGATCATGTAGGGCAGCTCACGAGATCTAAACATGAGGTACAAAGTAGAGAAGACAACCATCTAGGTACTGCTATGGACCCGAAGTCCAGGGATGAACTACTCACGCATCACTTTAGAGGAGGGCATGGTGGTGTAGACCCCTCCGGTGATGAACCCCTCTCGGCAGGGTGCCGAGGAGAGCTCCAGAACCCTCCCGATCTCGGTATGACGATGACGGAGCCCTCGGGTGTTTCTCGGGATGAAGTTGTATATTTTTAGGGTTGACGTACCTGGGGCTATAAATAGGCGAAAGAGCGATGGCGGCGGACGCTCGAGGGGCCCACACCATCCCCAGACGCGGACAGGGGGGCACGCCGCCCTATGGTGTGGCCCCCTCCGGGTCTCTTCGGACTCCGTGGAACCTTCGGGAATTCTAAAACTTCCATGCTCCGAAATTTCCAATTCCAAGAATATTTCCAGAACAACTTTTCTGAAACTAAAATAAGAGAAAACAGGGAATTGGCTCTGTGGCATATTGTCAATATGTTAGTCCGGAAAGTAGATAAAAATGACATAAAGTGTATAGCAAACATGTAGGAAACAACATGAAAACAACATGGAACATCAGAAATTTAGGATACGTTTATGACGTATCAACATCCCCAAGCTTAGTTACTACTCGTCCTCGAGTAGATAAACGATAAAAACACATAATTTCTGAGGTGACATGCTACCAACATAAACTTGATCATCAATAATGTAAAAGCATAAGTAAGCTGAGATCATAGAACTTCAACACAAGCATGACAAATAAAATTTTAACAATAAAACATAGAAATTACCTTTCATCATGAGAAGTAACACAAATAAAAGATCACGAATAATAATGCACTGAAAGATATACGTTTGTTTCAAGCATAAAGATAGCATGGGAAATTGATATTTCGCTTGTCCTTAAGAGTGGGGCAAAACATAAATGCCAGGACACCTTCAAAGTTCATGAGGAAGACTAAAACAAATAATTAGAGAACAAAAAATAACACATCATGAATCAATTAATAATGTTTCGGGGATAAATGCACATTAAATTCAAAATGGCAACTATGCTCTCTCAACTGTGCATAAAGTTAGAAGACGAAGACTCAACATAAAAGTAAAAGAAAGGCCCTCCGTAGAGGGAAGCAGAGATAAACACATGTTCTAGAGCTTTTATTTTATTAAACAAAGGTATAAAATGTTTGACACTCCTCCCAACCATCTTACACAAACCACGGCTAACAGAATCCTCGGGTGCCTGCCAACAATCACATACCGTGGAGGAGTGTCTATTTTTGTTAGAGAGGTGTATGCTTATGTCAACGAATGGTAAACAGAAAATACAGTACGTCACAAGCCAACTAGACTTCACAAGAGCGGCTCTCATAGAAGGACGCATCTGGGTATAAAGTCACCCTCTTTCCTTTTGTTTACATAATTATACTTTGGCTGATAAATCAGGGGTAAAAATAGTGAAGAGAATTTGATGTATTACTTTGGGGTACCCCGCAGCCAGATCTTCTATCAATTGGATAAGCGGATGAAGCCACTAGTACAGGGTGTGAAAGTATAATCAACAAGTGAGATAAAGATTCTCTATTTACGTCCTCATGAGCCAACACAGGAGCACAAAACAGGAGTAATTTTGAAAGTTTTAAAGGTAACACATGAGCAATTTACTTTGGAGTGGCAGATAAATACCACATATAGGTAGGTATGGTGGACACATTTGGCAAACTTGGGTTTTTGGGAGTTGGATGCATGAGTAGAACTCATACTAAGTACAGGTGGAGGCTAGCAAAAGACTGGGAGTGACAAATCAAGAGAGCATAAGAGGCATAATCATGCATAGCAAAATAAACATCATTAATCAAAGCATAAGTGGTACCAAAAGTTCAAAAACTAAATTATCGTAGAGGCTATAAGTGATTGGTTCATAGTTATAAACATGGTGTCAGTATGCGCCAAGTCAACCAAATAAAACATTCAAAGGAGAACACCACAAATTTATGCTTCAAAATGACAAGAACAACTCATGATTCTTCCAATGGCACATTAAACACTCTCATCTATTTTAGACTAATCATGCTACTAAATAACCACTAGGCTTTAGAATTAAAATAACATCTAGCCTGATATGAAAAAGTCTAGCCACGGTCTATACAAGCTTCTAACTGCACCATTATAAATTCTACTACAAGCAGCGGTTTCTTTTCCCATCAAGCACCATACAAAATATGTTCTAAAAAAAACTCTCTAAATGATACAGCAAAAAAACATAAGAGTACTCACACAAGTCTACTAAAACTGACAGCTCTGAATAAGAGATGCAATGAAAACAAGAGCTAAACATGAATTTTTGCACCAGCTAGAAGAAAAACTAAGAATACGAGCATAACTAGCATTCAAATGAAAAAGCGGAGCGTATATCTCTCCCAAACAAGGAATGCTAGGGTTCAACTATATTATTGCAGCAAGGAAAACAAAAGAAAACAAAATAAAAACAAACAGATGCTCCATGTAAACTTCATATGATGTGACTGATTAAAAATATAGTTTCACTGGAAGTGACCTAATAAATTGTTGATGAAGAAGGGGATGCCTTGGAATACCCAAGCTTAGATGCTTGAGTCTTCTTAGAATTTGCTTGGATGAACCACGAGGGCATCCACAAGATTTTCCTTTGCACTCTTCTTGATCATATTATATCACCCTCTTCTCTTGACCCTTGAAAACTTTCTTCACACCACACTCAAAGAGTAATTCGCATTAGAGGGTTAGTGCAAAAATCAAAAATCCATGGGTTCTGTATGGGCACAACTGTTATTGATACTTTCAAACATTAGCTACAACCACTGATGTTTCGTGAAGCAAAGAAATCCACTTGACATCGTAAAAGAGAAGATGCAAGAAAAATGGCAGAATCTGCCAAAACCAGAATAGTCTGTAAAGATGAATTTTCTCGGGGGACTTACGTTTCTCCGTTCGAAAAAATTAAAGATCGAAAAAATGCGGAATTAGATGAGGGATAAGCAAAAAAAAAATTCAGGTCATTTTGATATTTCTGTGAATTATGTGATGTTTTATGGTGGACAGGAGAAATCTGTTTCCTACAGAGAAATCCAAACCCAACTCCAACTCTCGTCTGAAACTTTACCTGGCAGAACTAAAACATGAAAATAAAGATACAAAGGAGTTGCTACATAAGTATACAACCCCTTGACTAAAAAAAACAGAGAAAAACAAAGAAAAAATAAAACCATGGGTTATCTCCCAAGAAGTGCTTTTCTTTAACGCCTTTTAGCTAGGCCCAGAAAAATGGATTCACTTGTTTTCAAATGAAGAAGATGCTCACATGAGAAATATGAATTAAGCAAAATATATCATCAAGAAGAAATTATAAAAAAAAATTAAGTCTAACCCACTTCCTATGCATAGGAATCTTGTAAGGAAATAAATCAAATAAACTCAAACTAGAGATCATGGGAAGGTAGAACAAGAGCAACTTCAAAACTTTCAACAAAAAGAGAGGTGTTTTAGTAACATGAAAATTCCTACAACCATATTCTCCTCTCTATAATAATTTCCAGTAGCATCATGAACAAACTCAAAAACATAATTATCACATAAAGCATGTTTGTCATGTTCTAAAAGCACACAATTTATATCAAGCTAAAAAACAGTGGGATCAAAATTTAAAATCGACTCTTCTTTTTCCCCACTTTTGGCAATATCAAAACGAGATGATTGACCACTCATAAAAGGTATGGGACACATTATAGCAATCCCATATTCAGTAGCATTATAATTTATAACATTAAGTAACATAGGACCATCATCTAGAGCATTATCATATAAATTGTCTAAACAAACTTCCTCAACATCATGCATATCAATAGTTGTAATAAATAGAGGATTATCATGAATAACAGTAGCAATATCATTCTCATAAGTTTCATTCATAGTATTATCAAGCTCACAAGTATAGCAAGTATCAGTTTCATCAAAAAGAGATATTTCAAAAGAATCAATAGGATCATCACTTTCATCAAACTAGTTGACTTGCACGTGCCATGCACGTATATGAAATATAGCATACAAATGTTTTTTTTAATATATTTATTTTAATCAAGTTGATTTTTATTTAGTTTGTGTTCCATTTAAATCAGTATCATGGGCTAACTACTTAAGCATGAGAGTGGGCTGCATACTATCGGTTAAAATCCAAAAACCACAAAAATATATTGCTATTAGTTAAAATCGACACACAATATTACTATTAGTTTCCAAAAAATTACGATCCCATCCCACTTTGAAGCAACAATCAGAAAAAAGATATTAAGCAACATTATTTGTTATTTAATCTTTCATAAAATTCTCTCTTGGTGCAACAATGAAGTTGTCACAAATATTGTCTAGTGAATTATTCTTAGCGAAATTCAAAATGTGGACCAAAATTTAATTCCGCAGATACATGACATAGATAATTTCTCTAGTTTCATCGTCATCAGCATAATTATATCAAGAAAAATAAATTATCCAAAAATCTTAATTGTGTAAATAAAAATTTAGAAGAAAATAAAATATTTACCCCCTGTTTGGATGTAGGAAAAGAAGTTTGGAATTGCCAATTTTGAATTGCAAACCCAAATTCCGCTGTTTGGGGGCGGTAGTTGAATTAGGCTCAGGAAACTCCGTCCAATTCCACGCGAGTCCCTCCGCACGTCCTCCTGTCCCAAAATATTTCCGAGCACAGGAGCTCGGAAACTCTTGGAATCGCTCGCTCCCCTTGTACCTCTTCGTTACTCGCACAAACAGGAGGAATCCTCGACTCCCGCTCAACCTCGCAAGACCCCGACCTAGGAAGCAAACATCATCGACGGTGGCGGTAAGATCTCCCTCTCCCATTCCCCTTCCTCCTCCGTCTCCCATCCCTTCTCTTCCTCCGTTCCCTCTACTTTCCCGCCATGGCGCCGCCCCATCCCCCCGTTTCCCATCCCCTAACCCTAGATCGATCGCGGCGGTAGGGGAACAACGGCGGGAGGGGGTCGTCAGCCTCTCCAGGGCCTGCCCCAAGTCAGGCTATTCCTTGGCCCTCCCCTAGCTGGCCAAGGGTATCGAGTTCCTGTTCATGTAGGGGCGGCGCAACATAACAGCTGTTGTTCCATGAGCAACACTGATGATTCTTTGTATTGATTCCAAATTTGTGCTGCCTAATGTGTGATATGTTTGAACCGTAAATCTCGAGAATTAGTAGGATCTAGCTAATTTGTTATTGTATGTTTGCAGTTTAACACTCCCTTTGCAAGTCCCAAGCCCGAATGAGAAAATGTGGAGGGAACTGTAGTCAAACATATTATGAAACTGGAACCAAAGTGTGTCTCATCCCTTTTGCCTATAACGGATCATATCTTTTTCCTATAATGTATCATTCTATCATGTGAAATTTTATCATCATAGATGTCCAGTTCGAGCGGTTTGAGCGTGAGCTTCAGATTTATGCTCAGTTTCTACCTTGATATCATTAAAATATTTTAATGTTATTATGTGTTAAAAATAATATATAAACATCCATCTATACACATACTATTTTTCATACATGTCTACAATTTTATATTGTACAAAATCAACAAAACATTCAATTCCATGGTTATTACATCCAAACAAGAATTGGAACTGGGCGCTACCGTTTAATTCCAACAACAAATACCAAGCACACCCAAACAACAAAATTTGAATTGGAGGTTATTTCCTTTCCATCTTGGATTTGTAATTCTAGTCCAATTCAATTCCGAGACAATTTCCCCTACATCCAAACAAGGGGTTATATTATTCGATAGCACAAAATAAACAGCCATGGTATTAACATCTGACTTGATAAAAAAAACCCGCCGGACACACACAACACATCATGGACACACTCTCATCTTCCTCGTTCTCTCTCATACAGATGGCAGTACAATGTGCGCTTTCTCCCTCTCCAGTATATCTGGCCATGGGCCGGGTCTAAAAAAACCCATGGTAGAAAACTGGGGCCCATGCCCTATCACCGGGCCTACTTTTAAAGTCTAGTCCCGACCCATCTGGTAAAAATCCCTTAGGGCCTAGGGCCGTTGGGTTGGCCTCTTCCTTAAAATCCCAATATACCAAGCCCAGGCCCTGCTCGTGGGCTCAAAACTCAGGCCTAGGCCCGGCCCACAGGCAAGCCCGTAGGGCCTAGGCCCTAGAGTTTAGGGCCGGGCCTGAGATGGCCAGATATACTCTCCAGTCTTCACTACCTCCCCGCTGCAGGCGCGAGGAGCTTGCCCCTCCCGTGCTGCTCGGTGCTCGCTGCTCCGGCGAGGACCGCCCATCCCCTACCGCCCGCCACTTCCTCAAAGAAGACCCCCTCCCCTTTCTCCCCACCGTACGACGGCCACCTTCCCTTGCCTCTCCACCGACGAAGGCGGAGGCACATACTTCATCTCCAACAGCTCCTCGGCCGTGGACACTATGCTCACGCTAGGAAGCTCTGCAACACCTATTTCCTCCCCCCACGAGTCAATACGCAGAACCGGAGTGAGCGCCGATGAGCTCCGGCGAGAATGCCCTGCTCCCGCTGGTTGGGAGTGCCACGAGCCTCACTCTATGGCCCAAGTATGTCATGTTCCGTTGTGGGTGGTCGACGCATCTTTCCACCTCGTCCGCGACCGGTATTTCGTCGTTCCCCTCTCTATTCGATTCGGCTATCTCCGAATCCGCTGCTCACGCCTTGACGCCGCCGACGTAGCCACATGCTCGGTGCTCGGCTAATTTAGCTATTGTGCATAAGATTGGGTGCTGGATCCACCTCAAGAAAAAAATGATGTATGAATTTAGCATTTGCATATGATCCAATTTTGGGCACAATACACACAAGTGAATTCTTCTTACCAACTAATTTTCACATTTATAATCTTTGGGTCGAATGTACAAGTAAACATCCCATTGTAATATGCAGGCACCAGAGCAAGTTTAGGCAAGACATCACATCAAATTATAAAGGCATTATTGCCATAGGATCGGGAGGAACTCGATTGAGAAATAAAGTTAGCAAGTAGCCTCTCTCCTTCTGATGGTAAGTCGGGTTGTCAACTTGCTTTGCGTAAGCACTGTATATTGCTTCTTTTTCTTGTTCCTCTCGGAGTCTCTTAGTCTAGTTTACATCTTCCTTTGCCTATGTGCTGACGAAAGTTCATACCCCAAATACTGGAATGTTTAGATGTTGACTATTGCAAAACAAATATTGTGAACCAGCAGGAAAAATTCAGGCAATTTGTATTTCGTTGGTAGTCGATTCGTAGACATATATACGCAATGGCAAGATTGTTGTCTTCCGTTCCATTCATCTTCTAGAGTTCTCACACCTGCGAGCAGTTTGAAGAACCATTTAACTACTGAATATCTTGAAATTATGTGAACCGAGATAAAACTTTATACCATAATCGACCTTTAAGTCTTGGTCAGATTGGCAATGAATTGACTATCTGCTGAAAATTTCCGTGTTCCCAAATAAATGATATAAGTGAGCAGAACATGAACCCAAAACCAATACGGAGTCAAGCTCACATCGACATCATTAATTCATTATTCTCGGTCTTAGTTTTTATTTTATTAAAAGCTACAATTAGAGCAGGAGCAATATATTTCTGCATTGGTTTATTCTAGTACAGACTTGCCTCTAAATCTGCTAATACTGGAATGACACAAATAGATGGAATTTAAAAGCTATCAAGGTGTTGCTCACTTGCAAGTTGCAACAATATGAAACCACAGAAATAATGAAATATAAATTGGACCCATCGTCGGCAGACATATATCCTTGTCGTCGAGGATGACTCCGTGGGAATTCACAGAGTTTGGTACTACACCATCTCCAGATGTTATGTTATGCGGTTGTATGACTGCCGATTGCCCGGTAGCTGGCGTATCTAATACAATGTTACTGTTATGGAGGAGGGCAGTACTATTCTTATTTTGCTCGTGGGTTTGGCGTTATTGCTTTAATATTTCCTCTCTATTTTGTGCATACCACTCCCTTTCCCTCCAATTCTTAATCTCATTAGGGTCTGAATAGAGGAAAAAAAATCATTATATCGCAATAGAAGTGGGCCATATATGACGAAGTTGATCATCATTACCTGGTGATACAGCCAGCGGTGTGTGTTCCCTCGTCTGCGTCGTTTTTTTTGTTTGTATGCTTCACGCCATATCTTGTTAATATCATCCCTATATTTTGTGAATTCCGCTCCCGACTCTCTATTCCTCTGCCTTTTAATTTCTTTAGGGTCTGCAATTCATGACAGTTCAGCAGTTGAGCACCAATAGCGAATTTGAGTGATTGGGTTGCGACCATTACCCAAGGAGTGTGTGTTGCTTATATACTGGAACATGGTGAGCATCCGGTTGGGAGTGGTAGGGTCCATACTATTCCTTCAATCCTGTAAATGGCAATAGTTTTATAATCTGAAATATGGAACCAACAAAATTGAAATGCATGTATATTAAGTACACATTGTATAGTACAGCTTGAATTAGTGGTTTTGGAAAAGGGCAATGTTGATTTTGCAGAATACTGAATATAGATATACATGAAAGTTATCTTTGTGGATTGTTTCCAAGATTCACAAACAAACTTTCTCCATATTTTGTGCTCCCATGTTGTATCTGGAGGTATTGTATTACCGTAAGGAAGATAGGGACAGTGATGGTTCCCTGAATCAACTCCCACCCACCTGTTTACATTCACCATGTTTACCTTCACCAGGTGCCGTACATAGCTTTCTTGTGGTGCCTCTATAATCCAAATGGATGCAATTTGCATTAGTGTACCTGGCATAAATCTCCATATTGTGTGTAAACGGTTCTCCACTCTGTTATATTAGCAATGATAATCCACTCTTTTATGTCAGTTGAAAAAATTAATGCCAAAGTATGCGACATGGACATAGGATGTTGTAGTTTGTAATACTATCCATCTAGATTACTTTTACATGGCATTGGCTGTAATCATGCAAAATTGTTTCAGTTTTAGGTAAGGCCAGCGATATCAGTTTTCCAGTACCATATGGATCTACCACGGCTCCCTGGTACGATTTCACTTCCTGATGCTAGACCTCTTGCACTGCGTCTCTGGTTTGATTTCCATGTCAATTAGTCGTGTTCTTGATCAATTTTAGAACGCCAGTGCTGATGGTTTCACTAAAATATGCAGAAAGGAAACGTGAGCAATCAACTGATTACGTTTTTCACAGCACCTGCGATGCAGATGAGTTTGTCGGCGCGATGTCGTCGGATGCAGACGCCGACGGCGTCTCAAACCCTCATGACTATGGACGTCAAATCTTGGCGAGGAGTTCGTCGGCGTGGACATTGTCGGTTGCGCAGAGGAGCGATGGTGCAGGACAGTCCGGACGGCGGTTCAAAGCCTCATGGCTTTGGACGGCGACTCTTTGGCGAGGAGTTCGTTGGCGCATGGTAGCGATGGTTCGTCTGCCCGCAATGCTCCGCCAAACGAAACCACCAGACATGGATCCCCTGGGCGGATAGGGAAGACCCGACGGCCCTAGCACCCTCGGCCTGCCCACCACCCAGCAGGTCGTGCTGACGACGAAGGCCATGAAAATTGACGAAGTACCATAATAGCACCTGCGGGGCCGTCGCCGCCGGCCAGGCGCGAGGTAGTCGTTCCGGCTGCACGCAGCCTTGGAACCAAGCGAGGAGAGATGAGGAATCGTAGAATATCCAGAACAACGCTGCCGAGGCCACGAGGATGGCGTGCTCTCCGCGCGCGGCTAGGCCGACGGCGAACGCCGTGCGTATAGAATTATTTCTGGTTAGCCGTTTTGTCTGCGAGAATTCGTTTCTACGTGGATACCGCTTCGGCTAACTTAACGGTGGCAGTTTCTTGTAATTTAAGTTGTTTGAGTAGCTCAACATTGAAGCGATCTTGTCCGTTTGATCCATCCGGTTTGAAGGCTCAGATTTTGATCCATCCGATTTGACGGCTCAGATTTGATGTATCTACAAAGTTTGCTCTTTTATAAGTAGTTTAGATAATGTATTGGTTAAAGACTTACTCTCATTGGGAGGTAGACATGGGTAGCTCCATTCTTCCTCCTCTTGATCATCACTCTCCTCCTCTTTTTCATCCAATGAGTTTCTATATTCAGCAATTTCTTTTTCAGTAGGCTCCTGCAGGTCATCAGTTACTTCCTTTGGTGGAGAGCATCTTTTAAGATACTAGATGACCCGTTGCGCCAAATGGCGCAAGAAGTATGATTTGTTCCAGATTGGATACGAAATGGAAAAAACTTGTAAATTATATTGCATCAAAACTCGATGAAAGCGTAATCTACGATATAGTTTGGTAGCTACAAACACGAGTACCGAAGGCCAATTTCCTTCATTACATTCGGAAAATGTATAATAGATCGACGTTATATTAACTAAAGGCATTACATTCAGAAAATGTATAATAGATCGACATTATATTAACTATAAAGACCATATACAACGAATATCTGAAAAGCGAGAATTGACAACTCGCAGTTTTCCAGATGACCAATACAACAAGTGTTGCCCGAATTCAAAGCAGGAACAACATTCTAATTCAAAGTGGGAGCACACATTTTTAGATTCAGAAACAAACAAATAGAACACGCTGAGATCATGTTAGGAACTTAAAATTTCACTTTGCCGCACCATTCAGACGATCACACATGTTTCCATTCACACTGGGAACTTGATATCCATCTTTGATTCTCCTGGCGCAATCTCCTGATGTACAGTTATGTGTCTACATTTCATCTATTCTATGGTCAGCAATATCATCATAGTTACAAACTATGGTATTTTTAACACCCAGGCGATGTACGTTTCCCAATAGTCCGTGGAGCCTTTTCTCATTGAGCTCATTTGCATATATTATTCATGTACGACAGATGAATAAAACAACCTCAACAGCTGGGAACATCTGCACTCAGGTGGTCTTTTCTCAAATTATTCAAGTAACTCAACAACCTCAACAGCTGGGAACATCTGCACAACTATAGCACAAAAGAATGTTAACGAGAACATCAATACATTGCGATAACTTTCTTAACAAGCATGCCAAAGACAATTTGCAACTACTGATCTAAGAAAGCTGGATCACCGTAACTCAACCGGAAGAAACAACACAGTGAAGATTTCACACAATAGCTGCTTGAGATAGGAAGCTCACCTCGACAAATGCTTCAATGAGAAACTCATTGTATCCATAGTACGCCATCACATCAGATTTGAACTGATCGACATAATCTTTTCTTGGAACATCTTCTTGCCTCAGCTTCTAAAGTTTGACAGTACCCGGACAACTAAAGAGGAAAACCAACATACCGGAAGAGAAGAAAAAAATCAGTAAGGAATTTAAATTGAAGTGCAGAAAAATAAAAATAACGGATTCAAAATATACTCAATGCCCTTGCATAAAATCTGTTGCTAAGAGAGTGATTAGGCCATAATCCGAATGTGCACCTCTCCATACACTCCCTTTGAAAGATTTGACACTTTACCTGATAACCAAAATAACATCAAATGTAAGAACTCGTCATGATTCTTGCTGAATAAATTTTATTTGATGCAAAGGCATGACATGTTTCCTGCCCATATTCATAGTGCACGAAGCCTTAATGTGGCTATAGGATCACCAAGCATTTCAGGTGTATCGAATAAGTCCGTATCAAGGTCCAAAGCAAGAGCAATGATCCTTGCAACCGATTTTGCCACTCTCCTGAAACCAAAAAAATCACGCCAAATAAGAACATGTCTTATCTTTGACAGAAGAAATAAAACTTCATCTACAAACACATAAGATGATACGAAAAGGGAAAAGAACATTCCGGTAGGCACAAAGGAAAGTTCAAAAGAATCATACCATGCAAATAACTGGGAGCAGCACGGCAGCACCACGTGTACACGGTGTTGACGGTAGCTGTCGGATAAAAGTGAAGGCTAGTGGGCACAGACCAGAGCAAGGCGACAAGAGTCGTCCGACAGTGGTACTGGTCATAAATCATGAACTGCATGACAATGTTGCAATTATATAGGGTTTAAGCCATAAGCACAATGTAAACACTAAATTGAAATTTGAAGTGAGGTGAAACGTGTCTAAAAATTACTTAGAGAATAGTAAGCTATGGGGCTTGCTTCAGGCCGATGCAAATGTGTCAGAATTTAAAGTACCAATAACGACACAATTATCTATCATAGTTAGAACACTACTCCAAAAATCAAACATGAATGAGTATAATTTACACTAAAAGTAGCAAACAAGTTTTACATCTGAACTCAGGTAGCTAACAAAGCGGAGTTTGCCAGCGTCAATGCCCTACTCTGACCGGTAAGGGGCAGCTCCACACGATTTGACTCCCAGAACACATATTTGCATTGCGTAACATAGAAAAACTACACCTGTATAATTTTGTGGTGGATATTGACTCACACATCAACTAAGACTCAGAACAGAAGTACCTACTAATGGATGCAGGCAACGCAGTAGGCGATCATGGAAAGCATACCCCAAAATCCATCTTCAAGAAAATAACTACACTGGAGGAGTGATAGTGACATACCAAGAAAATTTAACTACCTGCGGTATTGGTTTGTAGGGCAATAAGCACGCATCGATTAGCTAGTACACTCTCGGCCAAAAGAAATGTACAGTATAGCAAACAGGTAGTCCAGGAATGAGATAACCCGTCCCATGTACCAGCCAGAAACCCAAAAACTCAGATGCGAATAGGCCCACGAACAGCCAGGAAGCATAGCATAAAGAAACATGACCAAAATCCAAACATCCAAAGCGATTCCTCCAATACCGTCAGCCTTCAGCCGATGAAAACCATCTTAATGCATTGGGAGCACATCGATGCTGGTACCGACATGTCTCTATATTTTCAGTTTCATTTAAACCATGAAAAAAAACTGCTGCTCTCTCCATACAACATCATACAAAAATGTATGATCCAGAGCTTAAAATTAGCTATAAAAAAATGCACAGTGAACATATATGGGAACAAATTTGGTATCTAACTGTATGCCTACATCTTGAATTCCACTCAAACTGAGTATGAAGCACTACCAGGATGAGCTCTAAAAATAAACCAGGATAGTTATTGACATTCAAGCTTTGAACGGAGAACAATAAACGACAGTATGGTGCATGTTCATATGTTACAGCAGCTTCTCCTAGCTTTATGCCTGGTGGTTCAATCCAAATGAAGCAGTATTTCCTCTTGGACGAATGATGGTACACCAAATCCCTAGCCACAAGAATTTGCCCATAAAAACAAAATATCATGAGCAACCAGAAGCCTCTCACAAAGCCGTGGCCATGGCCTTGAACGCCGCTTCCGCCGCTGCAGGAGAAGAGCATGGAGGGAGGGGATGGAGCAGTGGTCGGCAGCGAGAAAGCAGTGGGCTAGAGCAGAGGAAAGGACACGCTCCACCGTGACTCCCCGGCTCCGGCGCCGCCGCAGCTCGCCTCCTAGCGCGGTGCCGCTCGGGATCCCGCCGCCTCCTACCATTGCGCCGCCTAGGATCCCGGCTCCTACCACCGCTGCTTGGGGGAGAGGGAGAGGGGGCGGGGATTGGGAGCCTGGCGGCGGTGAGGACCAACGTCGGAGCCTGCGAGGGCACGAGTGTTTAGAAACGAATCAGGGTGACAAGAGTAAAGAAACAGACCTCACAGAGATCAGTCGTTACGCGTGGATGAATAGATGAAGAGGAGGTTGGCATCGAGGACCTCTCCACCTCGAGATCCAACAAAATCTCCAGCGATGTTGTCGCGGAGAGCAATGATAGGAGGCGGCAGTGGTCATCTCCTCCCTAGGTGGCTTGCATCCTGTGGACCAGGACCACGATACCGCAGCTGATGAAGAGCATCAAAAGGAGGCGGAAGGGTCCTCCTGCCTCCTCTTTGCCCACGCCGAGAGCCGCCACTGCCATGTGCCTTCTCCTCCCGCGACCCCCGCCGTCGTCCTAGCCCAAAGGTCGCCGGCGCATCCGAGAGAAACAGGACAGGGGATTGGGGAAGGAGAGTGAGGACGCGCGGATATTTTCTCCCCCGTGCAGGGACGGAGATTGGGAGCGGGTGACTCTGGAGCTTGAATGGACCCACACGGATCTGGTCCCACTGGTTAGCGAGACGGGTAGGAAAATGGCGGGTAGAAAACTGCAAAATCGGAGGGAGTGTGCCTCACGAAGCCATTCTGGTGGCCGTTTTGGCACTGAGCCTTTATAGGATAGATTAAATTATATAGTAATTACAATCCTTGTAATTATCAAAGCAATATTCAACTATATCATAAATCTCGTATTTATAAGATGCATCATCAATACTTTCAAGCAAATAGGCAATTTCAAATGCATCCTTCCAAACAATAAATTCCTCGGTTTGTTCCACATCATCAAAGTCATAATTTCCTTTCACATAAGAAGATATGGTAACATTATCGTTATACTCGCATTGAAAATGGAAGTGTTTATACCTCCTACAGCAACAAGATTTATCAAAGCAATAAGTAACATTATAAGTAGAGCACAAGTTTTTAGCATAGTCATGCAATGTATTAATTTTCTCCCATAAGTGTATCTCTTTTTGTGACAAGCGGTGTTCCTTATAATATTTTTGTTGTTCATCAGTGAACCCACCTTGCCAATAAGATCTAGTTTCAAAGGCATCAAACATTGATTGCAAGCATAATAAATCAAGTAACAAGAAAAACAATAACAAAGTAAAAATGATTGGAGGTGAGAGACTCCCCTTGCAGAAATTCTCTTCCTCCCTGGCAACGGCGCCAGAAAATAGCCTTGATGGTGTAGCTCTTGCACTCGTTGGGAAACCCCAATAGGAAGGTATGATGAGCACAGCAACAGTTTTCCCTCAGATTGAAACCAATGTTTAATAGACCAGTAAGAGGAAGGAGTAACTTCAGAAGGTTGATGCAGCTAATGTGGCAGGACGCACTACCGTTTCAGCAGCAACGTGGAACCTACACAACACAAACAATTCAGTTTGCCCCAACGAAGCAGTGAGGTTGTCAATCTTACCGGTTTTGCTGATAACAAAGAGGTTAAATGTATGGTGTGGCAAACAATATGCAAACAAGAGCAGTAGTGTGAAAACAGTGGAAGCAGTGTGAAAGCAGTGGAAACAGTGTCTGTATTATCAGAATGAGAAAAAGGACAGGGGTCCACAGTTCACTAGAGGTGTCGCTCCATAAAAGATAAATAACATGTGTGGTGAACAAATTACAGTTGGGAAATTGACAGAAATGAAGGCTGCACCGTAGTGCATATGCAAGACATAAAGATTACTATGTGATTCATGCGGGCATTACAACAAGATACATAGACCGTCATACAACTGCATCTATGACTAATAATCCACCCTTAGAATATCATCCGAACAAATGTTGGGTATTAAGTTGCAAGCAACTGATTATCGCAGTAACCAAAGTGTGTAATGTAAACAATGTAAACTAAGTAAACACCATTGTTTTCTCCCTAATGGCAACATTACATTCTCCATCCGTCACGTTTCTGTCACTCGAGCACAGATGCAAAGGAGGCATGAACCCACTATCAAGCATAAATACTCCCTCTTTTAGTTACTAGCATCTACCTGGCCAAAGAATCTACTAATAACGGAGAGCAGGCAAGATCATAAATAACATATGCATGAAGATAACATGATAGATTGATAATCAGAAGACATAGGATTCAACATTCATCAGATCCTATCAAACACAACATGTAGCATTACGATAAGTCCATTTTGCATCGCTATTTTATATCATAATTTTCTGTTATTCATCGATATATTTCATTTTGTGATGCATCTCTTATGTTATTTTATCTTATTTTGCATGTTTTATAATTTTTGGAGAATAAACACCGGGACCAGAAATCTGATGGAAAAAGCACCGTCAAGATACCACATTTCAGAAGATCAGAAGAAGAAGGGGGACATCCGGGGGTTCCTAAAAGTCCCGAGGAGGAACACAGCCAGAAGGAGAGCCAGAGGGGGGCCACCAGGGGCCCAAACCTAGGGGTTGCCCCCCTAGCCGCGCCACCTAGGGGTGTGGCCACCCTGGCCCACCTCTGGGGTCATCTTTGGCCCCCTGACCCCGAGGGAACCCTAAGCCTCATTCCATCCTCGAAGAATTATTACGCCGCTGATGCGGGGCGGAAAACACCCGAGAGAGAAAACCTCTCTGGCAGGGAGATATCTGTCGGGGAAATTCCTCTCCGGAGAGGGGAAATCACCGCCGTCGTCACCGTCATCACTCTGGGCATCATCAAGATCGTCATCATCATCGTCATCACCACCAGCACCATCACCCTCATCATCCACCTTCATCCCTATGTAACAGTTAGGGTCCTCTATCTCTGTTTTTCATTAGATCTCTCTCCCGGTGTGGATTACTTGTTAATAGTTGATGCTTGTGAGATTTATCGGTGTTTGCACTTTATGACAAGATTGTTATCATCCATTATATCACCTCTGATTATGATCCATATGATGTGTTGTGAGTAGTTCGTGTTGTTCTTCAGGACATGGGAGAAGTCAAGTTGTTAGTAGTGAAGTAATGTTGAATAATATTTAATGTTTGATATTTAAGTTGTGGTGTTATTCTTCTAGTGGTGTCATGTGAACGTCGACTACATGATACTTCACCATTTATGGGCCTAGGGGAATGCATCGTGTATTTGGCTGCTAATTGTGGGGTTGCCGGAGTGACATAAACCTAAACCCTCGTTAGGAAACCATTACACGAGGGAGCGTAGGATCCCGGAGTTTAAAGCTGTGGTTAGATTTATTTCTTAATAACTTTCTTGTAGTTGCGGATGCTTGCAAGGGGTATAATCACAAGTATGTATTAGTCTTGGATGGGATGGTACATTAGCATAGGTTCACCCACACAACACTTATCAAAACACCGAACATTATTCAGCTGCATGGAACAAAAGCACTTGACAGAAACCTCCCGTGTGTCCTCGAGAACGTTTGTTAATCATAAGTAAACTCACCGGCTTGTCCTTTGCTGAAGAAAGGATTGGGCCACTCGCTGCAATTATTATTACTGCATTTTATTTACTCGCACTTTATTTATCTTCAATATCAAAAACCCCCTACAAATCTGTTTTCCAGTATTTACAGTTATTCCTTCATCAAAACTGCTTGTCAACACCTTCTGCTCCTCGTTGGGTTCGACACTCTTATTTATCGAAAGTACTATGATAAACCACCTATACTTGTGAGTCATCAATACTATTTTCTGGCGCTGTTGCCGGGGAGTGAAGCGCTATTGGGAAGTGGAATTCATAAAGGAAGCTTCTGCTGTAAGTGTTGTTTTTATTTCTGTCTACTGCTTTATTGCAGTATGTTTGGAACTCCTTTTGAGTCCCTATTTGCGGGCACTGCTGCCACTACTAGGGTAGTAAGTGACCCACTGCATGATGATTTGGATCCTTATAAAATACCTATAAAGATTGTTAAACATGTTATGGATAACTGCTATTCAGGTGATGGAAATATCCATCCTGGTGATCATTTGCTCTTTTTACATGAATTATGCGAGTTGTTCAAGTGTGCAGGTATTACAATGAGCCAAGTGAATAGGAAATTATTCTCTATATCATTGACAGGCCAAGCCTCTAAATGGTTCAAACTGCTGAAAAATAACCAGACTATTGAATGGGAGGAAATTGTACCTCTCTTTTATTCTAAATTCTATCCTCCAAGTGAAATCCATAGAGATCGGAATTATATATATAATTTTTGGCCTCGTGACGGAGAGAGTATTGCCCAAGCATGGGGGAGATTGAAGTTACTAATGCTCAAATGCCCCATTTATGAGCTCCCCAGTAATATCGTTATTAATAATTTCAATGCAAGGCTTCCTCTTCATGATAAGGATTTGTTGGATGCTTCTTGTTCTGGATCATTTACACTTATGAAGGATGAAACTAAATGGGATCTTCTTGACCGTATTCAAGAAAACACTGAAGCATGGGAGAATGACAGAGGTAGAAAGTCAGGTATAAATTATGATTATGAATGCATTAAAACCTTTATGTCATCTGATGGTTTTCATAATGTTAGTAATGCTTATGGCCTTGATTATCAAGTTGTTGCAAACTTATATAAGGCTTTTGCTTCTTACTTTGATATTCCTAAAAAGCAATGGGACAAGTACCATGCACCTTATAAAGATACTGTTAATTGTGTTCCTGCTAGAGATATAGAAGTTCATATTGTTGATTCTATTGTGCCTGAACCTTATGTTGAGAAAATGCCTTTCCCTGCTAAGGTAAAAGAACACTCTATGTTAGCTAGTGTGATTAATAAAAGTGCAAGTAAACCTGTAGAATCTGAGGAACAAATAACTGTAGAACCTACAGTAGCAATAGTAAAGGACCTTATTTCTGAAAATATAGAAGAGGGACACATTATATTTTGTGAAGATGCTTCTAATATTGTCTCTCATCCTAGTAAATCTAGGAAACCTACTGTTTCTGTGCTATCTGTTAGGATAGGTGATCATTGTTATTATGGTTTATGTGATATTGGTGCTAGTTCTAATGCTATTTCGTATGAGCTTTATTAAGAAATCATGCATGAAATTGGTTCTTGTGAACTTGAAGACATTGATGTGATTATTCAACTTGCTAATAGGGAAACTATTTCTCCAATTGGTATTGTTAGAGATGTGGAGGTCTTGTGTGGTAAAACTAAGTATCCTGCTGATTTTCTAGTACTAGGCACTTCTGCTAGTGATACTTGTCCTATTATATTTGGTAGACCTTTCTTAAATACTTGTGGTGCTGTTATTGATTGTAAAAAGGAGAAAATTCTTACAAAGTTTGATGGAGAGTCTTATGAATTTAATTTCTCCAAATTTGCTAAAGCACCTTATGAAGCTGAATTGCCTAATGAGAATTATAGAGTTGAACAATTGGCTACTATTGCTTTTGCTCCTAACAATCCTTTTCAGCAATACATGGAAGACCACGAAAGTGATGCCTTTATGGAAGAAAGGAATGAAATTGACGAGATTTTTCTACATCGGCCAGCGATGCTGAAACATAATTTACTGGTGGAAGACTTGGGTACCACATTACCACCCAAGGAGGATCATGTTTTTGATTTAAAGCCTTTGCCTGACAATCTTAAATATGCTCATATTGATGATAAGAAATTATATCCTGTTATTATTAGTTCTAAACTTTCTGGTAAAGAAGAGGAGAGATTATTGGGAATATTGAAGAAACACAGAGGTGCTATTGGTTATGCTCTTGATGACTTGAAGGGGATTTCTCCTACTATTTGTCAGCATGCTATTAATATTGAACCTGATGCAAAGCCAGTTGTTGAGCATCAACGTCGTTTAAATCGTAAGATGAAGGATGTGGTAAGAAATGAGGTATTGAAACTCCTTGATGCTGGCATTATTTATCCTATTGCTGATAGTAGATGGGTTAGTCGTGTGCATTGTGTCCCTAAGAAAGGAGGGATGACTGGTGTGCGAAATGAAAATAATGAACTTATTCCTCAAAAAGTAGTAGTTGGTTATAGGATGTGCATGGATTTTAGGAAGGTTAACAAAGTTACTAAGAAAGATCATTATCCTTTGCCTTTTATTGATAAAATGTTAGAAAGGTTGTCTAAGAAAACTCATTTCTGCTTTCTTGATGGTTATTCTGGGTTTTCTCAAATTGCTGTTAAAAAGCTTGATCAAGAGAAAACAACTTTCACTTGTCCTTATGGAACCTATGATTATAGATGTATGCCTTTTGGTTTATGTAATGCTCCTGCTACTTTTCAAAGATGCATGTCTGCTATCGTCCATGGTTTTTGTGAAGAAATTGTGGAAGTCTTCATGGACGATTTCTCCGTCTATGGAACTTCTTTTGATAATTGTTTGCAGAATCTTGATAAAGTTTTGCAGAGATGTGAGGAGACTAATCTTGTTCTTAACTGGGAGGCCATTTTATGGTTAATGAAGGAATTGTTCTTGGACATAAAATCTCTGAAAGAGGCATTGAAGTTGATAGAGCTAAAGTTGAAGCTATTGAGAAAATGCCCTGTCCCAGGGATGTTAAAGGTATTCGTAGTATTCTTGGTCATTATGGTTTCTATAGAAGGTTTATTAAAGATTTCTCTAAAATATCAAAACCTCTTACTAATCTTCTTCAAAAAGATGTACCATTTGTTTTTTGATGAAGATTGTAAATAAGCTTTTGAAATTTTAAAAAAAGCTTTAATATATGCTCCTATTGTTCAACCACCTGATTGGAATTTACCATTTGAAATTATGTGTGATGCTAGTGATTTTGATGTAGGTGCTGTTCTTGGACATCGGTTAGATAAGAAGTTAAATGTTATTCATTATGCTAGTAAAAATCTTGATGCTGCTCAAAAGAATTATGCTACCACTGAGAAAGAGTTCCTAGCTATAGTTTTTGCTTGTGAGAAATTTAGGCAGTATATTGTTGATTCTAAAGTTACTATTCATACTGATCATGCTGCTATTAAGTACCTTATGGAAAAGAAAGATGCTAAGCCCAGGCTTTATTAGATGGGTGCTTCTCTTACAAGAGTTTGATTTACATATTGTGGATAGGAAGGGTGTTGAAAATCCTGTTGCTGATAATTTGTCTAGATTAGAAAATATCTCTAATGACCCTATTCCTGTTAATGATAGTTTTTCTAATGAACTGTTAGCTGCAATAAAAGTGAGCTCTCAAGAGAGTCCATGGTATGCTGATTATGCTAACTTTATTGTTTCAAAGTATTTGCCTCCTACCTTTACAGCTCAGCAAAGAGGAAAATTCTTATATGATTTGAGGCATTATTTTTGGGATGACCCACAATTATATAAAGAATGTGTTGATGGTATTATGAGAAGATGTGTTCCTGAAAATGAACAACAAGAGATATTGAGAAAATTTCATAGTAGTGCTTATGGAGGACATCACGCTGGAGATAGAACTTGTCGTGGTGTGGAGAAGACAGATGCCATAGGGTGGCTTGAGTTTGGGGCCGATGGACGCTGTAGGTATTCGGGGAGGCATCACATGTCACGTAGACGCGCTCAGAAACACTTCAAACACCAAGATCTACCCAGGTTCGGGGCCCTCGTGTGGAGGTAACACCCCTACTCATGCCTACCTATCTGTATATAGTATGACCGAGTAGCCACAGTACGAATCAGGCTCTTAGTCGAGTAGCCACTCTCTTGCTCTCTCTCTGTCTAGCGCTAGCTCTTGCAATAAATGCTCTCCGGGCCAACGTCCCTCGCGCAGGAGGGGGCTGGGTACCTTATATACTGGTACCCAGCGAGTAAACAATGATAAAAGGTACACGAAGTGACAACTCCCCTGTGACAACGGCGCACGCCTCAGTGTTCTCGCTGACGCCGTGGCGAGAAGTCGCCGCGCCATTCGGCTGACAGGACTTGTCCACCCTGTCAGTCTCACAGAGTAGGCCCCTCACATGTCCTGTCCCCCTGTCAGTGACAAGACATGACAGGAGCCCACCCTCACTATACCCACGCCGTAGCGCGGATAATCATGTTCCTTGTAAGTTGAACCGCACGCCTGTACGGCTGCGGGATACGCGGGATCTCGTCAGAACGACTCCATTGACTTTGTGCCCGAGTAGGATTGATGCCCATCTACTCGGACCCCCCGAGCTCTACTCGGCTGATTCCGATCTTCCTTATTATCTTCACTTGGCCTTCAACACTTATCACCGAGTAGCGTCTACCGGATACTAGATACCGGGTAGCCGCCTACCCGGCAAACTGTACCTTGATCTCTGTTTTATCACCTGTCTTACCACTACTCTGGGGTAGCCCCCCGACATTAGTCCCCGAAGCTGGTAGCGTCTAGTGAACTTGTTCGTTGGACCCTGCCAGCTTAAACCAAATTGCCTCCGTGAAGCAGTCTGGCCGAGTTGCTCCTCAACTCGGACACTCAAAGTACTTACTCGAACTTCTCTTATTATGGTTTTGGGAGAAATCTTCTCGGTGCCGAGTAGACCACGCAACGCAGAGCTGTGCCGAGAACTTATACTTAGCGAAATTTTCAACGCACTCCCGCTCGATCCAGCGCGAATCCATCTTCGCGCGTCCAGGGAGGGCATGTGTCACGCCACCGCGCCCCCGACGCCTCGGTTCTGGCGTTACTGCGTGCCACACGCCCATCACTGCACCTGGGGCCCACGGCCCGTTGTGTCACCTCGACTGTGTACTCGAGAGCCCACAACCCACGTCGTGGCATTAACTGCGCCCATTACGCGCGCATATCTTGCTGTGTGCGTTTCTAACAGGCAGTTAATCCCACTCTGCACGATCTCACGCACGATCGATCCCAATTCAGTAACCGCAACTACGGCGGGATAAATACCCCCGCGCCGCCCTAGTCGTCTCTTTCCTCACACTTTTCCCCAACTCGCACTCCTTCTCCTTGCTTCCGCCTCCACCGCAGAGCGCAGCGCTGCCGTGAACTCGCCACGCGCCGCCGCACTGAGAGTAGAGAGAGAAGGTTCCCACGCGCCTCCGTCTTCACCGTCGTCCTCAACCTCGACGCGGTCGTTCCCTCGTCGACCATACAGCCATGGAGCTTGACAACCTCGCCGGAGACCACGAGGAGGAGATGGCTCCAGCGCGCGCCGGCTGGGAGGGATCAGATGTCACCGCCGCCGACTGCCAGTGGCTGGTGAACACCCGCCGCGTCCCTCCCGGCGACATCTGCCGCCCTCCTGGCGACGAGATCGTCCCTGCTCCCGAAGCTGGTGAGTATGTCGTCTTCCTCTCCCACTTCAAATGCGGATTTGGACTCCCCATCTCCAAGTTTCTCAAAGATTTTCTCCGTCATTTCGGCCTTCAGCCACACCACTTTCCCCCAAATGCCATCGTGATGCTGTCCACCTACGCCACCGTCTGTGAGGCCTTCCTAGGAGTTTACCCCACGGTCCAAACCTGGGCCAAATACTTCTTTCTCCGCCAGCAGAGTATTCCAAACCCTTCCAATCCCTTAGTTCCATGTGTGATGACCCAGACGGGTAGCGCTATGATGCTGCAGGGTAGCACTGGGCACCACCCACGGGTACTCAGATTGGAGACCGTCCGCAAGTGGCAGAGAGGTTTCCTCTATGTGAAGAATGCTCCTGCTGCCAAACCAGAGAAGGTCGTGAACAGGATTGGGATCCCCGAGTTCCAAATGCCCTTCCTACTGGACAGAATTGGGGGTATAACCCCAAGAAGACGGTGCCTGATGTCGTCCAGGTGGACAAGCGCCTGGAGCAGCTGGTGAAGGAAGGACTCCTTCAAGACGACCCGATAGCCTGCTGGGTGGAGTGCAGAGTACTCCCGCTTCAGCACCGGGTACACAAGATGTGCTACATGGGTGGCCCTCGTGACTGCACCCGGATGACCACCGTCGAGCTTACCAGAGCAGAGGTGGCGATCTGGGTTAAGTCCATTCTGCGGATGAAAGAACATAGGTTCTAAATCCTGTTTTGAGTGTTTGATTACAACATATAGATGGACTAACGTGGTTTGCTAAGTGTACTCAGAAAACATAGCCCCGTAAAAGTCTTACAAAGTTCAACAATAGTGAGAAAATGCTACGGGAAAATACAAGGAAGAGTTGAAAAGAAACGGCGAAAAGAAAGGAGAAAAGGAAGAAATGTGCAGGGTGGCCGGCCTCCAGGCCGGCCTGGCCGGGCTCCAGGCCGGGCAGGCGCTGCTCCTGGCCAGCCCCACGCCGGCCCCAGGCCGGCCCCCAGGCCGGGGCTTTCGGGTGGGGGTCCGGCCTCACCCCTCGCCCACGCCGGCCCCAGGCCGGCCTCCAGGCCGGGGCGCCCGGGTGGGGGGCCGGCCTCCCCCCTGTTCCACGCCGGCCAGGCCGGCCTCCAGGCCGGGTCGGCTGCGCCACGCCGGCCTCCCCCTGCGCCCACGCCGGCCTCAGGCCGGCCCCCAGGCCGGGGTGGGTTCTGGCCCGGCCCTGGCTGCCCCCAGGCCGGCCAGGCCGGCCCCCAGGCCGGGGTGGGTCGCAGGAAAGGCCTCCCCCCCTAAAAACGGCCATATTTCGACAAGACTATATATACGGGGTCTTCACCTACCTTTGCTCTTTGTCAATCCCACTCACTCTCTCTCTCACCACCATTGATTGACCAAGCTCAAGCTCAAGAACAAGATCTCCACAAATCCCCAACCAAAGCTCGTGATACTTTGGGATTTGAAGGAGACACCCCCGATCTACAACTCCACCGAGCCGATTAGAAATCCACCCACTCATCCCATAGGGATATTGTCATTCTTAGTTCATTGGAGCTAGGAATCTTGTTGCTCTTAGTTCGTCGGAGCTCGGAGCCTTGTTGATATCCCCGGTGCTTTTGTGCCCGTGGATCTTGCTTCTCGGAGTCTTGGCGGCTCTTGGGATTTGGTGAGGACCCTCCAATCTTGTGGAGTGTGCCTCATCCTTGTAAAGGTTCTAGTTGTCAACCTCAACGGCAACATAGTGATTCGAGTCTATCCACATCAGTGGAAGATCTCGAAGGAGATACGGTGTGGCATTTGAGGCCTACTCGGTGTTCCACTTTGGTGGCACCGCACCGCTCCAACGGAGATTAGCTTCCATTGGGAAGTGAACTTCGGGATAAATCTCCGCGTCATTGTGTTCGGTTATCTCTCAACTTATCTTTACTTGTTGCTACTAGCTTAGTCATATTGTTCACCTTGTGCTAGTCGTAATTGCTCAACATATAGGATTGTCCATCTAGTTGCATACTCTAGATAATCTATATTTGAGCTTTGCCTTGTTAACTTGAAAAAGAAGTTAAAATTTGTAGTTAACCTATTCACCCCCCCCCCCTCTAGTTAACCTCTCGATCCTTCAATTGGTATCAGAGCCTCGTCTCTTTATAAAAGGCTTTACCGCCTAAAGAGGAGGTGAGGATGGCCAATGATCCCGTCACCATGGATGGGATTCAAAAGCTAATCCAAGCTATGATTGATTCTTCCGAGAAGAAGATGGAGGGACTAATAAAAGAATTGACATCTCCATCTAAGCAACCTAGTGAAAAGATTATCTTAGATGAAAATGGAAACCCCTTGCCAACTAAAGAAGGAAGTGATACAACTTCACCTTTAAATAATGGTGCACCATCAAATGGTAGTGGCGGCAATTCTTTTGGTTATGCATACAACAATGCTCCTAATGTTCAACATCCGCATGTCTCTCATCTTGGTCCACCTCCTTTGGTGGATCGGCATCGTTTTACTAATTGGAAAGCTTCCATGAAGTCTTACATGTGCAGCTCTTCAATGCAAATATGGAGAATTGTTGAAAAGGGATATGAGCCAAAGGATCCCGCTAATCTAAGCTCAAGTGACATCATTGATGAGCAACTCAACGCTCATGCCTTGCACATGTTGGAAAGGGCAATGGAGAAGGAAGGAGTTGAGCACATCCGGTCCTTCACAAGTGCAAAGAAAGCTTATGATGGTCTTGTTGATATGTTTGACGGCAATGTCAACCTCCAAAGGTCCAAGAGGTCAATCATTCAAAGAAAAGTTGAACACTTTCATTTGGGCGACGGAGAGAACATAGAAGACATGTTTAGAAGACTCAAGGCTCTTGTTAATGATATGAGAGATGGTGGATTCACGGATTGCACGGAGAATTGGGTCAAGGAGAAATTCCTTCTCACCTTGATGCCATATAATGAAAACATGGTGATGAATGTACAAGCAAGGGCCGACTATTTGGACCTATCCCCCAATGATGTCCTAGGTCTTTTTATCACTCTCAAGGTCATGAAACAAACCTCCGATGATGTCATGGCCCGTGTGAACGGAGCAAAGAAAGCATCTCTTGCCTTGAAGGCCAAGGTCATTCCCCATGAAGATAATGACTCGAGTGATGATGGTGCTTCTATGCATGAGGTCTCCGAGAGAGAAATGAGGACATCACATGATGAATGCTTAGCTCTTGCTCAACACAAGTGGTGGAAGAAAGGAGACTTTAGATCCAATGCCACCAAGAACAAAGGAAAGGAATCCTCTAGCACGAAGAAAGCAAGAACTTGCTTCAATTGTGGAGATTCCGAGCACTTCGTTGCCGAGTGTCCCTTCAAGAGTAGAATTGAGAATGGAGGAAGACTTATCAAGAAATCCACCTTCATTCCCAAGTCCAAGAACTTCATCAAGAGAGGCCCTCCTAGGGCAATGATTGCTAACGAAGTCGAGTACACATCCGGTGGTGAAGAGGATGATGGTGAAGGCGAACAAGTAGGTATGGCGGCCATGGCTAGGGGCGTCATACCTCCTAACTTAAGCTCTCTCTTCTCCAACCCAAATGACAACAAGGGCCCCTCGATTCACAAGTGCTTCATGGCTAAGGGTGTACCCGCAAAGGTGACTCCTACACTTAAACTTGCTAACTCCTCTATTCCTTCACTACTAAATTGTGTCGAGGAAGATCCCTTGACAAACTTTGTTGAAACACTAGAAGGAGAAACTAAATCCATTTTTGTCTCTCTCATGGATCAATTAAGTGAGGCACATGGCCTCATTGATGAACATGAGGAGAGAATAATGTTGCTTGAAAAGTTTGCTCGTGATGATGCTAACAAAATTGAGGAGCTTGAGAAAGCTCTAGATGAATCACATTGTCTTAAAGAAAGCATTGAAGAAACCTTTGCAATTGACATAGCTAAAGTTAAACTTGATTGTCAACATGCTTTTGCTAAGGTAACGGAATTCATGAGTTTAAATGATGCAACTAACCAAGGGTATAATGAACTCATTAAGGATTTTGATAAGCTTAAAATTGATCATCGTACTATCTCAAATGAGCTCAAAACCTTAAAAGGAGTTAGAATTATGAATGAAAACTCTTGTGCTACTAACCCTTTGTGTGTCAAGGCAACTCTCATTGAGGAGAACAATAGGTTGAAGGCACAACTCAACAAGGGTCTTGCCACATGCATCCAAGGCCAAAAGAACCTCAATGATCTTTTGAGTAATCATAAGAGAGTTGTTGGTAAAGAAGGTCTTGGTTTTGGTTCCTCATCGGAGGTGGCCTACAAGAAGAAGTCAACTCCCTCCACTAACTCTATTGTTTTTGTGAAGGAGGGGGAGTTGGCTAATGAGGAAGATGAGTTTGATATTATTGCTAAAAGTATTGTTTCTAGGAACACTACTCCTCACAACAACTTTGCGGGAAAGTATAACCCATCCTATGTGCTTCTAAAATCTACTAATGGTCATGTTTATGCAAAGTATGTAGGCACCTCATATGGTGATGATTACAAGCATGCTATTTGGGTTCCCAAGACCCTTGTGACTAACAAAAAAGGACCCATCCAAAAATGGGTACCTAAGACAAGAAGTTGATTTATTGTAGGGTTGCATTTCCGGTGGAACATCATGGATGATTGATAGCGGTTGTTCCGCACACATGACCGGAAGCAAAGAAGTATTAGAAGACTTGAAACTCCAACTTCTCAAGTTTGCTCATGTAACTATTGGTGATCGCTCACAACTTAAGGTATTGGGACATGGCAAGGTGGTCATTTCTCCGGATTCATCCATTGAGAAAGTCCTCCTTGTTGAGTCCCTTGGCTATAATCTTCTTTCCGTCTTGCAACTTTGTGAATGCAATTTTACATGCGTATTTGGGCGTCACCATGTGCTTGTCCTTCACACTATTTCTCTTAAAGTAGCCTTTGTTGGATTTGTGGAAAACGGTATGTACGTAGTGGATTTCTCGAAAGAAACTACACATATTGCCACATGTCTAATGGCTAAATCCGACGTGGGGTGGCTTTGGCATCGTCGCCTAGGCCATGTCGGTATGAGAAATCTACAAACTCTTGTGAAGGGTGAGCACGTGGTAGGACTAACAAGTGTGAATTTTTCCAAAGATCGTCCTTGTAGCTCTTGTATTGCCGGAAAGATGCATGAGAAGAATCATCCCAAAACATCTATCATCGCCACAACAAGACCTTTTGAGCGCATTCACATGGACCTATTTGGTCCTCCCACATATGATAGTCTTGGTGGCAAGAAGTATTGTTTGGTTATTGTTGATGATTATACAAGATACACTTGGGTTTTCTATATCAAGAAGAAGAGTGAAACTCAAGAAAGATTCATTACTTGGGCTACCGAAGTGCAACGCCAATATGACACCAAGATATTATCCATTAGAAGTGACAATGGTTCCGAGTTCAAGAACTACACCATGGATGAATTCTTGGGTAATGAGGGGATAAGACATCAATATTCCGCCGCGTACACCCCTCAACAAAATGGTGTTGCGGAGAGGAAGAATCGCACACTTATTGATATGGCAAGAACTATGATGGCCGAGTTCAAATCCCCATATAACTTTTGGGCCGAAGCTATCAACACCGCTTGTCATCTATCTAACCGACTCTTCCTTCGTCCGATGATTGGCATGACTCCATATGAGCTTCTCACCGGTAACAAACCCAATCTCTCATATCTTCGCGTTTTTGGGTGCAAATGCCAAGTATACATAAAAGGAACTAGATTGTCTAAATTCGATGCTAGAACATTTGAAGGTATTTTTGTTGGTTATGCCACGAACTCCCACACTTATAGAGTCTACAACATATCCACCGGGTGTGTTGAAGAATCTATGAATGTGGAATTTCATGAGGATAATGGCTCCCAAGTGGAGCAAATTGATTGTGATGATGTAGGTGATGAACCATCCTCCATAGCCATAGGAAGAATGGGTGTAGGTCCACTTATACCCATTGAGGGACACCTTGTGGCAAATGAAGATGGAACTAGCTCTACGCAAGTGGAGCCCTCTACATCAACCACCAATCAAATGGTAAACCAAGAACAAGAAGAAGATCTTAATGTGGATATCTCTCATCAAGAAAGTGATCAAGATCCACCCAATGATAATGGTGGAAGTGGTCTTGGTGATACTTCTCCAAGAACTCCAATAAGGGTGGACAATGGTCTTGATGAAGGAAATGATGAGGATGTCCCACCAAATGAACATCCCGATGATGCTCTAGTTCGTATCAAGTCTCGTCAAGCATCAAGATTGCAACAAAAGTCACTATATCAAAAGAATATAATTGGTGGCTTGGGAAGAAGTGTCTCCACTCGTGGACAAGTGCTCAAGTTTTGTGGTATTCATTCATATGTCTCTCATGTTGAACCCATCAAAATATATGATGCTCTTGAAGATGAAGATTGGGTTCAAGCTATGCATGAAGAGCTCCATAATTTTGAAAGGAACAAAGTATGGTCTCTAGTGGAAAGACCCAAGGATCACAATATCATTGGAACTAAATGGGTGTTCAAGAACAAGCAAGATTCTCATGGGCAAGTGATTCGCAACAAAGCACGATTGGTTGCTCAAGGCTACTCTCAAGTCGAAGGACTTGACTACGGTGAAACTTTCGCTCCCGTAGCTAGGCTTGAATCCATTCGTATATTACTTGCATTTGCCACTAGTCATAACTTCATCTTGCATCAAATGGATGTTAAAAGTGCCTTTCTAAATGGACCTTTAAATGAAATGGTATATGTTAAACAACCTCCGGGATTCGAAGATCCCAAGTATCCTAACCATGTCTACTACCTCCACAAGGCTTTGTATGGCCTCAAACAAGCCCCACGTGCTTGGTATGATCACTTAAAGGAGTTCTTAGTAGACCGTGGTTTCGTGCTTGGGGTAATTGATCCCACACTCTTTACCAAAAGTGTAGATGGACATTTCTTTGTATGCCAAGTATATGTTGATGATATTATATTTGGATCATCTAACGTGAGTTTTGTAGATCAATTTGCCAAACTAATGACAAGTGAATTTGAGATGTCTATGATGGGAGAATTAAAGTTCTTTCTAGGTTTTGAGATCAAGCAATATCATGAAGGGACTTTTATTTGTCAAGCCAAATATATTCAAGACATGCTCAAGAAATTCGATATGATTAATGCCAAACCATTACCTTATCCAATGCCAACTACCACAAATCTCTCTTTGGATCATGAAGGTATACCGGTAGACCCCAAACTTTATAGATCCATCATTGGATCTTTGCTTTACCTTTGTGCATCTAGACCGGATATTATGTTTAGTGTGGGTTTGTGTGCGAGATTTCAATCTAACCCCAAGGAAAGCCATATGATTGCGGTCAAGAGAATTCTTAGGTACTTGGTTGATACTCCAACTCATGGTCTTTGGTATCCATCAAACACAACTTTTGATCTTGTGGGATACTCGGATGCGGATTGGGGAGGTGACAAAGTGGATAGAAAATCAACCTCGGGTGCTTGCCAATTTCTTGGTAGGTCTCTCGTGTGTTGGTCTTCCAAGAAACAAAATTGTATTGCCACCTCCTCCACGGAAGCGGAGTATATTTCCGCCGCAAGTTGTTGTTCTCAACTCTTATGGATGAGGCAATGTCTTAAGGATTTTGGAATTAAGATTAAGACTATGCCTCTTTTATGTGATAATGAGAGTGCCATTAAAATTGGTCACAATCCGGTACTTCATGGCAAGACCAAGCATATTGAGATTCGGTATCATTTTATTCGGGATCATGTGGCCAATGGTGATATCTCACTCTCCTATGTCAACACTAAAGATCAACTTGCCGACATCCTTACCAAGCCTCTAGATGTGAAGAGATTCAAGGAATTAAGGAGTGAGCTCAACATCATATGTGCAAGCAATTTTAGTTGATTGGAAATCTCGCATACACACCCCTACTAGACTCTTATTTGGATTTAGATGCACGCATAGACATAGGGGGAGTGTAGCTCAATCAATGAGCCAACACTACCTCTATTATGCATAAATAAACAAATCATGCCTAAATGATCATTTTTAATGACATCATGTGCTTAAATGATGAGTCTCGACAATGCACCCAAGATATATCTTCGCGGTGTCATATCGAACATACTCATACATGGTGGCTACGGCCACCGCCCATTTCTCCATCAAACATTTGGGTTCGAGTGTTCAATCAATTGCTTCTCTCTTTGAGTTCATATTTCATTTGTATTCAATGTTGCTCATTTGGTTTTCTTATTTTTCCCATTGGATACAAATGGAAACATCTTATGCATGTCATCATTCTCATATCATCCGTGCACATGGTCAAATAAAAATGCTCTACGAAACAATTTCAAGAAAATGTTGTTAGATTATATTTCATGAAAAATTCTTGAATTACAATATTGTTAATGTGTTTGTGAGTTGTGAGTTGATAGGTTGGGTAGGTTAATCGTTTTTTTTTGTGTGTGCGAAAAAAAAATTATATAAATAGATCAATCAAAATTTGCAAAACAAAAAAAAAAAAAAAAAAAAAAAAACACGCGCCCACATCCCCACCCGGCCTCGCTCTCACTGCCGAGCCGGCCCCAGGCCGGGGGCCAGGCCGGCGCCTTCGGGCACCATACCGGCCTCGCGGCCGGCCCCGCCCCCTCCCGCCCCGGCCCCAGGCCGGGGTGCCCTGCCCCTGCGCGCACCGGCCCGGCCAGGCCGGCCACCAGCCCGGCCCCAGGCCGAGGTGGGCGCCACGCACACATAACACACACGCACGCACGCAGCCCCCCCTCCCCTTCTTCCTCCTCCCTCATCTCCATTAGAGCCCCTAGGAGCTCTCCCTACCCCCCCTCCCCCCACCTCCCTAGCCCATCCCCTCCACCCAAAATCACGGATCCGGAAGCCCTCGGCCTTCTCCTCCCTCTCCTCCACACGGATTTATCAATCACCCCTTATTGGAGGAGATCGGGACACTTGATTTTCTAGCCCTTTTTGGTTGACCATGGCTTCGAACTCGGGTAATTTTTCTATGAGCTACTCTATGTGTTATGTATCTCTTAGTGCCATCCATGTGTGCTCGTACTCATATTCATGTGCTAGATTTTTTTTGTTTTCATCTCATCATCTTAGGGTTCATGTCACACCTATGTCACTCGTTTCAATCCTATCCATGAATATGTTTGTACTCGGATTCATATGCTAGGGTTCATACTAGGGTTCATACCACTAGGTTCTATCATACTTTGTTCATCACATGTGTCCCATCTATTTCGTATGATATGTCATGACTCTCATACTCGATTAACCCTTATGATTATGCCATACCACTAGGGTTCATACTATGATCTATTTTTTTTCATGACATATGTGCCACATACTCTTATGATTATGCCATGTTGATGCTCACCTAGCCCTCAATATCATGCCTATGACCATGAATATATATTCAAAAATTTCCATTACTTGATTCAATTGTTCTATCATTAAGACCTAATGTGTATGACATCCCTTAATTTTTTTTTCATTCTCGTGGTTGCTTGTATGCTAAAATACCAAATATTTTGTTTCACATCAACCACTAATATCCACATGATATGATCATATGCAAACACTATTGGGCTAGTACTTCGTTTACCATGTCATTGACCCATAGTTTCATGATTTAAATTTTTTTTTTGTTGTTTCACTCACCTAAAACAAACGACCATGTGCACTCATTTTCATATACCATCTCTATGCATCATATATTTCAGGTGACTCTCCTCCCCCTGAGGACACCTCTCGCCCTCTCCGTCCTCGTGTCCCTCGCAAGAAGAGTGCTCAAACTGTTGCTGGCTCTACTCCCTCACGGAGATCCACTCTCCCTGTCAATCCTAAGGAGCCCGTGATCAAAAACTGGGGTGCTCTCAGTGCAGCTGATTTTGAGGAAGCACGGCTCAACTTTAATCCGTATGAGTTTGGTGAACGCACGTGCTCTGATGCTCGGTTTTATTGCAAAATGCATCAAGTCATGTATGAATTCATTCTTGGCAAGCTACAGCACAGTCACGTGGATCATCACTACTTTGATATTGAGTATGCTCGCAACAAATGGCCTGAGGTAATGACCATCATGGATTTTCACAACCTCACTCCTCTCATGGGTGACACACTTGCCCATCCATACTCTCCAGACTTGCTCAGGGAGTTCTACTCCACAGTTCACTTCGCATCTGGTGGTCCAACGCGTCTCCCGCGTACCTTGATATGGATGAGTGGTGGCATCCAATGTGAGGCTACTATGGACGAGTTTGGTGCTATCTTGGGTCTCCCTGACTATCACTTTGACTATTTTTATTGGTTCCGTATTCATGGGGAGCCCAGCAAGCTTATGAGGGCCAAGGATGGGATTCGTCACTGCTATCCTGACGGTACCAGTTCCTCGCATATTCCCAAGATCAAGTTCTTCTCTGAGCATTGGTACATGATACATGCCATTCTTCGCAACACCATCGCCGCAAAATTCGGTGAGAAGGGCGAGGTCCGTAAGTGGATGATAAATCTTCTCTTCCACATTGAGCCTCAGATGCAGTCAAAGAAGCAACTCGATGTATTGGACTATATGTGGCAGGAGATGCAAACTGTTGTTAAGGAGAAGAGAGTCCCCATCTATGGCTCTTACATTCAGCGTCTGATTGAATCCCGCGTCCCCGAAGGTCTCCTCAACAATTATGCCAAAGTGACTCCGAAGAAGAATATTCTTATGTATGATACTCCTATTGAGACTGCTCATGAGCCAAGGCCGAAGCGCACCCGCACTGAGTCAGTTTCTTGCCGTTCTCCTTCACCTTCTCCTGCACCTGAGACATTTAATCTTAAGAAGATTCTTCAGAAGATGAATTGCTTCTTCATTGATAAGCAACATCAAGATTATGAGGCTTATCGCAAAGGGAAAGCATCTAGTCGCCGTCAGCGCGCTATCCAGACTGCACTCCAGATTCCTCTTAGTCCTGCTAGCTCCGCCGAGATTTCCGAGGAGAAGTGGATGTCTAAGCATACATATTGGTGTGGAGATGATGTGAGCTCTCTTGGCTCTTTTGCGGAGGCGTACACCACTGCTGGCGCTAGCTCGAGTCAGGCTCCCCCAGAAGACGTTCATGAGGATGAAGATGAGGAGGAGATGGGCGACGAGTGATTGCATTGCATTTTTCTCCCTTTTTGGTGTATGATGCCAAGGGGGAGAACCACTCACGCATTGCATTGCATCACATGCATTCATTTGCGTCTTATCGTGTGATTTGCTTTCTAGTTGAAACTATTTGTGTGATTTGTGCACTCTTATCGTTGTGATTTCCTTGCTAGTTGAAACTATTTGTGTGCTTTGTGCACCGTTGTGTTATTGTAAGACTATGTTCTTAATTATCTATCGTACTCTATATTATGTGTGTGACAATGGTTATTGAAGATCTTAGCAAGATTATCAAGTTATTTCCTCCACTCACTATTTTCCATATATTGAAGCCATATTGAGTGAAGGTATTATTCATAAAGAAGAGTGCTATGGTAAGATCTTCAATGGTAAACATTATTATTCATACATGTGTATCTTCAATGGTAAAAATCATGGATGAACTAATCTCTTGCACTTCACATAAATATGGTATAGTCTCATCATCATCATGATTATAAAATGTACATGTCAAATTGGTATATGCACACAAATAGGGGGAGTACGAATACATATTATTTATCTCACAAATAGCCATGCAATATTATCTATTATGCAAATCCGTATGTTGTCATCAAACATCAAAAAGGGGGAGATTGAAAGAACATAGGTTCTAAATCCTGTTTTGAGTGTTTGATTACAACATATAGATGGACTAACGTGGTTTGCTAAGTGTACTCAGAAAACATAGCCCCGTAAAAGTCTTACAAAGTTCAACAATAAGTGAGAAAATGCTACGGGAAAATACAAGGAAGAGTTGAAAAGAAACGGCGAAAAGAAAGGAGAAAAGGAAGAAATGTGCAGGGTGGCCGGCCTCCAGGCCGGCCTGGCCGGGCTCCAGGCCGGGCAGGCGCTGCTCCTGGCCAGCCCCACGCCGGCCCCAGGCCGGCCCCCAGGCCGGGGCTTTCGGGTGGGGGTCCGGCCTCACCCCTCGCCCACGCCGGCCCCAGGCCGGCCTCCAGGCCGGGGCGCCCGGGTGGGGGGCCGGCCTCCCCCCTGTTCCACGCCGGCCTCCCCCTGCGCCCACGCCGGCCTCAGGCCGGCCCCCAGGCCGGGGTGGGTTCTGGCCCGGCCCTGGCTGCCCCCAGGCCGGCCAGGCCGGCCCCCAGGCCGGGGTGGGTCGCAGGAAAGGCCTCCCCCCCTAAAAACGGCCATATTTCGACAAGACTATATATACGGGGTCTTCACCTACCTTTGCTCTTTGTCAATCCCACTCACTCTCTCTCTCACCACCATTGATTGACCAAGCTCAAGCTCAAGAACAAGATCTCCACAAATCCCCAACCAAAGCTCGTGATACTTTGGGATTTGAAGGAGACACCCCCGATCTACAACTCCACCGAGCCGATTAGAAATCCACCCACTCATCCCATAGGGATCTTGTCATTCTTAGTTCATTGGAGCTAGGAATCTTGTTGCTCTTAGTTCGTCGGAGCTCGGAGCCTTGTTGATATCCCCGGTGCTTTTGTGCCCGTGGATCTTGCTTCTCGGAGTCTTGGCGGCTCTTGGGATTTGGTGAGGACCCTCCAATCTTGTGGAGTGTGCCTCATCCTTGTAAAGGTTCTAGTTGTCAACCTCAACGGCAACATAGTGATTCGAGTCTATCCACATCGGTGGAAGATCTCGAAGGAGATACGGTGTGGCATTTGAGGCCTACTCGGTGTTCCACTTTGGTGGCACCGCACCGCTCCAACGGAGATTAGCTTCCATTGGGAAGTGAACTTCGGGATAAATCTCCGCGTCATTGTGTTCGGTTATCTCTCAACTTATCTTTACTTGTTGCTACTAGCTTAGTCATATTGTTCACCTTGTGCTAGTCGTAATTGCTCAACATATAGGATTGTCCATCTAGTTGCATACTCTAGATAATCTATATTTGAGCTTTGCCTTGTTAACTTGAAAAAGAAGTTAAAATTTGTAGTTAACCTATTCACCCCCCCCCCCTCTAGTTAACCTCTCGATCCTTCAGCGGAGCACCCTCACCGAGAACTGGTACTATGGCTTCGCGCCGTATAGCCGCACTAAACCCATCCCTCATGTGAGTTTCCTTCTCTGTGTGCTTTAATGTTTGCGCTTGATGCCGGGTAGATCTTCTTTACTAGCACTCAGCTTTATATGCTTTACGTTTGCACGTTGTACCGAATAGGACTCCTCTGTTAGTACTTAACTTAACATGCTTTGTGTTTGCATGCTGTTCAGAGTAGAACTCTTAGCATTTTGTGCTTTGTGCCTGCACGCTAGACTGAGTAGAACCTTCACTCGTTTACCTCTTCTGGTCCTTAGCATTTAGTGCTTTCTGTTTGCACGCTAGACCGAGTAGAATATCTATTCTGTCGGGCCTCGACTTAGTGTGCTTTATGTTTGCATTTTCAACACATCGCTCGCCAGAAAAAGGAAGACCACGCCATCTTTGAAAAGAACTAGAAACCGGACCGGACCGAGGATGACGAGACAACGTACGACATCCAGGGCTGTATCCCCTGTGCCGGTCAGGACGGTAAGTCCCGCGTTGACGCCTCTATCCGGGACTGGTCAAAGGATGAAGAAGGTGACCGAGTTCACCTTTTTGCTTGCTTGCAGCGTGCTTGACCCTTTTCACCTCCCTATTCTGATCCTTTGCTTCTTTCAACTACAGAGGAACTGGACCTGGAAGAGGGAGAGGAACCCATAGACGTGGTTCCTGTCTCCGTAGCTGCCCCCACCAACTCCAGGAAAAGGACGGGTAGCGGGGCACTGGAGCCCCCTTCCAAAAAGATCAAGAAGAGGCTAGGAAACAAGCCCAGCAAGCCCAACCCACGCAAGAAGCCCCCCACTATTGATGGGTAAGTGTCTCCGAGTTGATCCTACGCCTTTGCCATTTACTCTGTTTTCTTCCTGGCTCCCTTCTCTGCACACCTTCTGATCTTCTTTCTTTTCTTTTTACTTTTCTTCAGTGACGCCCTCGACGCTGATGCCACCAACGAACCAGCTCCCCGGAGGAAGAGAAAACCAGTTCAAGAACTTGTGGAGCTCTCCGACGATGAAGGGGATGACATACCAGAGGCCAGGACGCCGGCGTCCTCCCCCCTCCGAGAAGAACAAGACCGAGCGCACCATGGAGCAGCCGCAGCCCAGCGAGCAGCATTCTGCCCAGGATGCCATCAACACTGAGAGGCCACCAACTCCTTCAGCTACCTCCACTGAGGAGCCAATTGATAACTCTGCCGAGCAGCGGCAAGACGACATCGTCAAGGAGAGACCAGACCCAGCTGTGGAGCAGCAGCAAGATGACACTGCTGTGGAGCAGCCTGACCCTGCTGCCGAGCAGCGGGTAGAAGATCCTTCCGTGGAGCGGCCAAGGACCCCACCTGCAGAAAACCGAGCTGAGGAGCAGCCGCCACGCCAAGATCCAGTGCAGCCAGATGCTGCGCCGGCTAGCCAGCCATAGGCTCCACCACCAAAGAAAATGCCTCCGCCTCCGCAGCCAGCTCCTCCACCTTCCACCAAGAAGCAACCAGTGCCTCCCACAGCCAAGAAGGCTCCAGGACCAACCAGAAAGCAACCTCCACGAGGCGCAGTGCAGGCTGGTGCGCAGCCAACCGGGCGGCGGCAAGCTGGGCGACAACAGTTGTCCCTCCAGCCATGAGGGCCCCAGAAGCCAGGCGGCCATCCAGGTGGGCAACCCGCACAACAGCAGCCGCCACCTGAGAATGCCAATTGGCCACTTAACAAGGCCAGGAAAGCCCCCAATCCGAATACCAGGCTGGTGCAGACCAACATCTAGTTTGGCCCTGCAGAGAAATAAGATCCCAGCTCAGGCGCCAGCGACCCCCAGAAACCTCCTAGCCTCCCAGAGTACTGCGCCCAGCTGCAGGAACGACACCAGATCCAGATGTCGAAGGAGGCTGAGTGGCTAGCTGCTCAGAAAGAGCGAAGGTCCGTGACCCGTTCGAGAACTAAGGGGAAGAACGAGTCCCTGACCATCAAAGAAATCACTTCCCGTGATGAGGATGACGAGGAGCTCCCCACAGAAGGTTAAGCAGCCATCCTCGACCGAGTAGGCTTCATCGAGAAGTTCTGGGACAACACCAAACTCGGCCACGCCGCATGTGATGGTGTTGAGCTGAGAAACCTCGACAATTACAGGCAGGAGTGGAACAAGGCCGACATTGGCCCTGTTAGTGTGGCCATGGCCGGATGCAGCAGCACCCTGGCTGGCAAGATGTTTGTCCTGCGCAAAAACATTGAAGACATTGAACAGTCCTACGTGGTAAGTGCCTTTCTTTTTTTGACTTTTCCGAGTTGCCAGATTTCTTCGTTACTTCTCTTCCTTCTATCTACTACCCAGTCCCCGAGATTCGGGCCGAGTAGGTAAAGCTCAACCGAGTTTCCATCTACTCGGGCAAAATCTTCCAAACTCACTAAATCTCCTTCTTCCCTGCAGGATAGCATCCAGAACTGGACCAAGATTTTCCGCCAGCTCCCGTGGTCGCACCGACAGGTCCGAGATAGGAACCGGGAGCTGGAGTACAAGAAAAGCGAGATGGACGCTATGGAGAAGAATGCCACGGAGAACGCCATCAGGCTGTCCGCTGTTGAAAGTAAGCTTCTAGCATTTCGGTTTGTGCGTTTTTTACCTACGCCCGTTTTTTTCTTTTTGCTCAGTTGCTGTCATTTCTACAGGTGAACTCAAGTCTCTGGTCGAGAGGCACCAAGACTGCGAGGTCATGGCTGCCACAACGCAGAGTACGATCTCTACTCTGGAAGGTGAGCTATTCCTTCTCTGTTCCCTTCACCTAGCTTGCTACTGCTTGCTCACTTTGCTAATTTGCTGCTCTATCCGCAGAAGAATACAATAAATTCTGAGAGGAACACCTGGAGTGCCTCACCCCAGCTGAAGCACATCACCAAGTGCAGGTCCGAGAGGCCGAATTGCAGAAGGAGCGGGAAACCGAGAAGACGGAATATGAGAAGCTCCAACTTGAGCTCGCAGAAGCGCTCAAGACTGCAATCACAATTGTTGAAGAGAAGAAAGCAATGGAGAAAGAAGCTGCCAAGGATAAGAAAGAACTCGAGAGGGAGATCTCATCTCTGAAAGATAGAAATTAGTCTCTCGAGAACATGCTCAATGACTCCCGCCGTGTACAAGACCGGCAAATCCAACTTGCTGCTGACTGGAAGGTCCGACTAGGGGCCGTCGTCTTGGAACTGAACAGTAAGTTTTCGCTACCCTCCTCTTTACTCGTTTTTTGTCTTTCTGCCTTTCTCTTACTCGATTTCTCTTTTTTCTTCTTCCCGGTTCATCTCTCTGATTCCCACTAGCGTTCCCTGACACAGATACCTTCCCGGATCTCCACGAAGCCGATGAGTCTGCAGTGGAAAAAGCAAGAAGGGCCAGGGCAGCATCCGGCCTTGTTACAGATCAGGCCGCCAGCATTGATGATCATATCCTGAGTATCAAGACCTGAGCTGCAGGTCTCAAAGGTCTGGGAACCTCCATGGTCTCTACCGCAATGAAACTCCACAAGATGTTCTGGCCAGAGCGCCAGATTCCGGACACCATCAGCGACATGGCAGCCAACCTGGATCATGTCAAGGAGGAGTTGAAGAAATGGCGCGCCTCCGCTGCTCGGGCTGGAGCTGACGAGACCCTCCACTTCATCCTCTCCTGGTATGAGAATCTGAACCTTGACAGGATTGGCACCTGCAGAAATGGCTCCAAGTGGACTGAGCGGCCAGAGTGCGTTCTACGCCGAAAGGAAGTGGCGTACGAGCTTGCCTCCTATGCTGAGACTAGCCAATACATCGACGGCCCCACTGAGCCGGATACATATGTTGACGAAGATGAGGAGGAGGAGGAGGCCGAGATCTATGAAGATGACGGTGAAGACCGCGGCCAAGGCGACGAGGAATCTGAGCATGAGGAGGCCGAGTGTGAAGAGGCCGAGCATGAAGAAGCTGAGCACGGAGAAGCCGAGCATGAGGAGACCGAGCAGCGCAGCGCTGCAGAGGAATCCAGGATACAAGCTGATCCGGAAACCGAGAAGACGGCTGCCGGCTCGGACGAGGCCCAGGTTGAGCTGCAACCCGCCGCTCAGGAGGAGGTTGTCACCACCGAGATGGTGATTGACGACCCCGCTCCAGAGTTGGGCGCGAATGGGGCTGCCACCGAGAACATCGTCTTCGAGCTCTATCTGCTTCCCAGCAAGTCAGCAACCCAGGCCACCAACTCTCCATCGGAGCCAATCTCCGCTACTCCAACTTCCTCTACGGTCGATCCTGCGTCTACAACTGCTACCTCCGAGCCCGTGGTGCCTACCGGCACTGACTCGGACACTACTACATCCATCGTACTTTAACTTCCTGCAATTCTTATCCTAAAACATTTATCAGATCCCTGGGATGCCGGATGCAGATGTAATAAATACTTTCAAGGTTCCTCTTGGTACTCAGTTTTAAGTTATTCCTTTTTAGCAAGACTGGCTCAATGCCGGATTGCGTTAAAATGCAAGTCCCCGAGTTGCTTTTTTCATTCACTTAGCTCTTTTGTCTTTGCTCTTACCTGCCACTTGTGGCTTTTTTGGTAGTCGAGTCACAAGATTTCAAAAACCGAGTTTCGGATACTTAACCACTTAGAAAATTGCATGTTAACACTGCCCATCACTTAGCCGAAAAGGAAAAACAGAGAAGTAAAAAAACACCCTACTCGATTGTCGCACTCTTCTTTCCTTACTAGTTTTTTCATGTGTTCATGGACCTTTAGCTTGTTCTCTTGCTTGGCATGAAGCCGGGTTGCAGATAGCAGCAGAGTCAAAGAGTTGGCTCTTGGGTTTAAACAGACTACTTAACGTACGCATGAAATTTGGAGTAGAAGAACCGAGTAGGCAAAGGAAATAAAGTAAACAACACAAGGCAAGGTTTTTGCACAGACAGTCCCCGAGTTTGAATTCGGAGTGCCGACTTGAATTTTAACTCGGTTAAGAAGATACATACATTGTCTTGCTCATGAATGAAAACGGCGGAGTAGAGCTACATTCCAGGGACGCTTGGATTCCTCTCCGGCTCTATCCGACCTGTTCTTCTGTGATGGCTGCGCATCGATGGGATAATAGGCATCATTGTGCAGCGCCTTGCTCATAATGAAAGGTCCTTCGCATGGAGGGGATAGCTTGTGCATCCCGGCTGTGCGTTGCACGAGCCTAAGGACCATGTCTCCTTCTCGGAAAACCTTTGGGTATGATACCTCCTCAGATTATGTTTATACACAGCTGAGCGGGACAGAGTTAACTCTCTTGCTTTTACGAGCAGGTCCACAACATCTTCTCGGGCTTCTCTTGCCTCCGCCTCAGTATAGAGGGTTACTCTGGGTGAGTCATGCTCAAGGTCAGTGGGCAACACGGCCTCTGCTCCATATACCAGGTTGATCGGTTAGGGGTAGTCCTTAGACTCCACAACACCGTCGGCAACTCGTCCAGCCAACAACCAGGGATTCGCTGTAATGGCTCAATCAGCCTTTGCTTTATCCCGGCAAGGACCATGCCATTTTCTCTTTCAACTTGCCCATTGGAAGCCGGATGGGCGACTGACGCAACGTCTAGTCAGATCCTCTTATCTCTGGAAAACCTGGCAAAGGCTCCCTCAGCAAAATTTGTTCCATTGTCTGTGATGATGCCATGCGGATAGCCGTATCTAAGGATGATATCTTTCAGGAAACTCACAACTGTGTTCCCATCACACTTCCGGATAGGATTTACCTCAATCCACTTGGTGAACTTGTCCACCATGACAAAGATATGAGTAATGTTGCCTCTAGCTGGCTTGAAAGGGCCTACCATATCCAAGCACCATACTGCAAAGGGCCAAGTGATAGGAATGGTCTTCAACTCGGAAGCTGGCATATGAATCTTGCTTGCATATCTCTGGCACCCATTGCACTTTCATACTATGTCCTCTGCATGCTGCAAGGCAGTGAGCCAAAAGAATCCATGCCGGAATGCCTTCTTGACCAGGGCCCGATATGAGGCATCATGCCCGCACTCTCCTTGATGTATCTCCCTCAGGATCTCTTCTCCTTCTTCTGGTTCAGCACAGTATTGCATCACGCCAGTAGGGCTTCTCTTGTGCAGCTCTTTGTTGATGATAGTGTATCCCCTAGATCTTCTCTGTATTTGCCTGGTTGTGACCTCATCACTCGGCAATGTGCCATCGGCTAGAAAGGATAATATGGGCAAAGCCCAACTCGGTGTCTCCCGGATGGGAAACACTGGTTCGTCCATTTCCATTGGATCAGCTGCCATGATTTGCTCCGAGTTGGAGACGAGTCCCCGAGTACTGAGAAATAATCCCCTCGATGAATGCGACGGTCCCCGGGTTGACGGAGGCAGTCCCCGGGTTGGACAGAGCAGTCCCCGGGTTCTCTTTTTCACCTTCCCAATAAATTTCCATAGGAACAGCCTCTGAGTCCAGCAGACCTGGAATATATATTGACTCCGAGTTGGGATATGGCTTGATGGATGGCTTCCTCAAATGCTCCAAGGAAATCCCAGGCGGAATGAACTGCCGAGAAGATCCCAACTTGGACAGAGTATCTGCTGCATCATTTTCAGCTCGGTGTATGTGATGGAACTCACACCCATCAAAGAATCCAGTCATACTCTGCACTTAAAACTGGTAGGACGCCATGTTGGCATCCAAGGCATCCCAAGTCCCTGAGACTTGTTGAACTACTAGGTCTGAATCACCATAGAAAACAATACGCCGAACTCCGATCTCCTTGGATACCCTCAGGCCGTGCACCAGGGCTTCATACTCGGCAACATTATTGGATGCCGAGAAGTGGATCTGCAGCACATATCTGAGTTGTTCTCGCTTGGGTGAGGTCAGAACCACGCCAGCACCAAGCCCTTCTTTTACTTTGGAGCCATCAAAGTGCATATTCCAGAAATTGGTTTCCGGCAAGGGAGGCTCATACTGCATCTCGGCCCAATCCACCAAGAAATCCGCCAGGGTTTGTGACTTGATTGCTTCTCTTCTCGCGTACAAAGGGGTGTACGCGGCCAGCTCAATCGCCCACTTGGCAACTCGGCCACTCGCGTCCTTGTTGCCTATGATCTCCAAGATGGGAGCGGTGCTCACTACCGTGATGGGATGCTCTTGAAAATAATGCTTGAGCTTCTTGGCACCCAGGTAAACACCATATGTCATCTTCTGGTAGTGAGGGTAATTCTGCTTAGAGATGGACAGCACCTCGCTGAGATAATACACCGGCCGCTCCACGGTCTTCCCTTCCTCTTCTCGTTCCACCACCACCACACTGACTACTCAGTTGGTGGCTGCAATGTACAGCAACATTGGCTCCTTGGGCAAAGGGCTTGCCAGGATGGGAGCACTACCCAACATGGTCTTGAGTTCCTTGAATGCCACATCAGCTTGCGGTGTCCAGACAAACTTGTCACTTTTCTTCATGAGTTGATAAAGAGGCAGTGCCTTCTCGCCCATTCTTCTCAAGAAGCGGCTAAGGGAAGCCAGGCATCCGGTAAATTTCCCGGTGTTGGTGGAGATGATGGTGGTGGTGGTGGTGGTGGTGTTGGTGGTGGTGGTGGTGGTGGTGGTGTTGGTGGTGGTGTTGGTGGTGGTGGTGGTGGTGGTGGTGGTGGTGGTGGTGGTGGTGGTAGGAGGAGGAAGGGAGAAGAGAGAATGGAGAGTGGAGGAAATGAGAGAGGAATGGAGAAGAGTGGAGGAAGGAGGAGGAAGGGGGGTATATATAGGTGGGGGGCCTCTCCCGGGTTCGAAATTCAAAAATCTGCCCAGACTTAGCCGTGACGCACCATACATGTGGTGCGTCACACCTATCTTTTTTCTTTTCTTTTTTAATTTCGTAGGAAAAAAGCTTCTGTCTCAAATAACTTTTTTTCCTTTCAGAATTTGGAGAATCTAAAAAAGGCTCACAGGCCGAAGGCAAGTGAGGTTGAATTCCTTTTTTTCTCTAGTTTCCGTTGGTATATTGAACTTTAAATTCCGACATCGTATGCAAAAGTTATGCCCGTTTTACTTTTTTTAACGAACTTTTGCTCAGAAAGTCGAAATTCAAATTTCAAAATTTCATATAAAAGTATACCTTAAACTCTCCGTGCATCTGTAAGGAATTATTTTTTGATGATTTTTAGACATTGAAATCTTCCGTGACAAAACTAGAAAGGCGGTCCCGGGGGGGGGGGGGGGGGGAGAGGGTGTGGAGGGAAAAATTTGGTGGATGCCATAGCCGTGACGCACCATATGTTTGGTGTGTCACGCCTATTACAATACCCGTGACGCACCAAACATATGGTGCGTCACGACTATCTTTGCCCACGGCTATGCCCTTCGGCCCCCTGCCGCCCAGCACCCACCTATAGCCGTGACACACCGTTTGTTTGGTGCGTCACGGATATGCCCTTAGGCGTGACGCACCGAGGCCCACTGGTGTGTGGTGCGCCACGGGTACATAGCCGTGATGCACCAAGCATGTGGTGTGTCACGGGTATGATTACTCCGATAGCTGTTTTCCTAGTAGTGTCTGCTGCAACAAGGTATTTGTTTCAACACGATTTGTTTCAACAGTTCTTCTTCCTTTATTTCGATTCCACCTTTTCAATTCCTTTGGATTTATTTCAACATCTGGTTCCCCTTCGTGCTACGCCGGTGGTTCCAGTGTCCGCACCGGATTGCCTTCGCTGTTGGGGCCGGTGGGCGTCGTCGATTCGCTCAAGACCCATTTGGCAGAACTGGACGAGGAGTTAAAGAATCTCGAAGAGGAGTGTAGGGAGAATAGTTGCAAGGCTAAAGCAGCTATTTCCTGCTATCAGTAGGCAGAAAAGGCTGCATCGGAAATATGCCGTGAGTTGAATGAGAAGCTGATGCAAAACGTCGACATACTGAGCACGGTCTCATTCCTCGAAAAGAAGATTGAGCTGAAAGACAGGGAAATTGTTCTCCTCCGCAGGGAACTCGAACTGGCCAAGCAAGGGACGTTCCTCCTAGAGCGGGGCTTCAAATTAAGCTCCATTGCCCCTGCGTGAGTGTGTTTGGGGTTTGTCCCAGGTTACTTGCTATCCATTTCTTTCAGTTTAAGACCTGATGTGTGTGCACTGGCAAGTTTATCGCAGATTTGTGTCGAAGTATGTTTAAGTAGTGTTTACTAATTTTATAGTTTATCTCAATAATTTGTTTCTTAAGAATTCTCAGGAATATTTGGACTATGTTTGAAAGTAATCACTACAAAGGAGATAGTTTGCAACAACAACTCTCATGAGGTAGTTTAGTACGACAACAAAATACAACATTTCTGGTACTACTACAAGTTTATATGAGATAGTTTTGGTAGGACAACAAAAGACAACATTTCTGGTACTACTACATCTATACAGGAGGAATATACACGCTAGTTAATTAAACAATTTAACACAAATTCTGACCACCAAACTAGCTAATAAAACAACAACACAAGTTTGTTATGATTCTCTAAAATTACTCAGAAGTTCTCACCAACTACACTACCAAGTTCACTGCCCCCATCCTCCTCCCGTGATTCGACGTCGCTGTCCGCATTGTCACTTACCACCTCTACGACCACCCTGATATAGTCCTTCGTCACCTTTACCTGTATGACGATGAGATCATCTATTTGCAATCACGATTGAACAGCGAATTCAGACCAGCCCTCAGTGAACTTGAAGTAATAAGGTTCTTCTTCTTCATCAATATGATATGAACCCAACACTTCGTTGGCCCCACCATCTTTCATGCATATACAAGATTTCCCGTCTCTTGGAAGTATATACCCATTTATACATTTCGAAGGGACATCCTGACCAAGTACAATTAAGACTGATATCAGAAATGCATACATAGCTAAATGACATTTTTTTCAAATTAAGCAGGAAAAGAATGATCATGTAATTAACTAACCAACTCATTAAGTTCTTCTTGATCCTGCACCATGTGCACAAAGAACTGAGGGACTATAATGTGCTCCCCATTTTCCAGGTTCATCTTATTCTGCTTGTAAAAATCCCAGGATATTGCATTCATTTCAGAACCACTGACTTCACATGGGTACTCAAATAGGCTCTTCTGTAGTGTCATCTTGCAAGATGGTACGATAGGAAGACACTCTGATCGCAAAGGGAAAACACGTGAATGTGCAATTACATAACCAAGGCCATCTTAGAAAGTTTGAAACATATATATTAACTAGCTAGTAAATTAATGTGTAAGGAAAGCAAGTCAATGTGCAATTACATACCAGGGTCTAGAACCCAAGATTTGACCTCATTGTTTGCATTAGTTACTCGAACGTCAAATATCCGAATAGATCATCATAATCAAACCTCACAAGATCGTTCGGTTGAATCTCATAAGCTTGACAAAATGCCGTCCAATATGGTCCACATATATAAGTCATTCCAGGCCCATGTTCCACGTAGAAGTGGTATTCATTGACATTGCAGACAATCCATGCCTTATGTGCACCAACATCAAATTGCTTTATACGCTTATGGAAAGAATAACGCAGATCCTACATAGTACACATATATACAATTTAAAAGAATAAGCACACATATATTCGTCAACAAATTAAAAACCCAGGAACAACATAATTGTAGTGTCAAGGATACTTACTGCCGCTTGATGAAAAAATTCTGTAGACACCCTCATCCTCACTCTAAAAGTCAATAATGGCACTTCACTGCCGGCGAGACACATGTCAGGTTCATGAGAACAAAACTCACATAGGTTTTGAGCCAATCCTGATTTTCAAACACAAAAACAAGCGTATTAATTAGAACAGAATCCATGATACAGGTACACAAATAACAGCACTAATGATCAACAAAATTATTTCTACCAGTACTAATCTACCAGTACTACAATTTTAGTACTAAATTAACACAATCTGCGGAAATCCCCGCAAAATACTAGTACTAATTAGTACTCCCCTCCGTTCTGATAAGCCTTTCTAGCAAGCTAGTTTATGGAACGGATGGGTAGTACTACATGTACTGTTCATCCGCCATGGCCGGCAAAAAAACCTAGCAGATTCAAGCCGATGATGACCGCCGATGAAGAGGGTGCTTACCGATGCTGAAGAGCGCCGTCGCCGGTGTTTTTCTGACCCTTTGCGTTGTCGCTGATGATGACCCCAGCGGCGGATTCGGCCACACGTACCGCTGCATGCATGCACGTGAAAATGTGAGATTCACTCTCCTCGCGCTCGCCATGAGCGCGGAGGAAAAAGAAAGGAGAAGGGAAATGGAATTACCTCTCGGCTTGTGAAGAAGAACGGCGGCGGCGGCTGTTATCTCCCCTTGGAGAAAAACGGCGGGGGTTTTCACTAGAAGGGGATAGAGTGCTCTCTCCGCGTCTGTTCGGCTATTAACTAAAGTGGAGAATAAAGTCCAACGAAAATCAACCTGTGGCCGACATATGGGGCCAAAGGGAACACGTGGAGAACCCACGAAAATCCCGTTGCCACCTTGCCAGCATGTGGAGCTAAAGGGGCTGGCATGTGGGACCCACCACGGCTCAGACCAAAATCAGGTTTGGAAACTAGATCCAGTTCTCCACCCTTGGCTGTCGAAGCGGCGGCGGCGGCGGACGGTGCTCTCCACGGAGCTCACCCCTTCCGTCCTTTTTTCTGGGGATGTGCAAGCCGCCAGAAGCTCATCCTGCCGCCCCCACCAACGCCCCCTCTTCGGCCGCCGTCTCCTCGCCCTCCCTCCACGGCTTACGTCGCTGATGCTCCCCTTCCGGCCGCATTCCCCGCGCACGCCTGTACTGTTCGACTAGTTGGGGCGCCCCTTCCGGCCGCCTCCCAAGGTAAAGAACCCTCCCATCCTTGTGCTACTTGCTAAGAATACCTAGAACTGTTCTAGAAATTGTTCTGCCAATTGATTAGTTTGCTCATGGTCTGTTATTAGTTTGTTCATGGTTAGTGATTTGATGTTCGTTAAACTCGATTAGTTTGTTCTGCAAATTGAGTAGCCTGTTATAAAAAATGAGTACCCCCTTTCACACAAATCCAATAATAGCTTGTTTATCTCTTTAACAGATGGATAGGCGTTGTATTTCAAGTGGTAGACCTTGGACCCCTCCATATGTTGATGGAATCAAAGAGTTCTTAAGCTTAGTCAAGGAGAGACACAACGATAATTGTCGTGTTCGATACCCATGCACGAGGTGCCTAAATAGGAAGATGCAGCATTTTGGAGAGATGACCCGACACTTACACATCCACAAATTTTCCAGTACCTACCTTCGGTGGATACATCATGGAGAGCCAAGTGATGTCATGATTACTGAAGATCCTCCACATAATGATGGCAATGGTGGTAATGAGGATGATAATGCCGGTCATGGGAATCATAATATGGATATGGATGACGAAGATGAGGCAGATAGAGAAGCCGATGAAATGGAAGCAATGTTGAAAGACCTTACGGGAGCAACAGCCCATGAAGGAACAGAAACTGAGATCGAAGGTTTGTATGATAAAGTATTTGAAAAATTGTTGGCAGAGTCAGAGCGCCCGCCTTACCTGGGAAATAAACACGTCGGTAGGCTGGCATTAAGGAGTTGGGTCTTTCATTTGACAGCATACACGTGTGCCCAAACAACTGCATACATTTCAGAGGGGATTATGCTGATAAGGACAACTGTCCAGAGTGTCAAGCATCGAGGTGGAAGTATCCGGAGAGAAAAAGATCTGTTGTTAAAGTGTTGCGTTATTTTCCTTTGGCACCGAGGCTGAAGAGATTGTTTGCTTCAAGGAAAACAGCGGAGAACATGTAGTGGCATGCGTTAAAGAGGAAGCCTGAAAAGGACATATTGACTCATCCGGCTGATGGTGCAGCGTGGAAGGCTTTCGACGAGAACTTCAAAACATTTGCGGGCGATCCTAGAAACGTAAGGCTCGGCATTGACTCTGATGGCTTCAATCCCTAAGGAACCATGAGCACAAGCTACAGCATGTGGCCTGTGTTTGCCGTGCCGTACAACCATTCACCAGAGGAGTTCAGTGATCCATCATACTACCTGCTTTGCTTGCTAATCTCTGGCAAAACAAGTCCTGGAAAGGACTTTGGTCTTTTCATTCAGCCGTTGCTTGAAGATTTGCAGGACCTTTGGAAGGGTGTGCGGACTTATGATTCATTTTCCAGGGAAATGTTTGATCTTCGTGCTGCGGTACTCTGGTGCATACACGACTACCCAGCTTATGGCACTATGTCTGGGCGTACCACTCAAGGCTATGTTGCATGCCTGCATTGTGACAAAGATCCTCTATCAATGCCCATAACCAAAAAATTGTGCTACATTGGGCACTATCGTTTCCTCCTCCATGACCACTTATGGCGGGGAAAGACGAACCTTCAGGGTAAAAATTTCGTCAAGAACGAGTGGCCAGAATCATTTACTGATAAAGAGTTAGAAGCTGAGCTAGAGAAGGTTAGACATCTAAAACCAGGAATTGGTCCCCAAAGCATCAGCAAGAAGAGGAAGCATGGAGAACCTACACCGATATGGAAGCGTAGGCTTGGTTGGTGGGACTTGCATTACTGGCCAAAGTTGAAACTTCGGCATAATCTCGACGTGATGCAGATCTAAAAGAACATTTTAGACAGCATCCTTGGCACCGTCCTTGAACTGGAAGGGAAGAATAAGGACACCGCCAATGCCAGGAAGGATCTTCATACCCTTGGCATTAGAAAAAAATCGCAGCTGGATCCACCGGTAATGCCCCCGGACGTGGACCCGAAGAAATATAAATGTGTAATGACATATGGAAACTATACCCTAAACAAAGATGCGAAGACACAGCTATGCCAATTTCTATTTGACTGTGCATATCCAGATGGTTTTGTTCCAACATGTCCAAGTGTGTCAATGTACAAACACGCAAGATCTCAGGACTTAAAACCCATGACTGCCACATCCTGTTGCAGAGAACATTATCTGCTGGGCTACGTGGATTATTGAAAGACGATGTCTATCGGGCGATAGGTGACCTAGGCAAATTTTTCAACGACTTGTGCAGTAAAAGGTTGGAAAGAAGTGTTCTGCTCCGTCTGAAAGCTGAAATCCCAGTAATCTTGTGCAGGCTTGAAAACATCTTCCCGCCGGCGTTTTTTGATGTTATGGTCCACCTGGCTGTGCATTTACCTGACGACGCTTTGCTCCGAGGCCCTGTGAACTATGGGTGGATGTATCCAATTGAGAGGATGTTGTGTACTTTGAAGAGATATCTGAGGAACATGGCACATCCAGAAGGTTCAATTGCAGAGGCGTACATTGCCTCCGAGTGCTTGACATTTGCCTCTAGATACTTGAAAGAAGATATTGAGACAAGGTACAACCGGCAACAGAGATATGAGGTTCAACAAAAAGTTGAACGAGAAGACTCATCTTGTGATGTGTTTGGCCATGGTGCGCGTTTAGTTGGAACATATAGTGCGATCAATCATGATAGCACTAAGACCTTGTCAATAGAGCTTCATAGAATGGCTTGGTATGTCCTAAACAATTGCGGCAAGGTTATAGGCTATATCCAGTATGTTCCCTACGTCTGAATTTTATGTTACCCTACACATTGTATACCCCATAGTTACCGGAGTTTAATAACTCTTCATGGTTTGCAGAAAGTTCAGGACAAAGCTGGAGGAAGAAGGGACACCTGATGTCGAAGTTAGGGTTCAACAGGATTTTCCAAGATGGTTCAAAGATCATGCAAGTTTCCTTTTGCATTTCTCTTTGACCTTTTGCATTTCATTGCATGATTTTGACCATATTGTTTTTTTATCTGTGGTACACAGATGATGAACAAGGCACGGGAAAGACCAGAAGTTCATGAAGATGAGTTGTTCGCATTGACACTTGGCCCACACAGCAAAGTTAAAACATATTCAGTTTGTCATGTGAACTTAGTTCGGTTTGTCACAGCTGAGCGTGAAAAAGGCAAGAAAACGCAAAAAAATGGAGTCATGGCTACTAAAGATCACAGCGGGGACGCAAGAGATTTTTATGGTGTCCTCAAGGAAATCAAAGAGCTGAATTATATATCTACCGAGAAACATAAACGGACAGTTGTTCTGTTTGGCTGTGACTGGTATCGTCTTGAAGCAGGCAGGGGCATGCAGAGGTTTAAACTGGAAAAGTATGATAAACTGTTCAGGAGCATCAACATTTCCAATTTGTGGTACGAGGATGATAAGTATATCTTGTCAACCCAGCCACAGAAAGTGTTTTATATGCCAGACAATGTAGGGGGAGAACACTGGCGAATAGTCCAAAAATTTGAGCATAGGCGGACCTTTGATGTGTCCGAACATGAGAAGGACAAAGATGAGGAGGACAATGATGAGGAGGAGAGGCCTAGTATTCTATCACATCAAGATGTCGAAGTCTTTGACAATGAGGATGTTCCTACTGACCCGATATCTTTGGGCTACTCTGGAACGCACTAACATGGCACCCCGCATCCTCTCAGCAGATGAGATTTGGGCTTATATAAAAGATCGGAAAAAAGTGTTGTGCAGCATAAGGAAGGTGAAGTACAAGACGGTGACGATGAATTAGAAGTCAGTGAGGATGAAGTAGACGACACATATGCGGAGTATAACAGTGATCCGGGTGCAGTGCCCGCAGATGATAGCGATACAGACTAGTGCTGCATGCCTATGTGCAAGCTTGTGTCGAACTGATTTTGCATGCTTTGTGTGCATACTTTTGTTGAACTGATGCGCATGCCTGTTTGCATGCTGTGTGTTGAACTGTTGTGCATGCCTTCTTGCATGCTTGTGTTGAACTGATGTGCTTGCGTGTGTGTATGCTCGTGTTGAACTGAAGTGCATTCTTGCATTTTCTTTGAATTTTGTTTGTGTGTGTGTGTGTGTGTGTGTGTGTGTGTCTGTGTGTGTGATTTTTAGCTATTTGTCTCGTATGTGTCAAAACCATAGCATTAAACATAGAGTACATACAAGTGCTCATAAAATTGACCCCGAACATGATATTACTCAAGTGCTACCATTACCCAATTATCTTCCTTACATTGCTAATATGCCATTACTCAACTGCCAGACATCGTCATGCCAAGACACATTGCAAATAAAACTGAAAAAACCTAAATCATCAATAGATTGTGGCTAGAATCTTGAATCTTGCCTTGATGAGCAGGTTTTCCAGCAGCTTCATCAGCACCTTCTCTGTGTACCCCTTGCCGCAGCACCTGATCTAGCTTCTGCCTCAGTACACTTATCTCTTCCTGCAATGTGCTATTCTCGTTCATCTCTCTAAACTCTGCATTACGCAGTTGAAGAACCACCTGTTCCTGGAATTCTGTCCATTCCGGGTCATGCCATGAGAACTTTCCACAATCATAAGGAATACCACACTTCTGCAACCAAAATAAGATAAAATTTAACCAAAAGCAAAATCTTGCAACCAAACTGAAACTAAAGCACGAATCTTTACCAAGCGTCTTTGGCATTTCAGGAATCTCCGGCCTGGATTATAGTCGGTCCAAGAAATCCACATGGCTATCTTCACACTGCACAGATATTTTGTTTCATTGGAGTGGTCCAAGGGCACCGGAGTGTATGGGATAGGTTTGCGGCGGCGAGGAGGAAACCCCCCTTCATGCGATGAGCACGAACTCTCGCTGCTAGCGGCCATGCTTTTCCTGTGTGCCATGTGAGACAGGGGAGACAGGGAAGAACGCTAGAATCCCCAAGGGAGAAAGAGGAGAGGAAAATTTAGCTGCGCGCCCTCGTCAGCGGCAACGGTGTGGTAACGGCTGAGGATTTACGGCAGCGGCGGCGGAGGATTTACAGCAGCGGCTGAGGATTTACGACAGCGGCGGCGGAGGATTTATGGCATTGGCTTTGCTGTGGTGTGGTCAAGTTATTTAATTGGTACGTTCAGCGGTGTCAACGGCTTAATTGGGTCCCACAGTATCAAAGGCTACAAACGGTGCACACGGTCTGAAGGTGGGTCCAGGCACCAAGGGAGTGGTCGTTGCCGGTCAAAGCAGTCAAACAGGGTAGGTTGTGTGGCCCCAAGAAAAATTCACGACGTTCTACGTGACCAGGCAAGTTTCATCGAAGGCAACTGGGCTCTTAGTGGGCTACTGGGCCGGAGACGAAAATCCACGACGTAAAACTAGCAAAAAGTCGGGAAAAACCAGTCCGCGACGGACCAAACCAATACGTCGAGAGAAAACTCCACTTTTCAGCCATCCGCGACGGAAACACGCGACGTTATCAAAACGTTCCGCTCAAAACGTTTCGGATTGCACGGAATTTGGTAGTGACTGGCTTCATCGTCTTATCCAATTGATAGAAGAGCTGGCAACGGGGTGCCCAACCCCAAATTAATACACACAAAATCTCTTCATTATTTTTGCCCCTGATTTATCAGTCAAAGCATAATTGTGTAAACAAAAGAGAAAGAGGGATGACCTTCTACACCAGTTGCGTCCTTCAAATGGGAGCCGCTCTTGTGAAATCTAGTTGGCTTATGATGTACTGTATTTTCTGTTTACCATTCGTTGACATAAGCATACACCTCTCTTAAAAATGTTTTCAATACCTCTGTTTAATGAAATAAAAGCTCTCGCACATGAGTGATCCATGCTTCCCTCTGCGAAGGGCCTTTCTTTTACTTTTATGTTGAGTCCTCAGGTTCTCACTTTATGCACCTTCTTGAGAGCAATGGCTGTTATTCTTAGTGTAATGTGCTTGTCCCATAACACGGTTAATTGTGGTATAACTTTGATACTTGTATCTTTGATATCTTTACTTCTAGTCTTCCCTTGAACTTCAGAGGTGCCCTGGCATTTATGTTTTGCCCCACACATAAGGGCAAGCAAGATAGCACTTTATCAGATCCTATTATGAATATTACAATCTTGCAAATAGTTATGCTTCATGTTGTTTATTATTAATATGTTGTTATCTCTTCATGGTTTGCATAGCTATTAAGTGACAGTATCTTGCATGTATCTTATCATGAGTATAATCAAGTATTTGATCATATAGTGAGTATATTTACATCATATGAAATAAATGTGTTCGTAAAAGTCTTTTATCGCACTCAGTTGTCACTGAATTGCTTGAGGACAAGCAATAAGCTAAACTTGGGGGGAGTTGATACGTCGAAAATGTATCTCTTTTTCCGAACACTTTTCTCATTGTCTTCCTCTAAACTTGTGTGTTTTGAATGCAACTAACACGGACTAACGATGTTTTCAGCAGAATTACCTTGGTGTCTCGTTTTTGTGTAGAAACACCAACTTTCGGGAAATTGCCCGGAAAAGACCCCATTGGTCTTAAAACACCGGAAGACCCCGGGAGCCAGAAGGGGGCCAGGAGAGGGGCCATAGGGGGGCCACACCACCCCCTGGCACCCCCCAGTCCGCGCCACCTGGTGGTGTGGGGCACTCCCACACCCACTCGGACTCCCCTTTCGACTATATATTACCTTCAACCCTAAACCCCGAGGGGGTTCGCTCGTTTTCCAGAAAGAAGTCCGTAGTGAAGGGGTCGTTGCATAGAAAACAAAAAATTTCCTACGCGAGAGACACCCGAAAGGCCAAGATCTAATCTAGGAGACGAAGTGCAACGGGCCAAGAGAGGGTTAAGAAGAACACATACCCTCGAAGACTCAAAGTGGTACGAGATCAAATCTCGTTGTTGGCGTAGTCGTACTCACACCGATCCCGATATCGAGAAGATGGCACCGCAATCCGGCGGTGCATCCGTGATCGGTCACACGTACGGTTGATGACGACCTCCGTTCCCTCGTTCCAGCGGGGCGCGGAAGTAGAGGATCCCTCGGAACTCCAGCAACACGACGACGTGGTGGTGGTGAAGAATCCCACGGCCAGGGCTTCGCCAAGTCGGAGACCATGAAATGGAGCAGCGGGTGGAGGGAAAAGGAAGTAGCCAAGTGTGTGGAGGAGGGAGAGCTCTCACCCTCCTTTTATAGGAGAGGGGGGAGGCAGCCCAAGGGGGGGTGCGGCCAGCCCCATGGTGTGCCCCCACCTCTTCCCTCATGATGTGAGTGGACACTCCACTCACACCCACTCATTTTCCTTTAAACCCCACTTAGAAAATCCAAGAGTTTTTCTTTAATAAATCAATAAAACATTTTTATTTCTTTATTTCAGCATTTGTTAATTCTATTAACAAACATTTGCATAAAGCACCTCGAATCATTTGTTAATTCTATTAACAACCATTCGACGAAAAACCCCTTGAACTATTTCAATTTTCCCCGAAACAATTTTGGTGCTGCCCAAAATATTCTTCGATATTCCGTATCCTCTCAAACGCGTCATCGAACCTTAAGTGTGTCACCCTACGGTTCGCGAATAAGATAGACATGATCGAGACTCCTCTCCGACCAATAATCAACAGCGGGATCTGGAGATCCGTGATGACTCCTATATATTCAACGATGACTCTCGTGATCGTGTGAACCAACAACGCCGTGAACTATTCCCTTTGTCTCGCGATATTTTACTTGTCCGAGATTCCATCATTGGTATCAACCATACCTTGTTCAATCTCGTTACCGACAAGTACTCTTTTCTCGTTCCCGTGATATAACATCCTTGTGATCATATCACGTGCTTGCAAGCGGTTTCGATGTGATATCACCGAGAGGGCCCAGAGTATATCTCTCCGTCATTTGGATGGACAAATCCCACTCTTGATCCATGATCCTCAACTAATACTTTCCGAATACTCAACGACACCTTTATAGTCACCCTGTTACGGTGTGACGTTTGATGCCATCAAAGCACTCTTCCAGTATCAGTGATTGACATGATCTCATGGTATAAGGAATAAGTTACTTCGTGTGTTTGATATAACAATGTAAACTAAATGACTTGATCGCATTGCTATATTCTCTTTGGGTATATGTTCATCACATCATTCTTCTAATGACATGACCCCGTTATTAATAACATCCGATGTTCATGATCAGGAAACCTTGATCATCTATTAATCAACGAGCTAGTTAAAAGAGAGGCTTTACTAGGAACCATTGTTTGTTTATTAAGCACACATGTATCAACGTTTCCGGTTAATACAATTCTAGCATGAGAAATAAACATTCATCATAAACAAGGAATAAGATAATAACCATTTTATTATTGCCTCTCGGGCATATTCCCTTCAGTCTCCCACTTGCACTAGAGTCAATAATCTAGTCTGTAAGCACTTAACACATATGGCGTACCAGTGTTATTACCATGCTTCGCATGTGGTAAACATTATCAAAAAGATCTGAACCGTTCAGGTCCTATTGTATTTGCATGTTCTTTGCGTCTACAAGCATCACTCGTTCTCTAATGATATGTCTTTGTATATATATGGTCAATTGATGAAAACTTAATTCCTCAGCTTAAACTGATGTCACTAACATTGTGAAAATGTAGCTTCATAGTGTTAGCATTCTTGGAAACTCACCAAGTTCCGGTGATACCTTAATTCCTCAGCTTAAACTGATGTTACTAACATTGTGAAAATGTAGCTTCATAGTTTCAGCATTCTTGGAAATTCACCAAGTTCAATAAAGAACTCCTTGACACAAAATACGCTTATAATTAGTTGTTAACACAACGATATACTTTAGCCTTTGTTGTAGTATCTGTCACAATATTTTAATTTTGAAACTCTTTCAAATCCAGCATGGAACTTTCTTCCATCCTATTGTGCTACCCTTCATCACATATTTTAATTGAGATAAAATTACTTGAATAAATGACAAGACTATTAGTGTAACATATTACAACTATTATTTTGTCATTACTATATAGGAAAACATATCCTTAGCATTTCTAAAATGACACAAGGATCTCTCCCACTGTTGTCTAATCATCATATGAATTATCCTGGTATAACATTTATAGTATAGGACTCATCTGGTTGTGTACATAGCATGGAAACATTACTTAGAAATCTCAATTTCAATGATGCTCATCATGTGTCAAAACACATGAATCTTGCTCAATTATTTTCCATGTGACAAGAACTCCTTCTTATCAATTTTATATTGACTTACTTCAATATTTCATCTATGTAATTTGGCTTCAATCATATCAGGCGCTTCAATCCATCTTTTATAGATATCGATGCCCAATATCTTCTAAGCCTTTCATCAATATGAAAATCTTAACCGTGTTAATTTAAAATACATGTTTTCCAATCAACCATATGTCATCTACATAAAGTATTGGAAATATGTCATAGCGCTCCCACTTAATTTCTTGTAACTTTACAAGCATCTTTATCGTTCATGATGGAATCAAACTCTTTTGATAACTTCATTAAGGTAAAGATTTCAACTTCGTTATGCTCACTTCAACCATTGAAGTGTGCATACCTTTCTAGCAACCTTTTTTTTGAATTTTACAAAACTCTGAGACTGTGTCAAGTACACATCCTTGATCAAACTTCCTCGAGAGGAGAGTTGGTTTTGTTATTCAACTTCCATATCATAATATGTAACCTTTTGCTAGAACTATCCGCAAAGACTAAAGCATCACTACGGAAGATCAAAATATTATCGTAGTTAACTCTTTGAACTTCGTCGAAAACAACTTTTCGATAAGTACAAGTTTCAAAGGATGTAAAATCCATGTCTTTGTCGCTATATAGACCCTTTTGCTATCGTTAGGCATCATGCCTATCGAAAGGACTACCAAGTCACATACTTGATATTCATACAAGGATACAATGGCGGATATAATGACTCATAGTCAATTTTACGAAGTCAGGGCCCATCATTTGCTTCCTTTATAAGGTCCAGGTCCTTTTGTTGTCAAAACAACACTTTACACTTAAACCACAAGTTGTTCTAAGTACAAAGTTTTTGGAATTTTCTGGTACAGCTCGCAAACTCATTTGAAGTATCTACAACATTTGTAGTGTCTTCTACTTAGTCAAAATAGTAAACCCCGGAACAACTTCCAGTGCTGCGCTACTCTTGACATGATAACGAAGATTCTCTAATCTCGTTGAGTTTGTACTGTGCTCCCACTCACTTGTTTCGTAAGAACTACTTTCTCGAGAAATCAACCCTTTCTGACAAACAACATTTGTCTTTTGGTTCGGTGATAGGAGAAATACCCAATGTTTTATTTGGGATAACCTTATAAACATACATTTATCCTATTTTGGTTGTAAACATTTTACACATGCTATGCATACCAAAACATAAGAAAGTGACAATTCGGGTCACTACCCGAACCATATATTATATGTTGTCAATTTCAACAGATCATGATGGTGCTCTATTCAGTGGAAAAACGGTTGTCACTAATGTATAAACTACAAAAATATAATGGCATTTTTATTAATCTTACCATGTCAAACAAGGTTTGATTTTGTCTCTTGAATACTCCAATCTAATGTGGGGTATTCGAGAAGTATAAGTTGTAGAACAATTCTGCAACTTCTCAGATGTTTTGCTAAATTTGTAACTCAAACTTTATACTTTATGATCCAATCATAAATGCTTGATTATCTTGTTACATTGATTTTAACTTCATATTAACAACCTTTTGAACCAATTCAAAATGTCAAACTCCGTTCCCTTTAAATAGATATACTCACATATCTACTCAAGTCGTCGACAGAATTTTATGAAGGAAAAATTAATCCACCATACATGACTACACATAATGGACTATATACATCAATATGTATAATCTCCACTAAATTAGTCGTCCATTCTACTTTGGCCTATGAACGGAATTCTAGTCATCTTTTGGAAGAGGTCACACAAGCGTCAATTTATTCAAAATAAAATGACTCCGGAAGTCCATCAATATGGAATTCCTTCATGTTTTCCTTTCCGATATGAACTAAAATGGTGGTGTCACAATTTAAGTGAAACTCTTCTATGTCTTGCAACGTTTAGCATTTAGTCTTATAGATGTTTACTTTACCAACATGATTTATATTAACATATCCATCAATTATGGAATATGGTCATAGTTTGAACAATCTCATTTGTTCTCACAAAAGACTAGAACAAAATAAAAAATTATTAAGTTCTTCAAATAAATCTTGACTGTTTGGTTCGATACGACAATGAACACAATAACACTTTATTTATGTTCTTGTCATAATCGATTCCACATCTATTACTAGTTCCTTTTAGGCCCTTGTATTTCTTGCATTGCGTTGCTTTGTATGACAACTCATACCAACCAATGTGGTATCAAAATACCTAAAAATACTTTGTTAACTAGTAATACATCTATAACTTGTATATCAAGCATATACTCCTGAGCTGGACTTTTCCAGTTATCTTCTTTTCTGCCATATATCTTTTTGTAATTCTATTTTCAATATTCCCTTCCATTTATAGAAGAATCATTCAACATCAAACAATGCTAGTCTTACTAGCTCATTTTCTTTGGCGTGTTAGTCATATACTATCACCCATTGAGTCATACTTTGAGTTTGATTGTTCTACTAATATCACCATATTAATAGCATTCTTCTAGATTCCACTCTTAGCAATCTCCAAGTAAGGTAAACGACTGTACCCATACTTTTAATCCATCCCATCATAACAATTTTTATGATTAAGCTATTATAGCTCGAAGGAAGGGATTTAGAGGATAATTTTTAGCATCCAATTTCTTGGAATATTCAAACGCCTAGCGTCTTCAATCATTGCATATATTCAGATAATATAAGCAAACATTGTCACGCTAAATTATACTCAGTCATGTTGCTACAAATAAGTTTCCAGATATCAATATATATTTCACTTGATTGTTTCTGAAAACAACTCTTTTCAGTTCCAAAATCACCTTGATCAACAAAACATTCTTTTGAAGATAAAGTAATATGGAAGCAACCATGACTCTAGATTCTAAGTAGGAATTATTTGCTCTCTAGATCAATCAATCATTAACCATATGGAGCTAGGTAGGAAATACCAAAAATCTACAATAGGACTCAATTTTAAATTTCACTAATACGGTACCAATCTTAGAATGGTATTTACCAGATCATAACAGTTATATCTCAATTAACAATCTAAGTGTAAGGTAGTTATGTGGATGCCAATGACTACTACAAGTTGTGCAAATTCACTTTGATTTGTTGTTCATGATAAATAAGTTCAAGTTAATTCAAATTAAGCCATGAACTCCCACTCAAAAACAACATCCCTCTTAGTCGTCTTTAGTGATTACACGAACCAAATTCACTACACCAAAACCGATCATCACGTGAGATGATGTAGCTTCAAAGGCGAACATCGACATGTTCATCATACCATCCATATGACTCATGCTTTACCTTTCGGTTACGTGTTCCGAGGCCATGTTTGTACATGCTAGGCTCGCCAAGTAGAACCGTAGTATTGCTTGTGTTTCAAGGCCATGTCTGTACATGCTAGGCTTGAAAACACCCGTTGTATGCGAACGTTGTGTCTGTCACACCCGATCATCACGTGGTGTCTCGAAACGACGAACTTTCTTAACGGTGCATACTTAAGGAAGAACACATTATTATCTTGATATTAAGTGAGAGGGATCATCTTATAATGCTACCGTCGCTATCTAAGCAAAACAAGATGCATAAAATGATTAACATCACATACATCACATGTAAGGATAACGTGATATGATATGGTCCTCCTTGCACTTGATCTCCATCATGTGCATTATGGTATGATCTCAATCATTCTACCGGCGTGGTACCAAGTACCATGGCACCCCAATCTTGATTGTCCATCAATAAGAAGACAATCATATGGATACCTTCCGGTATATCAATAATTTACAAAATAGATCATCTCATAATCAAATTTGTAATATTGACCATGTCACATCACATGCCCAGCAAAAAACTAGTTAGACGCCTCTAATTTATTTTTGCATATTTTACGTGGCTTAGGGCTTTCGAGGATAGAACCATTCATACCTACGAACATCAACCACAACGTTGATAAACATATTTTTAACAACCCTTCATAGTTTAGATCTTAACTATAGTAGGAGAAACAGACACCCGCAAGCCACTTATGCAATACAAGTTGCATGTCAGTTGTTGAACAAGTCTCATGTACGTGGACATGTAAGGTTAGTCCGGGCCGCTTCATCCCACTATGCCACTAAGATCATAAAATAATCAAGGAGGTAATAACATGATCATCAACGCCCACATACACCTATGTGTTCTACCCGTACAAAACATCTACGCATAGATCCGGCTCTGATACCACTGAAGGGGTCGTTGCATAGAAAACAAAAAATTTCCTACGCGAGAGACACCCGAAAGGCCAACATCTAATCTAGGAGACGAAGTGCAACGGGCCAAGAGAGGGTTAAGAAGAACACATACCCTCGAAGACTCAAAGTGGTACGAGATCAAATCTCGTTGTTGGCGTAGTCGTACTCACACCGATCCCGATAGCGAGAAGATGGCACCGCAATCCGGCGGTGCATCCGTGATCGGTCACACGTACGGTTGATGACGACCTCCGTTCCCTCGTTCCAGCGGGGCGCGGAAGTAGAGGATCCCTCGGAACTCCAGCAACACGACGACGTGGTGGTGGTGAAGAATCCCACGGTCAGGGCTTCGCCAAGCCGGAGACCATGAAATGGAGCAGCGGGTGGAGGGAAAAGGAAGTGGCCAAGTGTGTGGAGGAGGGAGAGCTCTCACCCTCCTTTTATAGGAGAGGGGGGAGGCAGCCCAAGGGGGGTGCGGCCAGCCCCATGGTGTGCCCCCACCTCTTCCCTCATGATGTGAGTGGAGACTCCACTCACACCCACTCATTTTCCTTTAAACCCCACTTAGAAAATCCAAGAGTTTTTCTTTAATAAATCAATAAAACATTTTTATTTCTTTATTTCAGCATTTGTTAATTCTATTAACAAACATTTGCATAAAGCACCTCGAATCATTTGTTAATTCTATTAACAACCATTCGACGAAAAACCCCTTGAACTATTTCAATTTTCCCCGAAACAATTTTGGTGCTGCCCAAAACATTCTTCGATATTCCGTATCCTCTCAAACGCGTCATCGAACCTTAAGTGTGTCACCCTACGGTTCGCGAATAAGATAGACATGATCGAGACTCCTCTCCGACCAATAATCAACAGCAGGATCTGGAGATCCGTGATGACTCCTATATATTCAACGATGACTCTCGTGATCGTGTGAACCAACAACGCCATGAACTATTCCCTTTGTCTCGCGATATTTTACTTGTCCGATATTCGATCAGTGGTATCAACCATACCTTGTTCAATCTCGTTACCGACAAGTACTCTTTTCTCGTTCCCGTGATATAACATCCTTGTGATCATATCACGTGCTTGCAAGCGGTTTCGATGTGATATCACCGAGAGGGCCCAGAGTATATCTCTCCGTCATTTGGATGGACAAATCCCACTCTTGATCCATGATCCTCAACTAATACTTTCCGAATACTCAACGACACCTTTATAGTCACCCTGTTAAAGTGTGACGTTTGATGCCATCAAAGCACTCTTCCGGTATCAGTGATTGACATGATCTCATGGTATAAGGAATAAGTTACTTCGTGTGTTTGATATAACAATGTAAACTAAATGACTTGATCGCATTGCTATATTCTCTTTGGGTATATGTTCATCACATCATTCTTCTAATGACATGACCCCGTTATTAATAACATCCGATGTTCATGATCAGGAAACCTTGATCATCTATTAATCAACGAGCTAGTTAAAAGAGAGGCTTTACTAAGAACCATTGTTTGTTTATTAAGCACACATGTATCAACGTTTCCGGTTAATACAATTCTAGCATGAGAAATAAACATTCATCATAAACAAGGAATAAGATAATAACCATTTTATTATTGCCTCTCGGGCATATTCCCTTCACGTAGCGCCGCTGCAATCGCGAATCCTTTTTCGGGGTTCAGAAACTCTGTTCTGGCACCCTGTCGGGACGGGGAATTGGAGGAGATCATCGACATCGTCATCACCAACGCCTCTCCATCGATCATCCATGTTTCCCCAATCCGTGTGTGAGTAATTCCCCCGCTGTAAGCTGAAGGGGATGGTAGGGATTGGATGATATTGTTCATGTAATAATGTCGTGATTGTTAGGGCATATTGCCTAGTATCCTCTATTAGTGCTATTGACATTGTTGCAACTTGTTATGCTTAATGCTTATCGCTTTGGGCCCGACTGCCATGATCTCAGATCTGAACATGTTATTTAATCACGATGATAATTACTGTTTCTTGATCATACCTTCAAGTTGTTTACACATATCGTTGTCCAGAACCCGAGGCCCCGAAGTGATAGAATGTGGTCAATCGGAGGGGATGGCTGTGATGTGAGGATCACATGTGTTCACGGAGTATTAATGCTTTGCTCCGGTGTTCTATTAAAATGAACACCTTAATTACCAGTAGTTCCCTTGAGGCCCCGCTGAAAACGGTCTGGTAGGACAAAAGACGGTGTGCAAGTTCTCATTGCGAGCACGTACGACTATTTACGGAACACATGCCTATGGTTACTCAGTGCTTGGATTCTTTATCTTATTTATCTGCAATGCCCATGTCTTGATTATTATGTGAACTATCTTATCCATGTGATGCCCGTTCATCTATCCCCATGCCTACAATATTTAATCTCGATGTTTACTTCAAACACTACTGCTGATGTTTTCATTTCACTGCTGCTATTATTTCACTACTGCTGCTACTATCAAACTGTTACTACTGATAAACCACTGCTAACAAGTCTACTTTCAGATGCAGGTGAATTGACAACTCACTTGTTAAGTCTCACAAATATTCTTTGGCTCCCCTTGTGTCGAATCAATAAATTTTGGTTTTACTTCCCTCGAAGACTGTTGCGATCCCATATACTTGAGGGTCATCATAAATCATCATGGCTAAATCCACCATGAGGTTTGATTTTTTGCATCATGGTTAAATCCAGAATGTGCCCTAAAAGGGGTTTCTACCATGTTTTATATTATTCAGAAAAGATGAGGAGATCCTTCAGCACCAACAATGTCTAGCTGCTCAACTGGCCCATAACCGGGGACACAGCTAAGATCTTAGTTTTTAACTCCGCAGAGGTTGTGCACTTTCACCTTGAGACTCATCCTCCCCGAGAGAAAATGAGACAAGATCTTTGGTAAGAGGGATTCAACCATACCAGCATTGACTCGTTGATCCTAAAATTCTACCACCCCTTGTCAATACAACAGGAGGAACCCCACAACTTACTTAATCTTGGCAAAGCCCATATTACCTCAAGGCTGGACTAGAAGCTAACTATACATTGAAGACCTGCAGATCTCTATATTCTTGGGTGGTAATCCACAAGTGTACCCTCAGGTGATAACCACCACATCCATGGCTAAATCCACTATGAACATGGCCCTGAGTAGCCACTCAATATAAACCATTCATACCAATCCACCCAGGTGTTTCATTGGGTTGTTAATTTTTAATTTTCAAATCGTCACAACCCAACAAGTAACAACAGTAGTTGTGATAGCATTCTAATATTGCTAAACTAGTACCTAGCAGGGGTTTTCAGGTTGGCTACACACTACTAGGTTTTCTGAGTATAGCATATACATGGAAATTAATTAAAAACACCTAAGATGCATACTACTGAAAACACTAATGCAATGTAAAACAAAAGTGGGACATGAGAATCACTTGCCTTGATAAGAGTAACCAGTACAAGCACAATAATCACAAGTGTTGTATTGGTCCTCGCCATGTCTAAACAAACAAAAGTAACACAACATAAACATACCACTCAAAAATGATCAATCATAGGCATGTATGCATGCATGAATGCACCAATTTGTTTTTCACATGGTAATGGTGGTGGTGATGTGTATTTGATGTCATATGAAGTTTATTTAGTTAGTGTGTGGCTCTGGTTAAAATTTATTCCAATGGTTTATTTTAATTATCCCAATTTAGTAGCCCGTTAATAGATCTTTAGACTAATTAAATCTTAATCACACTTTTAAGTTTCTATAAAAATTGGAACATGTTGTCTCTGGAGAGAGGGCAAAAATACCAAGGAAACCCAACTAGTTTCACTCAAAAATACATTTTAGAATTTGAATTATGGACAGATTACTGATTTGACCAAATTTTAAATAGAAAGTGTGTGCATACAATTTTTATTTTATCTGGTTCCATGATGTTCTACAAGTTCTAAGGAATCCAACAATTTTAACAAAATTGGAATTGTAGAACTCAATCCATTAATTAAATGGTGTTTTTGAACTATTTTGGAATTTAAATACTACTCCAAACTTTTCTACAGAACCTGCATGATACTTTTTTATAAATGGGTGGAGAATTTCATTAGTTTTCTAAAGGTTCAAACCTCATAATTTTTGGATCAAGATTTAATTTTCTATTGAATTTACAAGGGGACAGTAGGATCTATTTTTAAAATTGAATTCAAATCAATTTGAACCTGGGGGGGGGGGGGCTGACTGGCGCGCTGAAGCAACAGCTGTGTGGCTCTCCGTGATTGGCCGGTACTGCTTCGCGCGGATCGGCCGTGGGAGACGTGCGATCTAAGTCGCGATGGACGGTCGAGATCGGCGCGTACCGCTTCACTTAAGTGATATGGGTGTAGCCGTTTGATTTTGATCCAACGGCTGGGATCAAATTTTCTACAAAGGGGCGGCGCCGGCACACCGGATGTGTACCGTCCGCGGCGGCGCCATAGCCGGGGTTGAGCGCATAAGCGCAAATAGAGGAGACGAGACACATGGCAAGTATCAAGGGGCAGCGCGCGACGAGGCGAAACCGATGACGCAAGTGGGAGATGGTAGCGCTTCCCGGTCACGTCGTGGTCTCTCGCCGGACTTGCGCGCGCGACGGACTCCTCAGGCGTGGATGGCGCATGCGCGAGAGAGCTCCTGCAGACGTGAAACCTTGTCAGGTAGGTGCACCACGGTGAGGAGAGTCGAGAGGGGTGGGGGAGAGAGGCGGATGCTCACCGATGGCGGCGTATTACACTTCAGGGATCGTCGGGTGCACGGACGATCGATGGAGAAATTGAACAGCCCGACGGCGTGTTTGAGGGAGAGGGTAGAGGGGAGAGCGAGAGGGGCTGCGGGTTTTTATTGTGGTGGAGGCATCATCACCGTTGCTGCTCGGGAGGAGTGGGGGGAGTGGGCGCGGACGCCATGGTCGTTGGGCGCGCGCGAGAGAAAAAGAGGGGCCAGTTGAGACGAAGGGGTGTGGGCCTGGCGAGTCAGTGAGGGGGAGGGACAGTTAGTGGGTGTGGGCGGTTTTCTCTGCCGTGAAATGGGTCGGCCCAGCGGGTGCGGTGCGCGCGTGCGAGCGAGATTTAGGGAGAGGGTAAACGGTCTGGCCCGTGGGGCTGGCCTATTAGGGTTTTCTTTTTTTTTGTTCTGTTTTATTTTTCCTTTTCTGATTTGTTTTATTTAAAGAAAGGAACCCCAATTAAAACAAAAATGAGTCAAACTCATTTAGAGGAATTTGTAAAAGTACCATTTGTAAAGTTCAAACTATTTTAAATGTTTTGGCACTTTTGTAAAACAAAAATAATTTCTAATAAAGAGCAAAAGGGGTATGTTTCTTATGGTTTTATTTTTAGTGTTAAAATCTCTAGAGGTTTTTGGTTTGTGATAGTAGGTTTTTAAATGTTTCCTTTGTTGCAATAATGACATGTGAGATGTATGCATGTTGGTTTTATTAATTTGAAAATCTAAGATGTTACACAGGCGCGGGTCAGCCCTAGCCCACGCCTGGAGGTCATCTGGTGTCCCCCGACACCCCCTCATGTCCCCTCTTCGCCTATAAAATCACATTAACCCTAAAAACGTCGGGGAGATAGAAATTTTCAACGAAACAGATATAAAAGTGCCATCACCTCGAAACTCCAACTTAGAGCTTCTGGAGTCCTGCTCCGGCACCCTGCCGGAGAGGGGGACTGTCACCGGAGGCCTCTACATCGCCATGATTGCCTCCGGGCAGATGTGTGAGTAGTTCATCCTGGGATTGCGGGTCCATATATAGCAGTAGCTAGATGGTGTTCTCTCCACTTTGTGCCACCATATTTAGATCTTGTGAGCTTCCTAACATGATCAAGATCACCGTTATGTAATTGCTACATGTTGTGTTTGCTGGCATCCGATGAACCATGAGATTATGATTATTTTGTTCATGTCATATTGAGATGCTTTACCTATATCTTTAGATAGTATTAATCTTCTCTTGCAATGCTCTCCAGTTTGTATGATTTCCTTGGCCAAGTTATTGTATGCACCTCCAAAAGAGAGTTTATATGCTAGATAGTGGGTTCGTGCCTCCTATTCATCTATGCTCGAGTGACAGAAACGTGACGGGTGGGGGATGTGATGTTGCCACTAGGGAGAAAACATTGGTGTTCTTGTCTACGGATAGGAATTATTGCTTACATTACGTGGTATTCTTAATGCAGTTATCTGTTACACACAAGCAATCACTTTGTTGCTGCAACTTAATACCAGATTTGTTGGATAGCTGTCTCAAGGTGGACTAATAGTGATAGATGTTGTTGGATGGCGGTCTATTTATTTTGCCGTAATGCTTACAATATTATAACCTGCCAACTATATCTCGTCATAAAAGTATTGTTATTCGTTCATGATTTGTCAATTGTCCAGCTGTAATTTTTTTACCCAACATGTTTATTGTTCTTAGGAGAGACACCACTAGTGAAAATATGCCCCCAGACCTATTTTCCTCATTGATTACAACCTATTTTACAAGCTCTTCATCATCACATGTTCATTGTTTTTTATTTAATCTTCTCCAACTATTCTATACAATTAATCCTCTAGTTTTCAGCAAGACAGGAAGATCGACAAACTTCTCGGAAAGTTGGGAGCAGGTCCACGCTTGTTGAAGCGCCAGACAACAAACAACCTACTAAGAGACTTTGAATTCCTACTGGATTGACAATCCTGGTTCCAAAACTAGGGGGGAAATATGTAACATCCCAAGTATGAAAAATAGCCATAGAATGTTTGCTCTCTGTTATTTTATGTTTTGCATCATGGCATCATGTTCATTGCAATTGTTTTGTTTGTTTTCCATTTGTTTTCCTCTGTTTTGCTTTGTTTTCCAACTGTTTTCCTTTGTTTTCCTTTGTTTTCTATTTGAATTTCAAACCAAATTTCAAACCTTTTGTTTCATACTTGTGATGTTACAATTTCCAAAATGATATTCAAATCAAAACAATCAATTGCTTCCATTAAAGTGTGATTTCAAAACTGTTATTTTGTTTCTATAAAAATGCATCCAATAACCAAACCCTTTTCAAATTCAATTACTTTCCAAAACAGCAACTCTGTTGAAAAATATGAAAATTGCAAAACAAATCAATCAATTGTTTCCATCAAACCATAAGGTTCAAACCATTAAAATTATGGCTTTTTATAATTCAATTAATCCAAATGTTATTTCAAATTCAAATCATTCACAAACAGTACGCAATTTCAACTTGTGAAGATCAACAAAATAACCCTAATCATTTGTTCTAACTAAACAATAGGGTTCACCCTATTAAAAATATTGTTTTCAATATTCATCACTTAATAAGCAAATTCTTTCAAATATGAATTAAATCACAAACAGTAATTTAAATTTGAACTTTTGGAAAACCAAAGTTGGTAAGTGGTTGTTGTTGACCTAGTTAACTCACATAATTTTTCTCTAAAATTTTACTAACTCAAAACCCTAGATTCTTCCTATTTCTATTTCTGCAAAAAAAATAAACAAAGCAAAAAGAATAAAAAGAGCAAGGGAGAGAGAGAGCAGCCAGCAGCCCAGCCCTACTAGTCCTCAGGGCCCAATACCCCTCCCCCCGGTCGTCTTCCTCGTACGGCGCTCATCCAACCTGTACACGTATGCAGAGGAGGCAGCAGACGGCTGAGGAGCTCGCCCCCTCCCTATAACTCTACCCCGGTGCCCTAGCCCTGCCCTAACCCTCTTCTCCCTTCTCCCTCTTCTCCCCCGCCGTCCTCTCTCTTCCTCTTCCTCTCTGTTCGCTGTCCATGTTTCTCTGTAACTGAAACCTGCACCCACCGAAAAAAGCTCCACCTCCCTCCAGCGATCGCCGGCCATCTAGCCCCCCTCCGGCCGCGGCGAGGGCGGGAATGGAAAGCCCCCACCGCGGGCTCCCTCCTCGGCCACTCGGCGCGGGCCGGGAGGCAACGGTGCTCCGCCGCCATCGTCGTCTCGCCACCGTCGCTCCCCGCATCGACCACACCTGCTCCGCCTCCTTCTGTCGAGCACTCGAGGTGAGCCACCTCGTCTCCCACTCGCCTCTCCCCCTCATCCATCCTCCCCACCCTGCGAGCAACCGCCACCCACACGCAGCCCACGGCCACCGCGCGGACCGGCCGCGAGCAGCAGCTCGCCGGCAGCGATCGTTTCTGTCCGCCCAGGTACAGTTACGTGCAGTTTAGATTCAGAGAAAAAACCCCGAACCTCCACCTTATCCATCCCAAGGCCCCCCTTCCTATCACAAAGCGCAGCGCACCGCACTGGTGCTGTTCCTTTGCGCGCAGCAGCAGCTCGCGAGGTCGAATCCCAGCCCCCCACCTTTTCTGTTTCCTTTTTCCGATTTATTCAGTGCAGTTCCTGAACCATATCCACCCCCCACCACCCTTTCTGTCACCAACCGAGCACCACCCCACTGGTTAGCACCCCAAACTCACAGCAGCAAATCTGGGGTTCGAATCCCCCCTCCCTCATTAAAACCAAAATTTTATTTTCCATTGTTTTGGTACTGCACAAACCCCAGAAATCACCAACAAGTCCCTGCTACATTTATTTTAAGTCCCTGTTAATTTTTCTAAGTCCCTAGTGAATTAAAAATGGCAGAATTACACCAAATCTTGTAAATTGCATAAATAAATCATCTTAACTCCAAATTCAACATTTTTAATATGTTTTATGTACCAAATTAAATGATCTATCCAAATATAAAATTTGTTTACTGTTTTGAATATTTTAAATTGGTGAAATATTTAAAAACTTGCTTAATTCACTTAAACTTGCAAAATTCATAACTTGAGCATAAAAATTCCAAATTCCACAAACTAAATATGTTCTCCAATCAACTTTTCATGTACTTTCCAAATATAAATTTTGTTTGCTGTTTTGAATAATTTAAATAGCTGAAAACAACTGTTTCTTAATTATTGCATTTAAAATTGCCAAAATAATAACTTGCTCATTTTAAATCCAATTTCAACAAATGAAATATGTTTTCCATGCAAAATTAAACCCTCTTTCCAAATATAAAATTTGTTTCATGTTTTGAATAATTAAAATTGGTTAAATGATTTAAACCTTGTTTAAATCATTTAATATTGTTAAATTCATAACTTGGTCAAATTAATTTCTTTTGGGACATATAAAATATGTTTTCAAACCACAAAAGTATAAACTTTTCAAATATGAATCTCACTTAATGTTTGGAACAAATAAAAATTCAAATAAGTTCATGTTTGAATTAAATTCATTTAATTCTTGCTTAAACTTGTTTAATTCATAAATAATTTATTTGAAATCCTTTTTCAACAAGTGAAACATGTATTCCAACTAAAATCTTGTTTTCTTTTCAAATATGAACTTTGTTATCTATTTGGAACAATTTAAATTGGTGAAAACAACAAATGTTTGTGTGACACCTTTAAGTAACCAAAATTTGTTAACTTAATAAACAAATTTCTAAACTTGGTAAACCTTATTTCAAATTGTTCCTATTGTTGTTATTTTGCTGTTTTCCTCATCCATGCATCATGCTAATTCACTTACACAATTTGATTAGTTGTAAAACAATTAATTCAACCATAATTCATGGGCTTTCCATATGCAATCCAAAGTGCATATGGGTCCATTTAAATTGTGTTACCATGTCAACTAGTTTATATTGATGCATCCATTAATTTGACATGCATCATCCCATGTTTGTGCACTATGCCATGTTATTGATTGTTTATCTTTCTGCATTGTTTGTTTGCTTCTTCTCGGATACACGACGACGTTGAGACCGACGATACTTACGACACCCCTTCTAAGGAGTTAGCTCAGTACCAGGCTACTGGGTTTGCAGGCAAGTATTCACTCACATGAACCACTGTGTTCCTTTCAACATCGGTTACCGATACTTTCCGTTGTCTATTCTGCTAGCCCAAGTAATAGTTGTTTCTGTTACGAACCTATCACATGAATCCCTTAACCCTGGTATTGCCTCACCTCCACACCTATAACCATTGCTTGTTGCCCGTGTCTTACTAGCATGCTTAGGGTTGTTTTGCTCGAGTCTGTTAACCGTTACTTTCTGTTACTATTTGTATTATGTTCTAGGGTCTCGATGTTTAATCAATCAATCATGTTAAAGTTATTATTAATAATAATTTGATGATAAGGCACCGGCAGGAGGCCCTGTGTGGTTTTGAGGCCTGCTAGTGTCGACCCTAATAGGAAAAGGGTCTTGTCTACTGATCCATGATGAGCGCACTAACCGCATGTGGGAAGCGAGTATGGGTGCCCCCCTCAATTTGATTCGATTCGCATCTCGTCCAAACCGCCTCATTTAGTTCGTGTTTTCCATTTGCCGCATGCATGTTTTTGCGAGCCCAGCGCAGGGTGGAACTTTTGTAGTCGGCATATAGGGGGACACGTTCTTAGAGTGCTATGAGGGTCCCCTTTCTTCGGGGCTCGATTAGCCGTGCGCCCAAGGTGCTTTGGGCTTGATGCGAAGAAGAGTTGGGTTGTGTTGAGTGCCTCGCTTGGTGGAAGTGCATTTCCTATCTGGCGGGGTATTCTTACGTGTACGACTAAATTGGTGCATCCCTGCAGGGTTAAATCTTCTCGAGAAGCCGTGTTTTCCGCGGTTATGGACTACTTGGTGAAAGTACTAGCTAACAAGTACTCAGGACAACTTAAACCTAATGATTAACAACCTTACACCCAATGATTAACAACTTGACTAGTAATAGGCTTATTGACACAATAATCTGAACCATCCTTAATTCAACTGTGTGAGTTATCCTCGGGTTGCTTCTTTGGATAAGGGGCGAGGTCCAGGATGGGTTTGTTTGGTGGTTAGCTATAGGTGGTTACGATACGCGATCTTATCTCCTTTCTGTTAGCCGGAAGTGGTAGTAACTCTGTAGTTGGTTAGAGAAGCCAGTTGCAGCATCCTTTATATCCCCTTCCTTCCGTTGAGCCCAAAGCATCTGTGCTTGGTGTTGGCGGGCTACACTTTGGTGAACTGTGAGTCTTGATTGCCAGTACGTTTATGTACTGACCCCTTTGGGGTTGTGGTTTCCGCAGACTACGCTTACAAGGATCCCAGTGACGGCTACTACGTGGAGTTTGACGAGGCTGCTGACGAGTAGGTAGCGGACCCGGGCAGGATCCGAGACTTCGTGGATGGGCTCCGTCTTTTCGTTTCCGGCCTCTTAGGCCTATTTGGATCTTGTCTGTACTCAGACATGTTGAATGCTTCCGCTGTGATGTAATGATGTTATGTTGGGACATGTGTCCTCTGGATGATTGTATTTGCTATCTCTGCTCTAGTGAGAGCTATTTGCAACTTATTTCAATCTTTTTTTTCTTAGAGATCTGTTGTGATATCACTTGTTCAAACGCCGTTGACGTACCGTGTGTGTATGGTTTGAAGTACGTCAACGGAAGTATCTGGATTTCTACGGGATGGTTTGCGCAGACGATGAATAGTAAGAGAATGGTTGTCACACGTTTACGTGTTGGCCTGCTCATATTGAGATGCGGGTGCCGGTATGCCCCGTAAGCCATTTATCTACTGTTTAACGGACTGTGAGTATCCCCTAGAAGTCCGGGTGCGACAAATGGTATCAGAGCCTGTCTGCCTGTAGGATCCCTTTTTACTGGTCGCAGTTGAGTCTAGAAACTATTTTGTAGCTATATAGGAAAAATGAAACGTGAGAGTAGGAATTCTGTTCTTTTTCTTCTTTCCCCACCCACCCTCCCTTTTCTGGTAAGGATGTGCAACGTTGTTTTCCCTTCTCATCTAAACTTTCAAGTTAGGATTTCACGTATCCTGGTTTCTCTAGGATGGTTGTATCTACTAGACCATAGGAATGGAGGTGGTTGTGACATGATTTATCATGTTGCCTACTCACGATTGAGAACGGAGGCGTGTAAGCCCCGGAAGCAGATCCTCTATTCCTTAAGCAGTAGATATTGATCCTTTAGAAGCCTGGATGGGTTTTCCGTAGTACCTCAGGAGTGTTTTGATCTCGTTTTCCCGATGTTGCTTCGTTATCCTGTTCTTCTCAACATCCTTTTCGTCCGTTGAAATCTTGTTGTTGCTTTCCATTTCAGTTCTGCTACCGGCGTCTAATCAATAACTCTGTTCAACCCTTCTGGCCAGATAGTCTATCCTCCAAATCAATCAAGTTCCATTCAGCTATACACCCTCAATACAAAACCTCTCCCTTTACTCAAAGATGTTCCGGTGGTTTGCAAATTCCCTGACATCTTTCCAGAAGAGTTGCCAGGAATGCCTATCGTTTTGAACTTCCAGAAAAGCTATCCAAGGTGCACGATGTGTTTCACGTGTCACAGCTCAAGAGGATCTTCCCAAGAAGTATCCGGACCTTTTCTTTTCTCAGTAGGAATCTCGGGGCGCGATTCCTTCAAGGGGGGGCGTTTTGTAACATCCCAAGTATGAAAAATAGCCATTAGAATGTTTGCTCTCTGTTATTTTATGTTTTGCATCATGGCATCATGTTCATTGCAATTGTTTTGTTTGTTTTCCATTTGTTTTCCTCTGTTTTGCTTTGTTTTCCAACTGTTTTCCTTTGTTTTCCTTTGTTTTCTATTTGAATTTCAAACCAAGTTTCAAACCTTTTGTTTCATACTTGTGATGTTACAATTTCCAAAATGATATTCAAATCAAAACAATCAATTGCTTCCATTAAAGTGTGATTTCAAAACTGTTGTTTTGTTTCTATAAAAATGCATCCAATAACCAAACCCTTTTCAAATTCAATTACTTTCCAAAACAGCACCTCTGTTGAAAAATATGAAAATTGCAAAACAAATCAATCAATTGTTTCCATCAAACCATAAGGTTCAAACCATTAAAATTATGGCTTTTTATAATTCAATTAATCCAAATGTTATTTCAAATTCAAATCATTCACAAACAGTACCCAATTTCAACTTGTGAAGATCAACAAAATAACCCTAATCATTTGTTCTAACTAAACAATAGGGTTCACCCTATTAAAAATATTGTTTTCAATATTAATCACTTAATAAGCAAATTCTTTCAAATATGAATTAAATCACAAACATTAATTTAAATTTGAACTTTTGAAAAACCAAAGTTGGTAAGTGGTTGTTGTTGACCTAGTTAACTCACATAATTTTTCTCCAAAATTTTACTAACTCAAAACCCTAGATTCTTCCTATTTCTATTTCTGCAAAAAAAAATAAACAAAGCAAAAAGAATAAAAAGAGCAAGGGAGAGAGAGAGCAGCCAGCAGCCCAGCCCAACTAGTCCTCAGGGCCCAATACCCCTTCCCCCCGGTCGTCTTCCTCGTACGGCGCTCATCCAACCTGTACACGTATGCAGAGGAGGCAGCAGACGGCTGAGGAGCTCGCCCCCTCCCTATAACTCTACCCCGGTGCCCTAGCCCTGCCCTAACCCTCTTCTCCCTTCTCCCACTTCTCCCCCGCCGTCCTCTCTCTTCCTCTTCCTCTCTGTTCGCTGTCCATGTTTCTCTGTAACTGAAACCTGCACCCACCGAAAAAAGCTCCACCCCCCTCCGGCGATCGCCGGCCATCTAGCCCCCCTCCGGCCGCGGCGAGGGCGGGAATGGAAAGCCCCCACCGCGGACTCCCTCCTCGGCCACTCGGCGCGGGCCGGGAGGCAACGGTGCTCCGCCGCCATCGTCGTCTCGCCATCGTCGCTCCCTGCATCGACCACACCTGCTCCGCCTCCTTCTGTCGAGCACTCGAGGTGAGCCACCTCGTCTCCCACTCGCCTCTCCCCCTCATCCATCCTCCCCACCCTGCGAGCAACCGCCACCCACACGCAGCCCACGGCCACCGCGCGGACCGGCCGCAACCAGCAGCTCGCCGGCAGCGATCGTTTCTGTCCGCCCAGGTACAGTTATGTGCAGTTTAGATTCAGAGAAAAAACCCCGAACCTCCACCTTATCCACCCCGAGGCCCCCCTTCCTATCACAAAGCGCAGCGCACCGCACTGGTGCTGTTCCTTTGCGCGCAGCAGCAGCTCGCGAGGTCGAATCCCAGCCCCCCCACCTTTTCTGTTTCCTTTTTCCGATTCATTCAATGCAGTCCCTGAACCATATCCACCCCCACCACCCTTTCTGTCACCAACCGAGCACCACCCCACTGGTTAGCACCCCAAACTCACAGCAGCAGATCTGGGGTTTGAATCCCCCCCCTCATTAAAACCAAATTTTTATTTTCCATTGTTTTGGTACTGCACAAACCCCAGAAATCACCAACAAGTCCCTGCTACATTTATTTTAAGTCCCTGTTAATTTTTCTAAGTCCCTAGTGAATTAAAAATGGCAGAATTACACCAAATCTTGTAAATTGCATAAATAAATCATCTTAACTCCAAATTCAACATTTTTAATATGTTTTCTGTACCAAATTAAATGATCTATCCAAATATAATTTTTTTTTACTGTTTTGAATATTTTAAATTGGTGAAATATTTAAAAACTTGCTTAATTCACTTAAACTTGCAAAATTCATAACTTGAGCATAAAAATTCCAAATTCCACAAACTAAATATGTTCTCCAATCAACTTTTCATGTAATTTCCAAATATAAATTTTGTTTGCTGTTTGGAATAATTTAAATTGCTGAAAACAACTATTTCTTAATTATTGCATTTAAAATTGCCAAAATAATAACTTGCTCATTTTAAATCCAATTTCAACAAATGAAATATGTTTTCCATGCAAAATTAAACCCTCTTTCCAAATATAAAATTTGTTTCATGTTTTGAATAATTAAAATTGGTTAAATGATTTAAACCTTGTTTAAATCATTTAATATTGTTAAATTCATAACTTGGTCAAATTAATTTCTTTTGGGACATATAAAATATGTTTTCAAACCACAAAAGTATAAACTTTTCAAATATGAATCTCACTTAATGTTTGGAACAAATAAAAATTCAAATAAGTTCATGTTTGAATTAAATTCATTTAATTCTTGCTTAAACTTGTTTAATTCATAAATAATTTATTTGAAATCCTTTTTCAACAAGTGAAACATGTATTCCAACTAAAATCTTGTTTTCTTTTCAAATATGAACTTTGTTATCTATTTGGAACAATTTAAATTGGTGAAAACAACAAATGTTTGTGTGACACCTTTAAGTAACCAAAATTTGTTAACTTAATAAACAAATTTCTAAACTTGGTAAACCTTATTTCAAATTGTTCCTATTGTTGTTATTTTGCTGTTTTCCTCATCCATGCATCATGCTAATTCACTTACACAATTTGATTAGTTGTAAAACAATTAATTCAACCATAATTCATGGGCTTTCCATATGCAATCCAAAGTGCATATGGGTCCATTTAAATTGTGTTACCATGTCAACTAGTTTATATTGATGCATCCATTAATTTGACATGCATCATCCCATGTTTGTGCACTATGCCATGTTATTGATTGTTTATCTTTCTGCATTGTTTGTTTGCTTCTTCTCGGATACACGACGACGTTGAGACCGACGATACTTACGACACCCCTTCTAAGGAGTTAGCTCAGTACCAGGCTACTGGGTTTGCAGGCAAGTATTCACTCACATGAACCACTGTGTTCCTTTCAACATTGGTTACCGATACTTTCCGTTATCTATTCTGATAGCCCTAGTAATAGTTGTTTCTGTTACGAACCTATCACATGAATCCCTTAACCCTGATATTGCCTCACCTCCACACCTATAACCATTGCTTGTTGCCCGTGTCTTACTAGCATGCTTAGGGTTGTTTTGCTCGAGTCTGTTAACCGTTACTTTCTGTTACTATTTCTATTATGTTCTGGGGGCTCGATGTTTAATCAATCAATCATGTTAAAGTTATTATTAATAATAATTTGATGATAAGGCACCGGCAGGAGGCCCTGTGTGGTTTTGAGGCCTGCTAGTGTCGACCCTAATAGGAAAAGGGTCTTGTCTACTGATCCATGATGAGCGCACTAACCGCATGTGGGAAGCGAGTATGGGTGCCCCCCTCAATTTTATTCGATTCGCATCTCGTCCAAATCGCCTCATTTAGTTCGTGTTTTCCATTTGCCGCATGCATGTTTTTGCGAGCCCAGCGTGTAACATCCCAAGTCTGAAAAATAGCCATTAGAATGTTTGCTCCCTGTTATTTTATGTTTTGCATCATGGCATCATGTTGATTGCAATTGTTTTGTTTGTTTTCCATTTGTTTTCCTCTGTTTTCAGTTGTTTTCCAACTGTTTTCATTTGTTTTCCTTTGTTTTCCATTTGAATTCCAAACCAAAATTCAAACCTTTTGTTTCATCCTTGTGATGTTACAATTTCCAAAATGTTATTTCAAATGAAAACAACCAAATTGTTCCATTTTTTTCCATGTTTGATCAACTAATAATAATGGTGCTTTTATTTCAGTTAATTAATTCCAAATTGGTTTTCAAATTCCAAGCAAAATCATCATCAACACCTCATTTGGAAATTGTCAAATATCAAACCATTCCAATAATTCTAATCCAACTAATAATAGGGTTCACCCTATTAAATGGTTGTTTCTATCAATTAACAACATATTCCAATTCAAGTCAAATATTTTTCAAACAAAACCAATTTGAAATTATAAAAATAATAACCAAAACTTTCTCTCATCCCTTGCTTTCCAATTAATTCTTTTGGGTCACTTTATTAAGAGGGTGATTTCATTAATCATTTCAACTCTTAAAAATCATCTAAATTTGGTTTATTTCCAAACATCACAAAAACTCAAATAATTTTGAAGTCCAAACTTGGTAGTTGGTGGTATTTGACATGTTAATCTCACCCTAATATTTTCTATGAAATTGCTAACACCAAAACCCTCCAACTTTCCCTTTCTCTTTTTGTTACAAAAAAAAAACTGCAGATCAAAAATAAATAAAAGGAGAGGAGAGGCACCAGCCAGCCCACCTTTCTTTCCTACCCCGAAGCCCAGCCCAGTTCCCTGTTTTTGGCCCAGTACCCCTTTCTCCCTCCTCTGGCTGACGTCGACAGTACGAACACTCGCAGCACCACCCGATCGAGCGCCCTCCCCTCTGGATGCTTGCCGTACCAGTACCTCCTCCCTCTTATAATCCCCACCGATCCCTGCTAACCCTAAACCCTAGCCCATCCTCCATCGCCGCCGACTCCTTTTCTCCCTTCCCCTGCGCCCTGTCTTCTGCTTCTGAACCTGCTGCTTCTGAAATCCCTACGACCACCACCGTCAGGCCACCGTCCTCCTCACCGCGGCGACAATCTGGGCATCTCGAGGAGCAGTTGTTGAGGGGAATGGAATCGGGGATGTCCCCCGAGGCTCGCCGTCACCGCGTCGCTTGCCGGGAGGCACCGTGGAGGCCGCACGTCGCCGACGAGTTTCCGGCCGCGGCTGCGATCGGCAGCGACCTCGCTTTCCTCATCGACCAACCAGCGAGGTGAGCGGTCACCTCCCGCCTCCTTTCCCTTCCCTTCTCTCTGCGCCCCGCACGGAAGCACGACCGCACGCGCCAGCACCCCGCTCGCATCTCGCCGCCCTGCAGCAGTCGTCGCCGGCGGGTTCCGTCACTGGAAACGAACGAGTTGCAGCGGGCGTCGTAGGGTTCAGTTTCGTCAGTGTTTCCTGACGGAAATCGCACCTCAACCTGTCGCCTACCGTGAACCCTCCACAAAACATCTCACAGCGCAGTGGCTAGACCCCCACGCGCAAGCCAACGATCCCGGGGTCGAATCCCCGCAGAGGCAAAAGCCTCCGCTTTTTCCATTCTTTTACCACGCTGACTTCGGGGGCCCACCGTTCAGTGATACCGGTGGCCACCTCACCACGCACACGCCCGCGTGGCTGCCACGCTGGGCTTGGCCCGAAGGTCAGTGGCACGGGCTGGCCTGCAGCGCAGTAACAGCGTTTCCTGCACGTTTTTATCTAATTAAGGTCCCTCAAAAATGACAGTTTGGTCCTCCATCTTAATCTGTTAATAACTTTTTAATTATGTCTCCAAATCAAAAACTCTAAATATGATTGTTGCTCCAAATTTAATCATCTATCCAAATAATCCATTTGTTTACTGTTTTGACAATTTCAAATGCAATTAAATTTCAAATTTGGATAATTCAAATGCAATTTCTTAAATTCAATAACTAATTATTTATTAATCCAATAAATGCAAATAAAATATGTTTTCCATACCATTTTGAATAACCTATTCAAATATAAATTTTGTTTTCTGTTTTGAATAATTAAAATTGCCTAAACCATTTAAATCTTGTTAATGCAATTAAAAAGTGTTTAATATTGTTTAATTCATAATTAAATAATCCAAATTCCAATTTCAAAATGTGAAACATGTATTCGAACTAAAATTTGATAACCTTTCCAAATATCCACTTTGTTATTTGTTTTGAACATTTTAAATGGGTGAAAACAACAAATACTTGTGTGTCACCTTAATGCACCCAAAATTTCCCTAAATTAATAATAAAATTCTAAATTGCTACACCCTATTCTAATTTGATTCTAATGTTGTTATTTTGCTGTTTTCCTGTTGCATGCATCATACTAAACCACTAGCACCTGTTGAATAGTTGGAAAACAAACAATCTAACCTAATTCCATGGGCTTTTCATATGCAACCCAAAATTGCATATCTGTCCATTTAAATGGTGCTATCCTATCAACTAGTTTATTTTGTTGCATCTATCAACCTGTCATGCATTATACTTGATTGTGCACAATGCCATGATATTGATTGTTTATCTTTCTGCAATGTTTGTTTGCTTCTTCCCGGATATACGACGACGTTGAGACCGACGATACTTACGACATCCCTTCTAAGGATTTAGCTCAGTACCAGGCTACTGGGTTTTGCAGGCAAGTTATCACTCACATGAACCACTGTGCTCCTTTCAACATTGGTTACCGATACTTTCCGTTGTTCTTTTCTGCTAAGCCTTAGTAGTAGTTGTTTCTGTTACGAACCCATCACATGAATCCCTTAACCTTGATATTGCCTCACCTCCATACCTAAAACCCCTTGCTTGCTGCCTTAGTCTTATCTAGCATGCTTAGGTTGCTTTTGCTCGAGTCTGTTATCCGTTACTTTCTGTTACTATATCAGTTACGTTGTGGGGGCTCGATGTTTAATCAATCAATCATGCTAATGTTACTATTAATAATAAATTTGATGATAAGGCACCGGCAGGAGGCCCATGAGAGGTTTTGAAGCCTGCTAGTGTCGACCCTAATAGGAAAAGGGTCTTGTCTACTGATCCATGATGAGCGCACTACCCGCATTTGGGAAGCGAGTATGGGCGCCCCCCTCAACTTGACCTGATTCGCATCTCGTCCAAATCGCCTCATTTAGTTCGTGTTTTCCATTTGCCGCATGCATGTTTTTTGCGAGCCCAGGCCAGGGTGGAACTTTTGTAGTCGGCATATAGGGGGACACGGTCTTAGAGTGCTATGATGGTCCATTTTCTTCTGGGCTTGATTAGCCGTGCGCCCAAGGTTCTTTGGGCTTGATGCGAAGAATGGTTGGTTGTGTAGAGTACCTCGCTTGGTGGGTTTGATTCCCGTCTGGCGGGTTATTCTTGAGTGTACGGCCAAATTGGTGCAACCCTGCAGGGATAATCTTCTCGAGAAGCCGTGTTTTCCGCGGTTATGGATTACTTGGTGAAAGTACTGGCTAACAAGTACTCAGGACAACTTAAACATAATGATCAAACATGTTACACCCCATGATTAATTACTTGACTAGTAATAGGCTTATTGACACAATAATTTGAACCATCATTATTTCAACTGTGTGAGTTATCCTCGGATTGCTTCTTTGGATAAGGGGCGAGATCCAGGATGGGTTTGTTTGAAGTTATCTTTCAGTTGGTTACAATCCTCGATCTTATCTCCTTTCTGGTAGCCGGAAGTGGTAGAATCTCTGTAGTTGGTTAGTGCAGCCAGTTGCAGCATCTTTTATATCCCCTTTCTTCCGTTGAACCCAAGGCATCGGTGCTTGTTGTTGACGGGTTACACTTTGGTGAATTGTGAGTCTTGCTTGCCAGTACGTTTATGTACTGACCCCTTTGGGGCTGTGGTTTACGCAGACGACGTTTCCGAGGATCTACATGGTGGCTACTACGTGGAGTATGACGACGAGACTGCTGACGAGTAGATAGCGGACCCGGGCAGGATCCGAGACTACGTGGATGGGCTCCGTCTGTTTGTTTCCGGCCTCTTAGGCCTATTTGGTTCTTGTCTGTACTCAGACATGTTGAATGCTTCCGCTGTATTGTAATGATGTATTGTTGGGGCATGTGCCCTCTGAATGATTGTATTTGCTATCTCTGCTCTAATGAGAGCTATTTGCAACTTATTTCAATCTTTTGTGTCGTAGAGATCTGTTGTGATATCACTTGTTAAACGCCGTTGACGTACCATGTGTGTATGGTTTGAAGTACGTCGACGGAAGTGCCTTTGATCTCTAGTGGATAGTTTACATCGACGATGGAATAGCAGGGCTTGTGTTGTCGCGCATAAGCGCAGGCCTACCAGGAAGCTGGGACGTGGGAGCAGTTATGCCCCATAATCCAAGCATCTGCTATCCAGTTCGTACGGTGAGTATCCCCTAGAAACCAGGGTGCGACAAATGGTATCAGAGCCTGTCTGCCTGTAGGATCCCTTTTTACTGGTCGCAGTTGAGTCTAGAAACTATTTTGTAGCTATATAGGAAAAATGAAACGTGAGAGTAGGAATTCTGTTCTTTTTCTTCTTTTCCCCACCCTCCCTCCCTTTTCTGGTAAGGAAGTGCAACGTTGATTTCTCTCTTCTCATCTAAACTTTCAAGTTAGGATTTCACGAATTCTGGTTTCTCTAGGATGGTTATATCTACTAGACCATAGGAATGGAGGTGGTTGTGACGTGATTTATCATGTTGCCTACTCATGATTGAGAACGGAGGCGTGTAAGCCCCGGAAACGGATCCTCTATTCCTTAAGCAGTAGATATTGATCCTTGGGTTTTCCATAGTACCTCAGGAGTTTTGTTCTCGTTTTCCCCGATGTTGATATCCTGTTCTTCTCAACATCCTTTTCGTCCGTTGAAATCTTGTTGTTGTTTTCCCAATTCAATTCTTCTACCGGCGTCTAATCAAAACTTCCTCGTAAACTCTTGTCCAGTTAAAGTGTTATTTGATACCGGAGCATCACATTCCTTTGTGCCAACAATCTTTTCCACAACATACCACCCAAATTCTGGTTCCACTAAGCAATCAAATCTCTGTTCACTCCCCGGGATCTCAAATGTTGACTTCCAACATAAGCAAGAACAATCCAATTCTAATGAGAGGCCACATATTCCTCGTTACTCTCATGTTGATGATTCTGACATTGATGTTATTCTTGGTGTTGCATTGATGTCAATAACTCTGTTCCACCATTCTAGCCAGATAGTCTATTCTCCAAATGAATCAAATTCTATCCAACTATACACCCTTGGTGCAAAACCTCTCCCTTTATTTGAAAATGTTCCGGTGGTTTCCTAATTCCCTGACGTCTATCCAATGTGCACGATGTGTTTCACGTGACACAACTCAAGAAGATCTTCCCAAGAAGTATCCGGACCTTTTCTTTTCTCGGTAGGAATCTCGGGGCGCGATTCCTTCAAGGGGGGGCGTTTTGTAACATCCCAAGTCTGAAAAATAGCCATTAGAATGTTTGCTCCCTGTTATTTTATGTTTTGCATCATGGCATCATGTTGATTGCAATTGTTTTGTTTGTTTTCCATTTGTTTTCCTCTGTTTTCAGTTGTTTTCCAACTGTTTTCATTTGTTTTCCTTTGTTTTCCATTTGAATTCCAAACCAAAATTCAAACCTTTTGTTTCATCCTTGTGATGTTACAATTTCCAAAATGTTATTTCAAATGAAAACAACCAAATTGTTCCATTTTTTTCCATGTTTGATCAACTAATAATAATGGTGCTTTTATTTCAGTTAATTAATTCCAAATTGGTTTTCAAATTCCAAGCAAAATCATCATCAACACCTCATTTGGAAATTGTCAAATATCAAACCATTCCAATAATTCTAATCCAACTAATAATAGGGTTCACCCTATTAAATGGTTGTTTCTATCAATTAACAACATATTCCAATTCAAGTCAAATATTTTCAAACAAAACCAATTTGAAATTATAAAAATAATAACCAAAACTTTCTCTCATCCCTTGCTTTCCAATTAATTCTTTTGGGTCACTTTATTAAGAGGGTGATTTCATTAATCATTTCAACTCTTAAAAATCATCTAAATTTGGTTTATTTCCAAACATCACAAAAACTCAAATAATTTTGAAGTCCAAACTTGGTAGTTGGTGGTATTTGACATGTTAATCTCACCCTAATATTTTCTATGAAATTGCTAACACCAAAACCCTCCAACTTTCCCTTTCTCTTTTTGTTACAAAAAAAAAACTGCAGATCAAAAATAAATAAAAGGAGAGGAGAGGCACCAGCCAGCCCACCTTTCTTTCCTACCCCGAAGCCCAGCCCAGTTCCCTGTTTTTGGCCCAGTACCCCTTTCTCCCTCCTCTGGCTGACGTCGACAGTACGAACACTCGCAGCACCACCCGATCGAGCGCCCTCCCCTCTGGATGCTTGCCGTACCAGTACCTCCTCCCTCTTATAATCCCCACCGATCCCTGCTAACCCTAAACCCTAGCCCATCCTCCATCGCCGCCGACTCCTTTTCTCCCTTCCCCTGCGCCCTGTTCTTCTGCTTCTGAACCTGCTGCTTCTGAAATCCCTACGACCACCACCGTCAGGCCACCGTCCTCCTCACCGCGGCGACAATCTGGGCATCTCGAGGAGCAGTTGTTGAGGGGAATGGAATCGGGGATGTCCCCCGAGGCTCGCCGTCACCGCGTCGCTTGCCGGGAGGCACCGTGGAGGCCGCACGTCGCCGACGAGTTTCCGGCCGCGGCTGCGATCGGCAGCGACCTCGCTTTCCTCATCGACCAACCAGCGAGGTGAGCGGTCACCTCCCGCCTCCTTTCCCTTCCCTTCTCTCTGCGCCCCGCACGGAAGCACGACCGCACGCGCCAGCACCCCGCTCGCATCTCGCCGCCCTGCAGCAGTCGTCGCCGGCGGGTTCCGTCACTGGAAACGAACGAGTTGCAGCGGGCGTCGTAGGGTTCAGTTTCGTCAGTGTTTCCTGACGGAAATCGCACCTCAACCTGTCGCCTACCGTGAACCCTCCACAAAACATCTCACAGCGCAGTGGCTAGACCCCCCACGCGCAAGCCAACGATCCCGGGGTCGAATCCCCGCAGAGGCAAAAGCCTCCGCTTTTTCCATTCTTTTACCACGCTGACTTCGGGGGCCCACCGTTCAGTGATACCGGTGGCCACCTCACCACGCACACGCCCGCGTGGCTGCCACGCTGGGCTTGGCCCGCAGGTCAGTGGCACGGGCTGGCCTGCAGCGCAGTAACAGCGTTTCCTGCACGTTTTTATCTAATTAAGGTCCCTCAAAAATGACAGTTTGGTCCTCCATCTTAATCTGTTAATAACTTTTTAATTATGTCTCCAAATCAAAAACTCTAAATTTGATTGTTGCTCCAAATTTAATCATCTATCCAAATAATCCATTTGTTTACTGTTTTGACAATTTCAAATGCAATTAAATTTCAAATTTGGATAATTCAAATGCAATTTCTTAAATTCAATAACTAATTATTTATTAATCCAATAAATGCAAATAAAATATGTTTTCCATACCATTTTGAAGAACCTATTCAAATATAAATTTTGTTTTCTGTTTTGAATAATTAAAATTGCCTAAACCATTTAAATCTTGTTAATGCAATTAAAAAGTGTTTAATATTGTTTAATTCATAATTAAATAATCCAAATTCCAATTTCAAAATGTGAAACATGTATTCCAACTAAAATTTGATAACCTTTCCAAATATCCACTTTGTTATTTGTTTTGAACATTTTAAATGGGTGAAAACAACAAATACTTGTGTGTCACCTTAATGCACCCAAAATTTCCCTAAATTAATAATAAAATTCTAAATTGCTACACCCTATTCTAATTTGATTCTAATGTTGTTATTTTGCTGTTTTCCTGTTGCATGCATCATACTAAACCACTAGCACCTGTTGAATAGTTGGAAAACAAACAATCTAACCTAATTCCATGGGCTTTTCATATGCAACCCAAAATTGCATATCTGTCCATTTAAATGGTGCTATCCTATCAACTAGTTTATTTTGTTGCATCTATCAACCTGTCATGCATCATACTTGATTGTGCACAATGCCATGATATTGATTGTTTATCTTTCTGCAATGTTTGTTTGCTTCTTCCCGGATAAACGACGACGTTGAGACCGACGATACTTACGACACCCCTTCTAAGGATTTAGCTCAGTACCAGGCTACTGGGTTTTGCAGGCAAGTTATCACTCACATGAACCACTGTGCTCCTTTCAACATTGGTTACCGATACTTTCCGTTGTTCTTTTCTGCTAAGCCTTAGTAGTAGTTGTTTCTGTTACGAACCCATCACATGAATCCCTTAACCTTGATATTGCCTCACCTCCATACCTAAAACCCCTTGCCTGTTGCCTTAGTCTTATCTAGCATGCTTAGGTTGCTTTTGCTCGAGTCTGTTATCCGTTACTTTCTGTTACTATATCATTTACGTTGTGGGGGCTCGATGTTTAATCAATCAATCATGCTAATGTACTATTAATAATAAATTTGATGATAAGGCACCGGCAGGAGGCCCATGAGAGGTTTTGGAGCCTGCTAGTGTCGACCCTAATAGGAAAAGGGTCTTGTCTACTGATCCATGATGAGCGCACTACCCGCATTTGGGAAGCGAGTATGGGCGCCCCCCTCAACTTGACCTGATTCGCATCTCGTCCAAATCGCCTCATTTAGTTCGTGTTTTCCATTTGCCGCATGCATGTTTTTGCGAGCCCAGGCCAGGGTGGAACTTTTGTAGTCGGCATATAGGGGGACACGGTCTTAGAGTGCTATGATGGTCCATTTTCTTCTGGGCTTGATTAGCCGTGCGCCCAAGGTTCTTTGGGCTTGATGCGAAGAATGGTTGGTTGTGTTGAGTGCCCCGCTTGGTGGGGTGATCTCCCATCTGGCGGGATATTCATGAGTGTACGGCCAAATTGGTGCAACCCTGCAGGGATAATCTTCTCGAGAAGCCGTGTTTTCCGCGGTTATGGATTACTTGGTGAAAGTACTGGCTAACAAGTACTCAGGACAACTTAAACATAATGATCAAACATGTTACACCCCATGATTAATAACTTGACTAGTAATAGGCTTATTGACACAATAATTTGAACCATCATTATTACAACTGTGTGGGTTATCCTCGGATTGCTTCTTTGGATAAGGGGCGAGATCCAGGACGGGTTTGTTTGAAGTTATCTTTCAGTTGGTTACAATCCTCGATCTTATCTCCTTTCTGTTAGCCGGAAGTGGTAGAATCTCTGTAGTTGGTTAGCGCAGCCAGTTGCAGCATCTTTTATATCCCCTTTCCTCCGTTGAACCCAAGGCATCTGTGCTTGGTGTTGACGGGTTACACTTTGGTGAACTGTGAGTCTTGCTTGCCAGTACGTTTATGTACTGACCCCTTTGGGGCTGTGGTTTCCGCAGACCTACGTTTCCGAGGATCTACATGGTGGCTACTACGTGAAGTTTGACGAGACTGCTGACGAGTAGATAGCGGACCCGGGCAGGATCCGAGACTTCGTGGATGGGCTCCGTCTTTTCGTTTCCGGCCTCTTAGGCCTATTTGGTTCTTGTCTGTACTCAGACATGTTGAATGCTTCCGCTGTATTGTAATGATGTATTGTTGGGGCATGTGCCCTCTGAATGATTGTATTTGCTATCTCTGCTCTAATGAGAGCCATTTGCAACTTATTTCAATCTTTTGTGTCGTAGAGATCTGTTGTGATATCACTTGTTAAACGCCGTTGACGTACCATGTGTGTATGGTTTGAAGTACGTCGACGGAAGTGCCTTTGATCTCTAGTGGATAGTTTACATCGACGATGGAATAGCAGGGCTTGTGTTGTCGCGCATAAGCGCAGGCCTACCAGGAAGCTGGGACGTGGGAGCAGTTATGCCCCATAATCCAAGCATCTGCTATCCAGTTCGTACGGTGAGTATCCCCTAGAAATCAGGGTGCGACACAGCGCAGGGTGGAACTTTTGTAGTCGGCATATAGGGGGACACGTTCTTAGAGTGCTATGAGGGTCCCCTTTCTTCGGGGCTCGATTAGCCGTGCGCCCAAGGTGCTTTGGGCTTGATGCGAAGAAGAGTTGGGTTGTGTTGAGTGCCTCGCTTGGTGGAAGTGCATTTCCTATCTGGCGGGGTATTCTTACGTGTACGGCTAAATTGGTGCACCCCTGCAGGGTTAAATCTTCTCGAGAAGCCGTGTTTTCCGCGGTTATGGACTACTTGGTGAAAGTACTGGCTAACAAGTACTCAGGACAACTTAAACCTAATGATTAACAACCTTACACCCAATGATTAACAACTTGACTAGTAATAGGCTTATTGACACAATAATCTGAACCATCCTTAATTCAACTGTGTGAGTTATCCTCGGGTTGCTTCTTTGGATAAGGGGCGAGGTCCAGGATGGGTTTGTTTGGTGGTTAGCTATAGGTGGTTACGATACGCGATCTTATCTCCTTTCTGTTAGCCGGAAGTGGTAGTAACTCTGTAGTTGGTTAGAGCAGCCAGTTGCAGCATCCTTTATATCCCCTTCCTTCCGTTGAGCCCAAAGCATCTGTGCTTGGTGTTGGCGGGCTACACTTTGGTGAACTGTGAGTCTTGCTTGCCAGTACGTTTATGTACTGACCCCTTTGGGGCTGTGGTTTCCGCAGACTACGCTTACGAGGATCCCAGTGACGGCTACTACGTGGAGTTTGACGAGGCTGCTGACGAGTAGGCAGCGGACCCGGGCAGGATCCGAGACTTCGTGGATGGGCTCCGTCTTTTCGTTTCCGGCCTCTTAGGCCTATTTGGATCTTGTCTGTACTCAGACATGTTGAATGCTTCCGCTGTGATGTAATGATGTTATGTTGGGACATGTGTCCTCTGGATGATTGTATTTGCTATCTCTGCTCTAGTGAGAGCTATTTGCAACTTATTTCAATCTTTTGTGTCTTAGAGATCTGTTGTGATATCACTTGTTCAAACGCCGTTGACGTACCGTATGTGTATGGTTTGAAGTACGTCAACGGAAGTATCTGGATTTCTACGGGATGGTTTGCGCAGACGATGAATAGTAAGAGAATGGTTGTCACACGTTTACGTGTTGGCCTGCTCATATTGAGATGCGGGTGCCGGTATGCCCCGTAAGCCATTTATCTACTGTTTAACGGACTGTGAGTATCCCCTAGAAGTCCGGGTGCGACAAAATACTGCTACCCTGCATCATACTTTCGTCTTGGGGTCTCCCAACGAATGTGTGGTCCATGTCAACAAGCAAGATTTTTCCAGTGACGTTGCCGGGGACTTCAAGCTTTCATCTAGGGTGGTTAAACACTTCCACTTTCTCTCTTTTATTTTCTTCTTTCTTAGTTTACTTTTACTTAGCTTTGTTTCCCTTATATCAAAAATCCAAAAAAAAATAGCTTTCTAGTTTCTAGTATTTTACTTGCTCCGTTAGTTTGCTTATACATTTTCTTAGTTTTCTTTGTTACCTTGTTACAATGTATCTTAATAAATTTGATATGAAGGATCTTGACGTAGGACATGGTTTTATTATTGGAATAAATAACATTGAAGAATTCTTCAATCATGTTAATGGGCTTCGTGACCTCGATGAAAATCTGTAGTTAAACTCACCCATACCTATGAAACTGCTATGGCTTCTCCAATTGCTATGATAGAAGTTAGATTTGTAAATCTCAATCCCATATCACAACAAAAATTTCTTAAACTAGATAGTATGGATAGAGGAGAAAAATGAACTTTGTTCTAAAAACTTTAATTACAAAGTTTAATGATATTATTGTTGAGGCTAGGAATATTTTTGCTCATTATAAATTGCCTGGTTATGGTCTTGCTATTAAACACACCATGAGAACTTTTGATGCTGAAAGGATGAAGTATATGAGTAAAACTGAATGTGAAAAAGAAATTAATATCTCCATGCCGTTTAAACTTTTAGCAATTTCTGATGCCTTAGAGGATAGTTTTGTTTGTATTGTTCCTGAGAATCAATGAAAATAGTGAACCTAAAAGAAATGAAAAAGGAAATTATGAACTATGTGTGTGGAAAATACAATTCTTATATGATGAATTTTCCTGCCTTGATTTGAATGGTAAACAAGATAATACTTGATTCTTGCTTTATGCCTAGCTTAAAGATGTTAAATAAAAACGCTTGTGGGTGGCAACCCACCTTGTTTTCTCTTGTTTTCTTTCAGTCTTGGAAGTCGTTGCATCTATAGCAACCGCTCCTTCTCCTTTTTATTTTGTTTTTGTGCCAAGAGTAACCACTATTTGAAAGCAATTGCAATTTGTTGTTTTTTGTCCAGATTTTTGCGCCTCACCAAAACACTCGTATCTGTTGGCTAGGGTGCGAGAAAATTCCTAAAATGGGCACTTCCCCAGCTTGTTATCTAACTTTCATCAGTTGGACATTCTCTGATTTGTGCCACGGAACCAGCTCAAAAAAATTCACCTTTTACAGTCAGTTCTATTTTGACATATTTTTACATTTGTTTGCATTTGCTCTAACATCCCTGTTTTGCTACAATAGGGTGGTGGTGTGTTGTTGGCATCTCATACATGCATGAAAACATGGATTAAAATTTTGCATTCGAAAATAACAAAATGAATTGACCAAAAACCACTTAAAGTGGTCACCAAAAATTTGTTTTCAAAAGAATTTCAAAATTGGAAAGCAAAGACATGGTGAGTTTCCAAATTTGACAAGGTTTCCAAAAACTATTTTTGCCAAATTTTTACTTTGCAAAAAGGCCCAGAAAACATTGTTTTCTCCTCAGCTTTCAAAGGAAAAGGACCTCTCTGTAATATTTCCAAAATTCAGGGGGTTTTTGTAATTTTCTTTTCTTTCTTTCTTCTTCCTCCAGCGGACAGAAGGCAATGCCTGCGTGTCGACGCCGCTACAGCCCACGGCCACCTCTTGCCTGCTTCGGTCGTGCGTGGATAACAAGAGAAGGACGACGCCCTAATGCTCCTCTCCTCCCTCAGTCGCGCCCTCTCTCTGTCTCTCCTCACGAAGGCAAACCTTAAACATGCCCTATTGTCCCGCCGGCCGCTGCCTCGTGCCGTCATCTCCGGCGATCCCGCAATAAACCGAGACTTCCATTAGGTTCACCAAGCTCCCCTCTACGTCCTCGTTGAGCCACGGAAGCTGGGAAGCTAAGGACCCCGCGAATTGGGAGGTTCTTCCTCAACTCCGACCGACCCCTCCGCCGCCCGATCTCCTCCGCCGTGACTTCCCCAGCTCCCTCGACACCCCCACGACTTTCCTGGTGGGCACCCGGTCCTCGTGGACCCCTACAATGCCTTACTTGTCCTCTATTTCGCGTGGGAGCCGAACACCGACGAGTTCCGCCGCCGTTTAAGCTCGCCGGCGAGCTTCCGGCCACATTTCTTGGGCGGCGCCGCCACCCTCTGGCTCCTCGTTGCGTCCTCTCCGTCGTGTGCTTCGCGATTTTAGAATCGCTTGTTGGATTGCCCAATCGAACGCGGAAAAAGCCGCTCCGGCCGTTGGTGACGTCACCTGGACGTCATGACGACGTCATAATCCTGTTTTTTTCTATTTTCCAGAAAATGGTTATTAATTACAAAAAACGAATTAAATTTAGAAAATCAGTAACTATTGTTATATGAATCAGAAAAATAAAGTAAAAACATGGTTTTGGTCAGAAAAGTATACTCTATCCAAATATGCAATTTTCATACATGTTTGACAACCTTTATTTTTGGCCATTTATTTAATATTGTTTAATCAATTTAAAATGAAAAAATTTGTTTTTATTCAATAAAATTAGAAAATTAAAAGTTATATACCAAAATGCTCAAAATGACAAATGTAACCTAGCTATGATGTTTTCAAACCCATTTGAGATTTTAAAATTGTATTCACTTTCATAATCGCCTGAAACCCCCTCCGGGGTCCATTTCGGGCTAATTCCAGTAAAAATGCATAACTGACATATGAACCCTAGCAATCCATCAAACATGTTTAGGGCTTTATTTTAGTGCATCAACTTGATCATGCATACATGTTGTGCATTGCATCGATGACATGTATTGATTGTTGTTCTTCTTTTCGATGTTGTTCCTCCTCGGTAGAACGTGACTCCGAAGAGAAGGCCAACAACCCCAATGGTGAATATTTGATCCTAACCGACAAGTCAAGCACTTATTCCTGAAGACTTTCTCTGGTTTTCTTGAAGCAAGGCAAGCATAACCTCTTATCTGCCCATATATGATTTCGAAAGACTTTTGATTCTCGTACATTGCATTCGATTCCAATGTATCTTGTATCAGTAGTTAGAGTTCTCCTATATATTGCATAGCCTAAATATCCTGATCCACTACTCCTAGCAGCTATAGGTTTGCTTGTGTGCATCGCCAGAGCCTTAAATATGCTATGCTTAGTCATACATGCTTGTTATCTCTGCTCCACCCGGTTGATGAATCAGAGTTGCGAATGAATCTAGTATGGCAGGAAGTAGCGGTAAGCTAAGAGAACTTTGTTAACATGCTTTAAAGGTGTGGATGATGAGACCACAGAGGTTCTGTGGTTTTTGTCTCGTCCATGCCCCTAGGAGCGAGTTCTCGTCTTCGAGCCAAGACTGAGCGTGCATCCACACGGGGATTGGATTCCCCTCGGTCTCAACTTGCCTAGTTTGCTCCATGAGTTGCCTAGTTCGGGCTTTCCATTTGGATTTGCGGGGATATTAAAACACTTTCAAAACTAGGATGTGGGGATGTATCGGCGCTCTGCGGGTAGGTAACCGTCGAGCATCGCGCACAACGATAGAGACCCGGCAGGAGATGGCCACTCCCTATTGGCGGTCCATCTCTACTCGGAGTGACTCATGGAATAGGCGAAGTAAGGGAAAGGTCGTGGTCAACCTTCATCTGCCGGCACTTCCCGGAATAATGCTAATGTACTGGCATTAAGAGTTGGTTGGTACGTGTGGTTAAAGTTATACACCCCTTCAGGGTTAAATCTTTTTGAAAAGCCGTGTCCGCGGTTAAGGACGACTTGGTGACGGATTCTGTGATCATAGACAACTTAAACGGAATGGTTAAAACTTGCTCATAACGAATGAAGGATGCCTCCTCGGAGATGCCGAGAGGGGTTACCTTGTAGCATGAGTTACCGAAACAACTTGAGGTGGTGATATTTGAGGCACTAGGTGCTGAAATGATATTGGTGGATTAAAAAGATGATGATATCAGTAGTTGAGTAGTTTTCTCGTCTGTTTTCAAAATAATCCATGAGACGTGCTATTCCTTCCTCAACTTGGAAAACAAAGATGTCTTTACGCAAAACAACCTTCATAACTCTTTCTAAAAGAAGCAGATATATAATAGGTTAACTAAGTCTTGTTGAGTACCTCCCGTACTCATGTTTGCTTCAACTTGGTTCAGGTGGAGTTCCTCAGTTCGGTGGTGTTTCAACGTGGACATCGACGAGTAGTTTGGGGGTTCCCAGGTAGCAGCCTGGAATCTATGGGCTGGGACGTCGCCTTATGTTGCGGCCTCTTAGGCCTTTTTGGTTCTTGTTGATTAGCAACATAATTTGCCTTCCGTTGTCTGATGTAATGTTGGGTCGTGTGACCTCTGCTTGTAAGCTATACTCTAGTAACATCTGTTAATACAACTTCAATGTCTAGAGTGTTGCTTTGATCGGTTGTTGGTTTCGAGCTCATTGTTATACAGTTTTGGCTATGCCTGCATAGTTGTCGCAGTCGAGGGGTTGTGGAGCCGATGATCCATGTCCGAGCCCGCCTGCCGATGTGATTCAGCCTAGGGCGAGGTAACCCCAGTAACCCTCGATTGGTGTTGCACTTTCTGGACACATAGAAGCTCTGTATAACTTTGGTCCCGTCTCCTTCAGTTTCTTTCGATTCATGGACGCTTTGATATGCATAGTTGGTTATGACTAGCATGGATACAAGGAGTAGTAGATTGGGGATCCGGACTACGTGCCGACGAATCCAGTCTGCCTGCCGTTGTTTGTTGCGGCCGGGGCTGGTAACCCTGAAGCCCTTGTGAGTCCATGGCTAGGAGCACATAACAGTATGTATATCTCTGGGTCCGAGGTCGTGACATTTGCCTCTTAATATTTTTGTGTGTGTGTGACGGGGGTGGGGGAGCTTTAAAATAAGTTGTGACGGTAGCTAATGTTTAAATTTAGTGTTTGCCTTTTGTTAAAACTGAACCAAGTGGATTTATTTATTTGATGCACTAACCGCGCGAATGAACATTGTGCGAAGTTTTGTGTGAGGAAGTTTTCAAGTGTAAAGAGCAAGGGATGATATGATAAGATGAAGGATGGAAAAATGCTCAAGCTTTGGGATGCTCATGACCCCCAAGAAATATCCAAGAATTACAAGCGTCAAAGTTTGGGGGTGCCCAAGGCATCCCCTTCTTCATCAACAAAATTGTCAGGTCACCTTTCAGGACACTATATTTTTATTGCTTTACATGCTATGTGTTATTCTTGGAGCGTCATTTTATTTTTGTTTAAGTTTTGTTTTCATTGCTTGCTGGTAATAAATGGTTGGATCCTACCATTCTTTGTTGGATAGAAACACACTCCATTAGATTGTTTATAACACTCTAATTTTCACTCTTAATACTTTGTGAGTGTTCAATTTTTTCTACTGCTATTTTCAGCTCTTCTTTTCCTTGCATATTTTGTTGACACCTTGTTAGTTTGCTATATTTAACATGACTTGATCTCTGTTCCATTTTTTATTTAATCTTCTCCAACCATTATATAAAATTAATTCTCCAATTTTCAGCAAGACGGGAAGATTGCCAACCTTCTCGGAAAGTTGGGAGCAAGAGAGAATTTGTGTTTGTGTGCAGGTCCACGCTTGTTCAAGCGCCATACAACAAGCAATCTAACGAGAGACTTCGAACACGTGGTCCACGTCACACGTAGCATCATACGTTCTTTCTCGGGGTCTCCCAACGAACACGTGGTCCACGTCAACAAGCAGTTCTCTATCTTTGTTCTGGGTGAATATTTCACCAAAAAAGAAGGTGTGCACAAGGAATAGAGAGTCAAATAATTGAAGTAATAAACACCCTCTCTAAGAACTCACAAGTCTTACGTGCCAAAGAAACATGATTCTGTTTACCACCTAGCTTGATCAAAAGTTTTTATTGAGCATTTTTTAAAGTTTTCTCATGTGGAATTGAAGATCACCATATTCCTTTTGGAAAGTAATGCAGGGGCACCCTAATGTTTTAGATCACTTAGATGTGGTCCTAGGGAACTAAACGCGACGATTTCGTCATTTGAATCTTGGTTCCGTGTATAAATGCAAAAAATAATCTTTTAAAAAAGAATAGGCTCAGAAAATCTCATAGACTCTGACCTACTTAGAACCCATGACTACAGATGAATTCTACCACCCAAGACTATAAGAAGCAAGGCTTCGCTGAGCAAAACATGAATAATATGTTCATCATTTTAGTTATTAATCTAGAAATTATATAATCTCATTTCATTCATTGCTTGTTGCGTCTCTACAGACTAGGAATTTATTTTTTGATAGTATAAGCATGGAAGGCACTGGGAATTACAAACAGATCATGAAAATATTAATGTGTGCTCTTTGGGTATCAGCTGCTACGTGCGCTTTTGGTCTTACGCCCAGTTATTCCCCTCCGGTAACGATTGCACCCTCATGATCTAGGATCTTATATTTTTTTTTTCAGTTCTCATACTCAGTGCAAGCTAAGACCATTTCTATCAGACGGGGTTGAGGCGAGCACTTGCAAGTCGCTTCGGGGGAGGGAAGAGGAACAAAGAAGGCATGTCAAGAAGGACCACCGTTCTGTTGGATGAAGCCTACTCGTGCCCGTAACTTCTACGAACCAAGATTAACAAATGGTTGGATCCTACCATTCTTTGTTGGAGAGAAACACACTCCATTAGATTGTTTATAACACTCTAATTTTCACTCTCAATACGTTGTGAGTGTTCAGTTTTTTACTGCTATTTTTAGCCCTTGTTTTCCTTTCATATTTTATTGAGACCTTGTTAGTTTACTATATTTAACATGACTTGCTCTCTGTTCCGTTTTCGTCTAATCTTCTCCAATCATTATATACAATTAATTCTCCAGTTTTCAGCGACACGAGAAGATTGCCAACATTCTCGGAAAGTTGAGAGCAAGAGAGAGAGTTAGTGTTTGTGTGCAGGTCCATGCTGGTTGAAGCGCCATACAACAAGAAATCTACTGAGAGACTTCGAAGTCCTAATGAATTGATAATCCTGGTTCCATAACTAGGGAAAAATACTTCTACGCTCCATCATACCTTCTCCCGTGGGGTCTCTCAACGAACGTGTGGTCCACGTACAAGCAGTTCTCAATCTTTGTTCCGGGTGAAAATTCCACCAAAAAGGAAGGTGTGCACAAGGAATAGAGAGTCAAATAATTTAAGTAATAAACACCCTCTCTAAGAACTCACAAGTCTCACATGCCAAAGAAACTTGATTCTATTTACCACCAAGCTTGATCAAAAGTTTTTATTGAGCATTTTTTAAAGTTTTCTCATGTGGAATTGAAGATCATCACATTTCTTTTGGAAAGTAATGCAGGGGCACCCTAATGTTTTAGATCACTTAAATGTGGTCCTAGGGAACTAAACGCATTGATTTCGTCGTTTGAATCTTGGTTCCGTGTATAAATGCAAAAAATAATCTTTAAAAAAAGAATAGGCTCAGAAAATCTCGTAGGCTCTGACCTACTTAGAACCCATGACTCCAGATGAATTCTACAACCCAAGTCTATAAGAAGCAAGGCTCCGCTGAGCAAAACATGGATAATATGTTCATCATTTTAGTTATTAATCCATAATTTATATAATCTCATTTCGTTCATTGCTTGTTGCGTCTCTGCACACTGGTAACTTATTTTGATAGTATAAGCATGGAAGGCACTGGGAATTACAAACAGATCATAAAAATTGCAATGTGTGCTCTTTGGGTATCATCTGCTACGTGCGCCCTTAGTCTTACACCCGGTTATTCCCCTCTAGTAACGTCTGCACCCTCATGATCTAGCCATCTTATATTTTTTTCAGTTTTCCTACTCAGTGCAAGGCTAAGATTATTTCTAGCAGACGGGATTGAGGCGAGCACTTGAAAGTCGCTTCGGGGGAGGGAAGAGGAACGAAGAAGGCATGTCAAGAAGGACCACCGTTATGTTGGATGAAGCCTACTGGCGCATGTATCTGCTACGAACCTGGGAGGTGGCGAGGTTGGAACTCACTGTGCATTCATATCAGGGAAAGAGAAATGGAACGGCAAAGAGACGAAGAAAAAAATTAAAGATAAAACTTCACTCGCTGATGGCCAGGTCATACACCTGAGGAAAATTATAATGGCTTTAGCTTTAGGCCATCCGGTCTTGCATGCAGTCTCCTTGTCTGGTAAAACAGTCCAAAATGTGTTTTTAAAAGAGCTTCTATACCGTTCCTAGAGGCCCAAAATTTAAGGAGTCTACTATAGGTGTTCTAAGTTATACTAAGCTATGGGTCAGTACATGTGTTATCCAAACTACTCCCTCTGTCTTAGAATAAGTGTCGTTGAAATGAATGTATATGGATACATCCATTTCAACGACACTTATTTTAAGATTGAGGGAGTACCTGATTCAATCGTAAATTCCGAGAGAAAAACTTTGACAAACAATTTCTATAAAATATATATTTGCATCAATATAAAACAAAGGACCGACTAATATCAAAGGTCATCATTTTTTCCTAGTACACTGGTGAAACTTAATAATTTCTTACCGATCTAAATCCTCAAAATATGTAATTTCTCCTATCACTAGTGGAAACAACAGGTTTCGTCCAGGGCTAGAAAAGGCATTAGTCCCGGTTGCATCAAAATTTGAGACAAATGCTATGCATTGGTTCCGGTTTGTGCGCCCGAGGCAGCAGAAATCGCCTGAGGGCATTGGTCCCGGTTCGTTAGCAGGCATTTGTCCTGGTTTGTGGCACGAACCGGGACCAATGCCTCGCCACAGGCCATGTGGCACGCGCAAGGGCATTGGTCCCGGCTCGTGCCACAAACCGGGACCAATGCCCCCTTCCCCCTACATATATTCCCTCCCAGCTGCCCCCCTTCCCTCTGTTTTTTTCTTGGAGGAGTGAGAGAGGTGGGTGCTATTGTGTGTTATTTTAATATGCACACAGGTGTTCGACGAAATATCCGAGCCACACATTAGCTCACAGTAAATGGTATCTTCGACCGAGGTTAGCAAACTTATCTTGGTCATTTATAATTTATAAATAAAAAAGTTATATTTGTCGATGTACTGTGGTCATTTCTCTATTGAAAATGTTATTGTAATGTTTTTTTGATAAACTTAATTATACGATGCAGATGGATGCACGGCAACGATGGATGTACGGTGACCGACGCACTTCCAAGTATATGGCAGGCCTGAATGCATTTCTCGCTGTAGATCGGCGAACAAAGATAACGGCTTTATGTGTTGCCCATGTGTTGATTATCGAAACCTCAGCCCCATTTGTCCCGGGTCCTGGCACAACCGGGACCAATGGGGGAGAGTCATTTGTCCCGGCTGGCCCATCTCGGTTGCACAACCGGGACAAATAGCCCTTACGAACCGGGACTAATTCCCCTGTTTCCACTAGTGTATGGTGATTAGTTTTCTTACTTCTAATATTTCTTAATATTTGCTCCAAGCTAGATTGAGCACTTGTGTCGAGGTCTCCGGACCTTGGTAGTCCCAGGAAGGACAAAGGAGGCCCATCAGGCATAGGGCTGCCCAACACGACGACTCCTCGTACAACCGAAGACCGGCTACATCATCATCTTGGAGTGTACAATAAATCAAGACTAGGATTATCTGGATATGATTGACTGACTCCGACCGGATCTAGATTGATCGGGTAGGGTTTTCCCTTTATCGTTCTACATGTAACCCAGCTCGGCCCATCTGTATCCCTACCTGACCTAGTTTATAAGGTGGGATAGAGCTGATGAGCCATGCGACATTCAACCTCATAACACCCATCCCAAGATTGCGTCTAAGCATTTTTATATATCCTCTATATAATATATAAGAAAGAGACAAACACGAGTATGGTCTTACCGAATGACGGTTTCCTGGGGCCTGAACCCGTATAGATGTTGTCTCCGAATTCTATCATCAATTCTGATAGGGGCTTCTCCCCTCTTATTATTGTTGAAAAATCACCACGAAAATTGGCTCCTACCATGCGACCTTTGCTTTTAGAACTACATCGACACTTTTATACGGCTTACATCAAGATCAACTTTCTCAGGCCAGAGCTTCTGCTTTGGATCCCTGGATTTCCTTGTTGACTCGGTTGGTGAACCCCAACTTCTTGACTCAAGCAAACGTCTGTCGGCGGAGATCTCTTCATCATCCACTTCGCTCCGCAACATGCCCATGATAGCTCTCATTCTCTACTTCAACTCTGATATGGTCCTGGGAGACACTCATCGTTAGATTTCTTCTATGAGATTTGATCCGTCACTCACATGATCGAACATGTCTTTTTTTTATTTTAGTGTTGTTACACTTTCACCATAGATGCATCTCTTAATCATCAACTCTTTCATAAGTTGGCGGATAAAATAAAAATATAGAGAAGACAATTGTTTCATAATCAGGAATGTAACACTTGAAACTTACAATGAGCAATATGAGCAAGTTTGTTCTGGGAGCGATGATTGTTTATGAACCTACAATAATAGGAGGCAGCGCGGTCTTGTTGTTGAAAACTCTTGCGTTGCACTCCTTCCAAACCATCCAACTAATAAGCATAGCAAGGGAGGCCACAACCTTGTGTTTATGGGTGTCTTTGGAAGCCATTTTAGTCCACCGTGCCTTGAGGGAGAGTTCTGGCGTCCATTAGTTAGTTCCAATTGGTGGGATGCCAAGCCATTTCTTGATTAAATCCCAAAGTCTCTTGGTGAACCAGCATTGGAAGAGGAGATGCACCACTGTTTCTTGGGTTTTCTTGCAAAGGGGGCAAAGGTCACAATTGTTCCAACCTCTTCTCTCAAGAACATTGTTTGCAGTAGGTTGTATTATCAGTGTAAAAGAATGGACCGGGGTCCACAGTTCACTAGTGGTGTCTCTCCATAACAGATAAATAACATGCTAGATGAACAAATTACAGCTGGGCAATTGACAAATAGAGAATGCACTGTAATGCATGTACATGACATGATGACTACTATGATATTCATTTGGGCATTACAACACGATACATAGACAGTTATCCAACTTCATCTATGACTAATAATCCACCCTCGAGACGTCATCCGAGCAAACTTTGGGTATTAAGTTGCAAGCACCATATTATTGGATTAAGTAAAGTGCGTAATGTAAACAACACAATTATCCTTACACAAAGCATTGTTGTTTTACCCCTAGTGGCAACAGCACATCCACAGTCTTAGAAGTTACTGTCACTCTCCCAGATTACCGGAGGCATGAACCCACTATCTAGCAAAAATACTCCCTCTTGGAGTCATAACCATCTACTTGTCAAGAGTATCTACTAGCAACAGAGAGCATGCAAGATCACAAATAACATATATGATAGATCTATAATCAACTTGACATAGTATTCAATATTTATCGGATCCCAGCAAACACAACATGTAGCATTACAATAATATGATCTTGATCATGTTAGGTATCTCACAAGATCTAAACATGATGGCAAAAAATTGGAGAAGACAACCATCTAGCTACTGCTATGGACCTGTAGTCGAAGGATGAACTACTCACGCATCACTCCGGAGGTAGGCATGGTGATGAAGATCCCTCCAGTGATGATTCCCCTCTCCGGCAGGGTGCCGGGGAGAGCTTCAGAACCCTCCCGAACTAGGGTTGATGATGGGGGAGGCTGCGGAACTTTTCATGGATGGAGGCTCGGGTACTTAGGATTTTCCCGAGGAAGGCAATATATAGGCGGAAGGGCGATGTCGGTGGGCAACCAGGGGGCCCACGCCACGTGGCCATGCAGCTAAGGGGGGCCGCGCCGCCACCTGGTGTGGCTACCTCCCAGGCCTCCTTCGAGTCTCCTTCGGACTCCGTGTACGTGACAGAAAAATAGGGACTTCGGCTTTTGTTTCATCCAATTCCGGGAATATTTCTAGAACAACTTTTCTAAAATACAAAAACAACCGAAAATAGGAACTGGCACTGTGGCATCTTGTCAATAGGTTAGTCCTAGAAAATGCATAAAAATGTTATGAAGTATATAGAAAACATGTAGCAATTGACATAATATCAACATGGAACATCATAAATTGTAGATATGTTGGAGACGTATCAGTGAGCATCACCTTATCCATCTTTACCTTTAAATCATTTTATTTTGTTTTGCTATTGTCTTTCATATTTCAGTTTGCATTGTTTAGTGTCATTTTATTTTCAGTTTTGCGTAAAAAAAATAAAAACACATAAAAATTTGCAATCATGATTCTTGGAAACAAACAAGAAGTGAGTCCTCCATTAAGTTCCACTTCTAATTTTAAGCAACATCCTCGAGAAACATTAAAAGATGCTTGGGGTAAGAATTAATAGGATACACTATGAAGATCCTACACCTTGTGAAGATGAAAAGCTAGATCTTTATTTTTATTATGGGATAGATCCTTGGTATCAAAATGCTTTAGATGGGGCTACATGTGGAAGTTTTATCTTGTCAACACCACCTTGTGCAACCTTGACAACTAGAAGAATTTTTTGGTAGCTTTGTGGGTAGTAAGAAAAAAGTGGAGGATACCACCGTAGCACTGATGTCTACGCACACTTCTATTCTTGTAGACAGTGTTGAGCCTCCAAGTACAGACGTTTGTAGAACAACAACAAGTTTCCCTTAAGTGGATAACCAAAGGTTTATCGACCTCAGGGAGGTAGAGGTCAAAGGTATCCCTCTCATGCAACCCTGCAATTATGATACAAGAAGTCTCTTGTGTCCCCAATACAGCTAATACAATTGTCAGTTGTATAGGTGCACTAGTTCGGTGAAGAGATAGTGAAATACAAGTAATATGGATGATTATAAATGATA